>OZ016505.1:35506788-35764288 GCA_963966595.1 Physocephala rufipes | reverse complement strand
TAGTTGGAATTTAGTACTTATTACCTAGAAAACGCGTTCTTGCGGCAACAACAATCAAAAACATTGGCTTTAAGTACAAGGTGCTTTGGATTTTAAGCGTCAAAAGTTTAGTGAATATGGTGAGCCTTCTGAAGATTTTGATTTATTATTTCACAAAATTTACTCCATGATTGTTAAAAAATAGTTCACCGTTAAATGGGGAGATAATTTTGCGGAAATTGGATATAGTTTTTGGTCTCTCAGGCTTTTAAAACACAATTTTGGTACTAAGTCGAGGGCCGCACACCACATTTGTTTATGCGCGGTGAAAGATGTTGTTGGGTTTTTCTGGAAACTGGATGAAAGGAAACAATGACAACAAAATGCTTCAAGCTCACGCACAGTGTACGTGATGTAAATAATGCTTAAAAAATAGACGTTAAATCACTTTTTCGCGTGGTGAATTGGGAGTGTCTTACCTCTTTATCTCTGATCGTAATATTGCGTATTCCTTCATACTAATTTGTTCCGTACAAACGGTGCAAATTTAGGTGAAATTTGGTAACTACTTTTTAGTGAATGTGTACCCAGGTCAACAGCCATCCAAGACGGGTTTCAAGTGGAAGATGATTTGAATTTCAGGCCTCAAACTTTTAGTTTGGTGAAAATTTGAGGATACCCTGAGGATTGCTCCACAAATTTTACTTTCTGATTGTTAAAAAATTGTTAAATCTTCTAAATCTTCACATTGAAAATTGTGTAAATATTGGAAATAGTTTTTGGTCTCTGAAGCTTTTAAAAAAATGTGGTAGTAAACTGATAGACTTATTGCTCTAAGAGACTCTGTAACAATAATTGACAGCAACACAAGAGCTGATAACAGCAAAATGTTAGAAACACAAGCATAGGATGTTACAAAAACAAGTATATGAATTTTTAAGATTCCTGGCTTACAATTATGCCAATAAAGTAGTGAATTAGGATCTGAAACTCACTAACCCTAATTTAGAAACAGCAAAGTCAGAGTTGCAGTTTGAAAAGTTATCTCTATCTCGTTATCTCTGCTAGAGCTCTAGCATAGAGCAAATGCGCGTGGGTTAGTGAGAAAGTGTCTCATATCATTACGCATGATAAACACTTTTTTGACAACTTAGTGGTCAAATTGTTCAGATATAATTATCGCTATTTATAAACTTTTTGTGCTGCCGCAATGAACAGAATTCTGCAAAATACGCGCTATGTAGGAAGTTTAGAATATTTGTATACCATTAGAATAATCCAATAAAATTTTATGTATTTTCAGAATAATTTATTATTGGCCCGGAAGTCAGTTCTATTCAATTTCCGGCATAAATCATACACTCCAATTAACACCATATTTATGTTTGTTCCGCAGCAGGAGGTGAGTGCAAAATAATAGGGTATGAATTTTGGTTTTATGTTTTAAAATAATAAAAGCATAAAAATGATTAGGAAACAATTACATTACATTAAAATGGCGAGTTATTGGATTTAAATACGCTAAAAGTGTGTATTTGCTTTTTGCAGGCATGGATTGTTGAACGTATGGGAAGATTTTATAAAATAATGGAGCCAGGTTTTAATATACTTTTTCCAATTATTGACAAAATTAAATATGTGCAAAGTCTAAAGGAAATAGCTATAGACGTACCAAAGCAAAGTGCGATTACTTCGGACAACGTGACATTAAGTATAGATGGTGTACTCTATTTACGTATCATTGATCCATATCGAGGTATGAAAATAATAATTTTATATATGCCTTGTACTTCTTAGTTTTTTAAGCGGTTTTCCTCCGATATCCGATAAAATGGACCCAGACTGTGTTACAGTATCTTTTCGTTATAATTTTCGCCAAATTCTTAAATTTTTCGGTAGGTAAGACTGCCATAAATCTATATGTGTATCATACCTGTGGTCCATACTGTTCAACACGTTCTCATTTTATAAGATATATATCATCCGTATAACTAAATTATAGGAAACCTAAACTGATGAATTGAAACCATACTTCCGAAGATATAGAGTGCATTTATATATTCCCCTGCATTCATTCTACTTAATATGGATTAATGTTCGTTTTCAGAGCAATTTCTTAGCTTATAAAATGAAGCTTCTAAATTTGCAATTATATTTTCGAATGCACTCAGAAGTTGAGCTTCTTCCGAACCCACTTGAGGGAAACTATTATGATAGGAGTGGACACGCTGGACACAAATATTAAAGCATATATTACAAATCTGCATAGACAATCATCAAGTCACAAAAGGATTAAATGTTTTACAGTAAAAATATATCAGCAATTTTCTGATTAAACTTATGGTTACTTTATAAATATATCCTTAAACCAGGTTGTAATCAGGAACCAACTCCTAGAACCATTGTGTGCCCCTTTATAGAATTATATAACTGTAAATTATCGTAAAATATAATTCTACAAAACCTTTATCCATGCTTTTCATGATTACTAAAATTAACTTATTCCTATACTAACAAACTATATATGACGTATATATTATGGTTCTTCCCGTTAGAATTTATCGTTGATATTTTAGTTACGCCATGCCAGGCTTTGAAACTATGTAAATATTTTACACCAGAGGCGAATAAACGTTTCTCTGTTCAGTAACACTTACTTTTCATAAGTCAATTAGATTATGGAATTTATTATTTATTATTGGAATAAATAAATAGTCCAAAACATAGAGTTGCAATTTATATACGAATATTATTTTTAGCTGTAAGCCGCTGCTCTCGGCGAGGAGTGCTTTGCAGACTCTTTGAACTCATTGAATTTTACAGTTGTTTTTTTTTTTGAAATTTACAGAAGTTTGTAAATTGCCCTCTTTATATATAAATTCCGTCGAGTTGAAAATTGTATAATGAATATTCATTTAAAATAGAGAAAATGATTTCTTTGACAAATAATGATTTTTTCCCCTTTTAAAGCTTCTTATGGCGTCGAAGATCCGGAATTTGCGATAACTCAGTTGGCTCAAACGACAATGCGTTCTGAACTCGGTAAAATGTCTTTAGACAAAGTTTTTCGAGAAAGAGAATCACTAAATGTTAGTATTGTCGACTCAATTAATAAAGCGAGCGAGGCCTGGGGTATAGCTTGTCTTCGTTATGAAATCAGGGATATTCGTGTAAGTAAATATATTGAACCTATTATTTCTAGTACTAGCTTCAAATAAATTTTCCAAGTAAGTTCATAACTTTTTATTTAATGCTCCTATGCCAATAAATAAAAGATAAAATATTTGTAAAAATATTAATTTTTCTGTTTTGTTATTATTTTTTAGTTGCCAACACGTGTTCACGAGGCCATGCAAATGCAAGTAGAGGCCGAAAGACGTAAGCGTGCTGCCATTTTGGAGTCCGAAGGTGTTCGAGAAGCAAATATCAATATAGCTGAAGGGCAGAGGAAATCAAAAATTCTTTCATCTGGTTGTTATCAAGAGTAAATAGATTATCGAGTATAATTTAGGTCGGAATTGTTAGGAAGAGCTAAGTGACTAATGGGGGGTACATTATTATTATTATGAGAGAATATCATGTTGTCATGCAATATTAGCAGAAATGATTATATTAAGAAAAAATATGAAAGTAAAACAGAAAATAGTATCAGGGTCGGATAGGATTCGAATATATTTCTTTAATTTATTTCTCGAAAGACAAAATTCCAAAATAATTAAAATATATAAGAGAATTTGTCAATAAGGTGGGTTTTTATAAATATTTTGCAGAAGCTGAAAGGCAGGAAAATATAAATAAAGCAAATGGAGAAGCAGCTGCGATGTTAGCAATAGCAGATGCCCGAGCCAGAGGATTACACGTTCTAGCCAAGTCGTTAATTACACAGGTATGATGACTATGAAAGATGAAAAAAGTTCTAATAAAATAATAGGAACAAATAAAAACTAGTAAGAACGTTATCTTCGGCCTAGCCGAAGCTTATATATCCTATTCCCGAATTTCTTGGTAACAAAGTTCTAATAAAATGTGGGTGGGTTATATAAATATACTATGCATTTATATTTAAAATATTATGTTTACATTTATAACCAGCCTGTGATGACAGAGAACATTCGTACCAAATTTCATGCTTTATTTGTTCTTTTCAACGCTCATTTTTTGTGAAACAGTTCTAATTGAGGCGTGGGCGTGGCAGTTTTCAGATTTCACCCATTTTCAACATTACCATGACGATAGGGAATATTTGTGCTAAATTTCATGTCTCTATTTTTACGCAGGTACGCCTGTACAAATTTTGTCTCTAGTGGGCGGGTCACGCCCATTTTTTGGATTATATTTTCAAATGAGAGTAGACTCGGATATATAATTTCATCTTTAAGTTCGTACTCGGAGCTGAGAAATTGGGCTCTAAACACGATTTAAATCACATTAAATACCAAAAGTAGGCGTGGAAGTTGTCCGATTTCACCATTTCAATACCAACCAGCCTATCCTAACACGAAATATTCGCACCAAATTTCATGATCATAGCTTCATTCGTTCTCTTGTAATCGTGATTTACACAGATAGACAGACAGACGGCCAGGGCTAAATCGACCATTATTCTGAGCCAGAATATATATACCTTTTTATATCTATTGTAGCTACTTCACTGCGTTACAAACTTAGTATCAACGTTAATATATCCTTTTTCCCTTTTATAAATGAAATAGGATATAATTAATCAACATTCGACCGACTTTTGATAACAGCAATAGTAGAAGATGGAAATGCTCCTTGTCTCAATATATTTGATGTTTTTACTTATGGAATGTTTTTGTTCTTTTTTAGGACGGAAAGGATGCCGCCTCACTTGTACTGGCTGAACAATATATAGCCGCATTCAAGAAATTGGCAAAAACTACTAATACAATGATTTTACCGTCGAATACTGCGAACATTTCCAGTTTTGTTGCTCAAGCACTTGGTGTTTATAAATCGCTCTCTAAAGCAGATAATATTATTGGTGAAAGCGAGAGCCCAACTGCAAAAAAATCAGTTGACGAAAATACACAGATGTGGAATGCTCATAATGAGAAATCCAAGAAAAATTTAGTTTCAAAGATGGATATAGAGTAGACTATGAAATGGAATAAAATAAAAGCTTTTAATAAAATATGGAAAAAATTAGTTTTAGGAGCTGTGATTCGGGACTAGAGTATATGTTTTATCTTGAAAAAAGAAAACTTTTTATACGACAATTTTTATCTCAATTAAATAGACATTTCATTTACATTGCCGTTTGTTTGTTTGGTGAACGAAGTTCAGTTTTCTATTTTGTTATGATCAATTTGGTTGTCATAGATTACGCAATGTTTTCTATTGGTAACCCTCCTGCATATTTGTATAACAGTTTTGTAGAGCTAGAATCGCATCTGGCCGCAGCTTTTAAAAAAATAGCGTTGATATGAGCATCTTCATAAGGGGTTACCAGCATAAAATAATATTGGCAGCATCCACTTTCTGCGTGTGCCGAATTAAATATCTATTCCTTACAACTTTGTGATCTTCATTTGTTTTCAATAATACGGGAAACATTGAGATTGTTTTCCTTTGATTTCATGAAATATAGTATATAGTGGTTTTCAACAAACTAGTATTATCTTATCTACAAAATGCTTTCAATGAAAGTTCCTGAATGCAAAAAAATCGTACCAAATTAGTATTTATTCGTATTCTTTATTTGATGACGGTTATAAGAATTACTAAATTATAAATTTTATATATAAAAATTAAGAAATTAATGTGCCACAAATTAGAGTATATTTTCTCATTTCTGCAAAAATGGTAATAAAAACTTCTTAAATTTTATATTTTTTATTTCCACAGTGAGCGTTTTGCCGGAGGGTGGTATTTATTGGCGATCAGTGGCACGAAGCTTCTCCTCCACAGCTTCTCGTGAGGCTTCGGATAAATCTGTTGCCTGAATGTACTTTTGAACACCAACCAATGATTTCTTAAGAGCATCAAAGGAACTAGAATACAACATCTTCTTTTTAACCTACAAAAATAAAGATTACACAAAAGGTTGATGCGAATATATAGTAGCTGATTTATCCTTTGTTACCTTAGCTGTGTCTGGACACCACGACATCAAGAAAAGTTTCTGTTTTTTTGAACTTTCGGATGTTCCCTGACACTGATGCATGTATTCAAAATCAAATAATCCGTACCTGGAAGTTTGAAGAGAAGCCACAAGTTAATAGGTTTTAAAACACTGAAGAAAACTTATTAATATAAATTAATTTTCATATCAAAAAATCTTCATAGGAATTTTAGAACTACTGAATTTCGATTTTCTTATTTTTATTTTTCTTATCGAGAAAAATTATTCAAAAAAATTCCTATAAAATTATATATCAGAGAAAATATATATGGTCTTACCGACATTCTCCGGGTCCGCATTTTTGAATATCTTCAAGGAACTGATCGTATTCGGTATTACGTTCTCCAACAGTCTCAACGTCAATTTGCTTCTCATCGCGAATAAAAAATATTACATAACGATGCTTTTTATCCTTTTTGATTTCTTCGTATGTAGTTTTGCACACATCCGATACAGTCACACCTGATGCCTATAATTCAATTTCGTTGAAAATACGTTGATATTAAAAAACGAATTTAAAATAAAAACTTTATAAATATATTCAGCCATTAAAATTAACAGCTAATTCATACGAAAAAATAATTAAAATATAAAATAAATCAACAAAATTTTATATTTTTTGAAAGTAAGACAAGATTGGTGTTTTGATGATGTTGAAATATGAATTTATAATATTTGAATTGTTGAAAAATTCAAAGGTTTTTGCTAAAAAATTATTGATACGATGATAAGAAAGTATCTTCTTGGCGATTGAAAGATGGCAGTTAGTCATACAAAATTCATGTTCAGTAGGAGCATTATCTCCATAAATCATTCTAAAAACACTTTCTCAAAATTGATGAGGAAAGTGAAATGAGCGGTCAGTGTGTGCGGAAAGCATGTACTCGCTGAGCCAGTGCGGTAGGTTCGAATCCACACGCATGGACATCTTATAGTTTTATGACTCTAAATCAAAATTAATAATCAACAAATATAGAAACAATCTAAAGAGAAAAAAATCTGATGGGTGGAGAAAAATAATCACACAAAGAGATGAGAAAGGGTCGGTTGATGAACTCATGCAGTATCAATTTCCTGTCTGGAGCATTGACAATGAAATGAGCGACGGAAGTCGAAATAATGTTAAGCGCGGCTTTCATAGAAAGCAATAAAATTTATTATTTTCAAAAGTACCTATTACATTTTTAAATTATCTCACCTCCCTCTTCACCAGCCTTTCTAATCGCTTTATAATACAAACTATATTTTGCAATTGAAAAATCGCATGATATTAATGTGTTATTGAGTTGTCGCGTGCAGTGATTCATTGTGACTATATATGGTAAAAACAGCCGTGTCCTAAATTTTTTTATGTGACGGTATATATTAATGATCGCAGAAGCACTAGCATTATTTTTGTTCAATAATTTTTAGTTTTTTTACGAATTACTTAAGAGTTGGAATGACTTTTAATTTTATTACTCCTAAACCATGTACCCCAATCAAACTTTGGAAGTTTTGTGGTGAAATTAAAAATATAAAAAAATTAACTTTCTGCAAGTGTGCTACACTTGTTCATTGCGCTTTTTTTAAAATCCATTATATTAACCGTATATGCAAAGAATTAAATTAAAATTAAATTAAATTTCGGGAATATGATTTATGATAAAATTTCATTTGGTTTAGTAAAGCGATCTTATGAAAGAAATAAAAGCAATCGTTTCAATACATCAATCGTTTATATTTCTATATTAAAAAAATTAAGATGCGGTCTGTAGTGTGGAATTAGAATTATAGATTTATATATTATCTATAATAAAAATAGCAACGCATCTATTAATAAACTTCCATATTTTTTAGAAAGTAAAGATAGAGATATAGACATCTATTCCGATACTTAAATGCATAACCAAATTCACATTCTATAATTGAACTTTCATGTACTAAATTATATCAATAATTTAGGTTTTATGACAAAAAATTATACTTTTAAAAATTAAAAAGAAAACCAAATTTGATGAATATGCAAAAGTATGTATTCCTGGAGCGTTGTGGTCTAGCTGGATCAAGTTATATATGCTCATATACAACGGTCCTATTATATTTGTCCAGAATAATATATAATTCCTGCTGTATACCTTTTATTAATTATGTTATAGATACTTACCATTTCTTATATATATATATTATATATATAGAGATTTCCTAAATTCTTTTTGGAAGATGAATCCGCCGAGCGATAGATTTTTCGACACTAAACCCTACTCCTCCGATTAACGCACTTGGTTGCATTAGTCATACCCGCCCAGGGTTGCATGTCGATTAGTAAATTTTCTTTTAATCGAAAGAGTTACCATTCTAAAATTCGTATTTATTCATTAAGCTTGTTCGTTTTGTGTGTGTGTGTAAAGTATTAAATCTTATTACCGAGCAGTAAAAATATGAGGAGAGCAAAGAAATTTACTTGAGCTATCTAGAAGTAAACGTTATGAAATGATGTCTGACAATTGACAGGTAGATTAATGATATTTTAAAAAAATTAATATGAATTTCACCCACTAGGAAAATAGTTTTTATTAATAATTTGGCTGTACTTGATACAGATTTGGATATTTACGGTAATAAATTATTTAATGACAATAATTTAATGGCAATCATTAATAATAAGCTAAATCATTATCTGTCGACGATATTATTTCGAATCCACAGAATATTGTCGACAGATGGTATTTCGAATATCGTTGAAAGGAGCAGCTTTTATCGCAGTGCAAAAATGAACTCAATTCCATGACAGATGAAATTAGACGATTCATGGGAATCAGTTATTGCATATCAGTCTATAAATATCCAAGGGTTCGAAAGCATTGGAGTGACTACGGATTTAAGTCAATAATGCATTTCTTACCACGAAGGCGTCACGACAAGATTTGCCAGTTCTTACACTTTTAATAATAACTATGCAATGCCACACCGTTGTTATGATTAAGAGTCATGTAAAAAGGACTTATATAAAAGATCAACGAAGTAATCTTATGGACGAAAAATGTTTACGAACATTATGGAAGGGAGGTCATGATGCAAGAACCCAAACTGCACGTCACGTACAAAGCTTCGATGCACAAAATGTGTGTTTATATTTTTTATCCGACGAAAACAGTTTCGCTTAGTTTCACCCAACCAAAATGTAATTTAAATTAAATTTAAATTTAATTTAAATTTAATTTAAATTTAATTTAAATTTAATTTAAATTTAATTTAAATTTAATTTAAATTTAATTTAAATTTAATTTAAATTTAATTTAAATTTAATTTAAATTTAATTTAAATTTAATTTAAATTTAATTTAAATTTAATTTAAATTTAATTTAAATTTAATTTAAATTTAATTTAAATTTAATTTAAATTTAATTTAAATTTAATTTAAATTTAATTTAAATTTAATTTAAATTTAATTTAAATTTAATTTAAATTTAATTTAAATTTAATTTAAATTTAATTTAAATTTAATTTAAATTTAATTTAAATTTAATTTAAATTTAATTTAAATTTAACTTAAATTTAATTTAAATTTAATTTAAATTTAATTTAAATTTAATTTAAATTTAATTTAAATTTAATTTTAATTTAATTTTAATTTAATTTAAATTTAATTTAAATTTAATTTAAATTTAATTTAAATTTAATTTAAATTTAATTTAAATTTAATTTAAATTTAATTTAAATTTAATTTAAATTTAATTTAAATTTAATTTAAATTTAATTTAAATTTAATTTAAATTTAATTTAAATTTAATTTAAATTTAATTTAAATTTAATTTAAATTTAATTTAAATTTAATTTAAATTTAATTTAAATTTAATTTAAATTTAATTTAACTTTAATTTAAATTTAATTTAAATTTAATTTAAATTTAAATTAAATTTAATTTAAATTTAAATTAAATTTAATTTAAATTTAATTTAAATTTAATTTAAATTTAATTTAAATTTAATTTAAATTTAATTTAAATTTAATTTAAATTTAATTTAAATTTAATTTAAATTTAATTTAAATTTAATTTAAATTTAATTTAAATTTAATTTAAATTTAATTTAAATTTAATTTAAATTTAATTTAAATTTAATTTAAATTTAATTTAAATTTAATTTAAATTTAATTTAAATTTAATTTAAATTTAATTTAAATTTAATTTAAATTTAATTTAAATTTAATTTAAATTTAATTTAAATTTAATTTAAATTTAATTTAAATTTAATTTAAATTTAATTTAAATTTAATTTAAATTTAATTTAAATTTAATTTAAATTAAATTTAAATCAAATTTAAATTAAATTTAAATTAAATTTAAATTAAATTTAAATTAAATTTAAATTAAATTTAAATTAAATTTAAATTAAATTTAAATTAAATTTAAATTAAATTTAAATTAAATTTAAATTAAATTTAAATTAAATTTAAATTAAATTTAAATTAAATTTAAATTAAATTTAAATTAAATTTAAATTAAATTTAAATTAAATTTAAATTAAATTTAAATTAAATTTAAATTAAATTTAAATTAAATTTAAATTAAATTTAAATTAAATTTAAATTAAATTTAAATTAAATTTAAATTAAATTTAAATTAAATTTAAATTAAATTTAAATTAAATTTAAATTAAATTTAAATTAAATTTAAATTAAATTTAAATTAAATTTAAATTAAATTTAAATTAAATTTAAATTAAATTTAAATTAAATTTAAATTAAATTTAAATTAAATTTAAATTAAATTTAAATTAAATTTAAATTAAATTTAAATTAAATTTAAATTAAATTTAAATTAAATTTAAATTAAATTTAAATTAAATTTAAATTAAATTTAAATTAAATTTAAATTAAATTTAAATTAAATTTAAATTAAATTTAAATTAAATTTAAATTAAATTTAAATTAAATTTAAATTAAATTTAAATTAAATTTAAATTAAATTTAAATTAAATTTAAATTAAATTTAAATTAAATTTAAATTAAATTTAAATTAAATTTAAATTAAATTTAAATTAAATTTAAATTAAATTTAAATTAAATTTAAATTAAATTTAAATTAAATTTAAATTAAATTTAAATTAAATTTAAATTAAATTTAAATTAAATTTAAATTAAATTTAAATTAAATTTAAATTAAATTTAAATTAAATTTAAATTAAATATAAATTAAATTTAAATTAAATTTAAATTAAATTTAAATTAAATTTAAATTAAATTTAAATTAAATTTAAATTAAATTTAAATTAAATTTAAATTAAATTTAAATTAAATTTAAAGAAATTTAAATTAAATTTAAATTAAATTTAAATTAAATTTAAATTAAATTTAAATTAAATTTAAATTAAATTTAAATTAAATTTAAATTAAATTTAAATTAAATTTAAATTAAATTTAAATTAAATTTAAATTAAATTTAAATTAAATTTAAATTAAATTTAAATTAAATTTAAATTAAATTTAAATTAAATTTAAATTAAATTTAAATTAAATTTAAATTAAATTTAAATTAAATTTAAATTAAATTTAAATTAAATTTAAATTAAATTTAAATTAAATTTAAATTAAATTTAAATTAAATTTAAATTAAATTTAAATTAAATTTAAATTAAATTTAAATTAAATTTAAATTAAATTTAAATTAAATTTAAATTAAATTTAAATTAAATTTAAATTAAATTTAAATTAAATTTAAATTAAATTTAAATTAAATTTAAATTAAATTTAAATTAAATTTAAATTAAATTTAAATTAAATTTAAATTAAATTTAAATTAAATTTAAATTAAATTTAAATTAAATTTAAATTAAATTTAAATTAAATTTAAATTAAATTTAAATTAAATTTAAATTAAATTTAAATTAAATTTAAATTAAATTTAAATTAAATTTAAATTAAATTTAAATTAAATTTAAATTAAATTTAAATTAAATTTAAATTAAATTTAAATTAAATTTAAATTAAATTTAAATTAAATTTAAATTAAATTTAAATTAAATTTAAATTAAATTTAAATTAAATTTAAATTAAATTTAAATTAAATTTAAATTAAATTTAAATTAAATTTAAATTAAATTTAAATTAAATTTAAATTAAATTTAAATTAAATTTAAATTAAATTTAAATTAAATTTAAATTAAATTTAAATTAAATTTAAATTAAATTTAAATTAAATTTAAATTAAATTTAAATTAAATTTAAATTAAATTTAAATTAAATTTAAATTAAATTTAAATTAAATTTAAATTAAATTAAATTAAATTTAAATCAAATTTAAATTAAATTTAAATTAAATTTAAATTAAATTTAAATTAAATTTAAATTAAATTTAAATTAAATTTAAATTAAATTTAAATTAAATTTAAATTAAATTTAAATTAAATTTAAATTAAATTTAAATTAAATTTAAATTAAATTTAAATTAAATTTAAATTAAATTTAAATTAAATTTAAATTAAATTTAAATTAAATTTAAATTAAATTTAAATTAAATTTAAATTAAATTTAAATTAAATTTAAATTAAATTTAAATTAAATTTAAATTAAATTTAAATTAAATTTAAATTAAATTTAAATTAAATTTAAATTAAATTTAAATTAAATTTAAATTAAATTTAAATTAAATTTAAATTAAATTTAAATTAAATTTAAATTAAATTTAAATTAAATTTAAATTAAATTTAAATTAAATTTAAATTAAATTTAAATTAAATTTAAATTAAATTTAAATTAAATTTAAATTAAATTTAAATTAAATTTAAATTAAATTTAAATTAAATTTAAATTAAATTTAAATTAAATTTAAATTAAATTTAAATTAAATTTAAATTAAATTTAAATTAAATTTAAATTAAATTTAAATTAAATTTAAATTAAATTTAAATTAAATTTAAATTAAATTTAAATTAAATTTAATTTAAATTTAAATTAAATTTAAATTAAATTTAAATTAAATTTAAATTAAATTAGGATTAAACTGTAAGTATGTATTACGGGTATATAAGCATATAAGGTTCGGATGGACCGAAGTTAGCGTCTTTACTCGTATCGATACCATTTCTCGTTTCTTGTTAACAAAAATTGTGTTTATAGAAAATTATCCTCTCTTAATATTAATATCCGGGTGCGTAGCAGGTCCGCTAGGGACCACAGGTACTTTTCACCCAGTTCACGTAAATTTAAAGAGACTTTACTATGTATATACTCATCCGCAATTAATTTTAACCAAAATCAGAGGTATATAATTAGATGCTAACCTACTCAATATATACAATAACAGTTTCTTACTTTTAAGAGTTTCTGAGTTATATTTAAAATTAAACATAAAAGCTCCCCCCAGCACAGCTGCCCAATCCTTGAGCTCGTCGTAGAGGAGGAAGAGGGTGGGGTTGTGTATGGATCAGTATTTAGAAATCAATTAAAAAAACTAAACTTTATGCGAATAGCCGTGTGTTTATTTACACTAAGTATATCACACATGGAAATGTCAAACATACAAACATATGAACGTCTGACAAGATCAGATGGTCAATTGTTCGTTCACGTTTATCGATTATCAATGGTCAATATATAGATTTATTCGTTAAAATTTGAATTTAAAAATTGAATTTGGATTCAAAAGGAAATGTACAGAAAAATTCGAAAAAATCCAAAGCATGTTAACAGCTAATATGATAATAAATTTAAGCCTAAAAAATTGCCTGCGCTCTGCGTCTCAAGTTAACTTCCCGGACCGTGCAAACTTTGGTGTATAGGGAATTTTTCATCGAAAAATTTCTTTTCATCATTTTTGCTCATCTTTTAATGGTCCTCATCTCAGGAATGAGAGTTTCTTTACTGACGGTCCTGATCGTATTTTATTCAATCCGTTTTAATTTGCTCTTTCGATAAATGTCGCTCTTGTAGAGTATTTCGGAGTAAAATATACTCAATTTTAAGAATTTTAGACTAATCATTTTTATTTACTTATCAATAGTGCTCAATGGTATATTGTTTGGAACGTATTATTAATTATGTACTCTCCGCGATTTTCACGAAAATTGTTTTAGACCTTGTAGGTTTTCCCAGTGTCTTTTCCCGAGATGATTTTTCGCGGGCACCACTCGCTTGAGTTGCTTTTTCCGTTTCTTAGCAGAGAAGGAGTTCCAATCATTTGATTGGTGTTCATGGCCCCCCTGAATTTTAAATTGTTTTTGAATTAAAAAAGAGGGATTAAAATTTGCAATGTTTTTATCTTTGCAGCTTTGTCTACATACTTCTCAATTAACGATGTTATTAATTTTCTTCTTTACTTCCCAAGACCTGTAGTTTAGTTTCACCGTTATTACATGAAGGACCCCTACGATTAGGTAGACCCCGTACATAATTCGCGTCTGTTAGTCCTTTCTACTTTTATTTTGTAGTATGTACATATGTATGTATGTATGGATGTATGTATGTATGTATGCATCTATGCATGTTTGTGTGGTTATATATGCATGGATGTACGTATAACAAATACAGGTATGCATCCAGAGGTGCATAATTCTATATTTGTAGAGGTTATATATATACATATGTATTATTGTTTTTAATAATTCGTCTAAATGTGTTTTCCCGGGATATATTAGATATATTATTTTTGGGAAATGTGCCAAGAATCAGTTGTCTGCAAATTCGACGAACACTGCAAATAATCTCCGCGTATATTCAGTTGCTATTTATCGCTGCAATAGCTCAATCTACTCCTGATGAAAACAGTTCTGTGACTGCGTAATACATATATAGTTGATATAATAAACTTTCGAGATCATTGTAAGTTTTTCATACCTCTAGTGATCTTACCAATAGACAAATTTAGTCAAAAATAACTGAAATTTATGAACGTGTTATTGATTTAGTGAGATTTTGTGAAAAATTGTGAATTTTTTTTGGTAATTTTTTTTCTGAAATTCGCATTACATAATTTTCATCGTTTGTTTTTCAAATTATATCCAACTTGTTGCTTGGCTGGGATATTATGCAATAAAAAGTATATAAAATTTTCATAATTTACGTTCTATGATTTTAAAATCTGTTCTATAAAATTATGCATTTTATTAATTTTTAATTAAAAATTTGATAAAAGAAATTTTTTAATCAAATATAATGGACGGAAAATGGAAATGAACCTCAAAAAAATTAGTTAAAATATAACTTAGTAGCACAGTTTCAGATAAAATTAGTGCATTTTAGATTTTGAAAAAATGATTTTTGTAAAAATGAAAAAACAATAAATTTTGATGTATATTCACGAAAAATATGGTTTTAAACACGCAATCATATATATAATTGTAGCTGTAGGCCAAACGCGCCCTAATAATCCTCGTAATTAAAAAAATTTTATATTACAAAATTAAAAATATTATAAAAGGTTAATGTGAATATAAAAAATTAAAAAAAGGAGGGAAAAACGTTCATTTAAAAAAAATAATCTTATTGTTCAAATTTTTTAACAGAATCTGATCTACACCCCTTCTTCTTGCCCTCTTCCCGGGATACTTTGTCCACATTTTAGTACTTGTGATCTTAAAGGGTGAGCTGACATGTAGTTGTGAGACGTATGTGCTATCTTTCAAAATAGGAGAGAATGAAACCTTGACTACTTTGGCAAGTACCACAAAAACAACTACCCCTTAACCACCTTGTGGTGTGTTGCCTAGTTTAAAATAAAATACATAAATTAGAAATTTTTTAATAACAAAAGCAGATGTAGCTTTCGAAACCACCATTCCTTATTATTTATCGCTCTTGATCTACTCTCCGAGTATTCAAATAGAAAACTGAGAGGCATTTTATTTTCTGCTACCGTGAATGGGAATGACAAGCATTGATGAGAGAGAGCTGCATTGAACAAATAGCTAATAACATACTGTTTGTTATCATAATTTTTTTTCGAATTTGACATTTTGAAATTTGGCGTACATTAGTTTTTTGAATATGTACCGATTAGGTACCGCAAAAATAGACACTAGATGGGTGAGTGTTTTCTAGGGAGCCCCGGGGACCCGTCGATCATCTGGTTAATACTTTAGAACTTTCGGAGCCTACACTTGCGTCTGAGTCTACACTTTTTAACGATTTGCTCTAACAGATTTCAAACAATTATATAGATAAAAAATCATAATTTTGTTAGTGAGTACCACAAAATATTATTAAAAATTGTGCGTAATATTAAAAAGCTTACATAAGGACATTAAAAGCTTACATAGGTGTAAATAAAATATATTTTTTTGCAATAATTAATCAAATGAAAAGTTATTGAAGGGTAATGGAAGGAACTACAAGCATTCAGAAGGTTCTTAGTGAAAACTGAAAATTCTGTCTCAATGTCATGAGAGACCTGTCATGAGACCTCTTTGCGAAAAAAGCAATTTATTTCGAGAAATTAAAAGAATTATGGCTCTTTCAAATTTAATAATAGAAATGAGATAAAGTGAAATTATCGTAATTTACGCACAGAAACAGAAAACAGTGGATATAAATAAACTGAGGGGATGCTCTTTTACGGAACGATAAAGAAGCTTTAAGACATACCTCCTGTTTGTCCAATGTTAACTCGAAACCCTTTTTGCAAATGAAGGAAATCAATTACGCCTTCATTTTCCTGCTTTTAATTTAAATGTTCAAGTTTAAATTAAATTACCCAGACGAATATGTGAATGTTTGATAATATTGTTCCACAGTAGTTTTAGTAGGATTTATGTTTGAAAATTTGTTCTAAATATAACAAACACTGAATAAATATATTGATATATTTATATCTTTTAATTCTTTCTCATTATTTGTTGACACTGAAGAGAGCATCCTAGAAATCTATTTGTTCACAAAACCATTTATATTGGCTTAATAATGAAGAATTAATTATTGAAAATTATGAAAAATGTAATGGATAAATATTCAGAAATAATATAAATATAACCATATTAAAAATAGTATATCTTGGACATTGAATTCAATAAAAGTGTTTTGGTGTAAATAAAATATTTATGCAAAAATATTCAGGGCCATTTAGAGATCTCAGATCACAGATAATATCTATATAAATATATCTTGGTTCAATATACAATTTACATATTTTTCGCTACTTATACTGTCTCGCTTTTGTATACAGCAAAACGTCAACTCTTTGGTTTTCATCAGTTCTCTACAAAACCGCAAAGAAATTATTTTTGGTCCAAGTAAAAATTTTTAATGCCAAATATTAGATTTTACGTATGATTATGAACAATTATTGTTTTGGGTATGTGTCTTATTTGGATATGATTGCTTAATTCATTTTCAACCTCATAATTAACGTCAATTATTTTAAATATATATTATATAGTATAGAATGCAATTTATCTGTAATGTGGACAGTGTAATAGACCAATTTAACTATAATATATATTAAGGATAGACTGAATTTATGATTTTATACAAAGCTCTATTTTGAGCGACTCTAAAAACAATTAACCGCGCGGAATTTCAACTAGAACGCATATTTCATGATATATTTTACGTAATTTTTAATACATTCAAATAAGGCACCGTTAGTGTTAACATTTTTTGGCAAGGTGAATTTTCTGTCATAAGTGAAATATACAATCTGCAATTACTAATTTTATTAATTAAATTTTTCTGGGTCACTCGGAAGTACCTCAATTTGAATCTACAAAGTGCAAATAACATTCAGTACCTCACTGTTTGTTAGATTTTTGGCAAGGTGATCATAAGCTAACGAACGTATTTCCGCCATCGGTTGTCGTTGGGCTTGAAGACAAATTGTATTTGCGATTTGCAATTTTCGTTCTCTTTGTGTTCTGATAAATTTTGCTAAATAATTTGAAATATGATTTCATAAATTATAAAAGCAAAATCATGGGAAATTGTACAAATTTTAGTTGAGAATATTTCACGATATAAATATTGTGGTAACATTTTATGCAGTGTGTTATTGATGTGGGATATTTTGATTAGCACACCATGTGGCAAACTCAAAATATCGATAACATAGCGTTATCGCTACGTCGGATAACAATTTCGCTAAGCCGTGGATTTTCTTTTGGCATTGGTGGGTTCTTGTAATATGTGTTCGAAATTCAAATAAGTTTTCGTGCAAGTATTAAAAAGAAATTCCGTCGATGCCAAATGCAATTTTGAACTAGAATTATAAACTAAGATTATGCGATTATATTGGTTTTAACGCAAGAGTTGTAAAGTTGTGCAGCCATACCGGATTTATCAATTACATGATTTAGGAGAATAGTATACAAAAGGTATCGCCGTTCAGTAGAATCTCGAGAACGTGCATCAACTTTAGACCTTGAGTTTAAGCTGTATATATCTGCGAAACACGCGCGCATAATTATCACTTTTTAGAAGAATTTGTTTTAGATTTTCATGGAATTAAATGTGAAGTAAATCCAAGGCGCATTATAATTGCCAAATTCAGATGATAAATACCATAATATCAGAGATAAGTGCATAAAATTAATACAAATTGGCCGTGCCGAAAGAAATTTGCCACGTGCGCTTAGTGAACCGTGCGAATTGGTTGATATCTCTTAAAGTCTACGAACGTGCTGAAAAGCACTCGGAACAGATACTTGATACAAATTGAAAATATACGGCAAGTGAAGAGAGTAGTTGTTGCTGTCTAATGAAATAGATTGCGCAGATTCATAGCAGTAATCATTATAGGTTGTCAAAACAGTTTGATATTTGCTAAGGCAGATGTATCGCGTTAGAGAGTTTGTAATAGAAGATGTCAAACAGTGAATATCTTTTTGTTAATTTTTATGATAATTACAAAGTGATTCGCATTATTATAACACTATATGCTTAGTTTGCATTAATCTTTTTTAGGGTTAATTAATAACCAAAGGATTATATACAATGGAGGACGGTCACACGAAAACCGTTGAACAAACCTTAAGCTTCTTTGGCACAGACGGAGAACGAGGGTTAACATTCGATCAAGTAAAGAAGAATCAGGCCAAATATGGTCCCAATGGTGAGTGCATAATAAAATTGAAAATAAAATATGCACAAATTTGTTTGGCAGGCACAGTAGTTATTATTAAAATGTTCTCTAGTCCGATCCCTATGCCTCAAAAAAGGTTCTTTCTTTTGTTTGTCGTTTTTTTGGAAATGAAGCTCTTCATTCGACGTTGCCATCTGTTGAAAAAGGTGAATGAATATACTTTAGGTGAGAAGATGGTTCTATATACCAGTCAATACTCGGACTGCAAATATCTGTTGGACTTTATACATTCTGCATGGACTTCTACTTTACGTTGCATGGTATAAAAATACAAAAGTAAAAGAAACATATTAACTACAAAACATTTTTCTGTGGTAGGCAATTGAGACCCATTTTGTTTAATTGTGTTATTGTGATGCACATGGCCTTGACACACATTTATTTAAAATATAGATCGTACGATCATCTAATCAGAACCACAACTAGTACTCGATATGAAACGATATTGATTCGAGTTTGTTTCTAAAACGACGATTACGTCAACTGTTTACGTGATTTCCATTTCGTTCAAAATTTATAACTATTCGATCGAATCGTAATATTCAACGAATATTGTGCAATGCAATGCATTTCCTCAAACTTTTCAATCTTCAAACCAATCCAAACTAATTCAATTACCTAGGAATGATTGCCTAAAGATAATCATCTTAATTTAATCTGACTATTAATGAATTAGCGGATAAAGAATTTGAGTGTGTTCCCATTTCCAGTTCTTTACACATGCCTGCCAATGGGCTTTATGAAACTTTGCCCATGGGCTTTATTTGTTTGCATATATTTCTACTTTTCATGGATAATTCTTTTATGAATGTGTTTAGACGAAGTGAAATTTTCATTTTAACCTCAATTAAAATTTAACAGCCTTATAATGTATCACGATACGAAAACGTAATTTTCGATTTTCTTTTGCTATTTCCCCGCTTTTCTTCGATTTAACGAAGAAATGATGAAGAAGAATGCCAAAATAACGATAACGAAAACGTAACGAACACGAATCGAAAACTAGATTTTTGTTGGTGTTTTTTACATGCATTCCCGTGTTCGATTGGAAATCGCTTAATAATGTGTCACGAATACTTCACGAAAGGGTTGTCAAAATTGACGATAACAAAAATGCGATCGCCAAAGCAAAGAAGCATTGCTGCTTATGATTGCAAGGAGAGGAGAAGTGGTAGGAGGTAAACAATCGCACATTTTCTGTAGATGCCAAGAACAATAAATTGGAAATGAAACGAAGTGATCGAAGAGGTTTCATTATCAGAGCCTTCGTTTTTGTTTCGTGTTCGTCAAGTTCGTCAACGTTTTCGAATCGTGTTCGTATCGTGATACATTATAAGGCTGTAAGCCATAGCCTAATATTTCAATATTCTGCTCATGTTCTTTACTGAATCTAATTTATGGCAGCCGACATTTATGTATGTAGCTATATCTGCATTTCACGCAATATAGCGCAACGCATATTACAATCTATATTTGTTTTATTTAGTTTAAATTTATGCAATGGAAGATTTTAAGCATAAAATTAAATAAATGTTCATATTATTTACTATTTGTGATAGATGTCAATAACTCTCGGCGCCGTTGGCGACGTCTATGTCTCGACGCCGTTGGCGGGACGTTGAGCCACGACTTTCTGATTAATCCTGATAGTCTTCGTCATAAACTTGATTTCCACTGAACGACAAGGAGACTGTCCGATTTATGATTTGGGTATTTAGAGCATTAATTTATCTTATATTCTTTTTTGGAAAAGCGCATATTCAGTTTTGTTCTTAATATGCGATTCTATTTGATCCCTATCTAATTATCTAGATACATAAGGAATATTGATCTTGATACTCAATCCAGTTGAATATCGGTTTACAGAGTTTAACTCAAAATAGCATTTGGTTTTTGATCAAACTCCGTGTCTCGCTCTACAAATTTGTATTTAAACATGATGTGCTTATTTCATTACTATTTACTTGATTAATGACATTGATAACTTTCTATATTTTCAGAATTGCCGACAGAGGAAGGTTTGCAGAATCTTCACTATTTTCGTTTTCAAAAATAACAATTTTCAATTTAATTTATAGGAAAAACAATTTGGCAACTCGTGCTGGAACAGTTCGATGATCTATTAGTTAAAATTTTGCTGTTGGCCGCCATAATATCCTTCGTAAGTACATAAAAATAGAAAATTTAAAAAAACAGTTAATGCATATTTATAGTGTTAAAATAAGTGAATAATTAATGAAAAAAAAGTAAAAATAAACTTTGTCAAGTAAGAAAGCGACGTTTTAATGGCTTTTATGGCTAATATTCATATTCCAGCCTTTGATTACGTCTTTTAAATTATTTTGGAACGGTTTATGCATTTTTCTGCATACTTCTTTTTAACTTAAACTAGCTTTAATATGATTTGATTTTTATGGTCTATACGAGAAAGGAGAAAATTGTAAGGATTTTAAAAAAATTCTTAAATATTTGGCTTTTATTGTGATTACTGTGATACCCTATATCCGAAGGAAGAACATATATTCACTTTGTGTTTCCGTTCATAACGCATTAAAGTAGGCGTGATAGGTATTGAACTAGCATATATATATATATATATATATATATATATATATATATATATATATATATATATATATATATATATATATATATATATATATATATATATATATATATATATATATATATATATATATATATATATATATATATATATATATATATATATATATATATATATATATATATATATATATATATATATATATATATATATATATATATATATATATATATATATATATATATATATATATATATATATATATATATATATATATATATATATATATATATATATATATATATATATATATATATATATATATATATATATATATATATATATATATATATATATATATATATATATATATATATATATATATATATATATATATATATATATATATATATATATATATATATATATATATATATATATATATATATATATATATATATATATATATATATATATATATATATATATATATATATATATATATATATATATATATATATATATATATATATATATATATATATATATATATATATATATATATATATATATATATATATATATATATATATATATATATATATATATATATATATATATATATATATATATATATATATATATATATATATATATATATATATATATATATATATATATATATATATATATATATATATATATATATATATATATATATATATATATATATATATATATATATATATATATATATATATATATATATATATATATATATATATATATATATATATATATATATATATATATATATATATATATATATATATATATATATATATATATATATATATATATATATATATATATATATATATATATATATATATATATATATATATATATATATATATATATATATATATATATATATATATATATATATATATATATATATATATATATATATATATATATATATATATATATATATATATATATATATATATATATATATATATTTCTTTTTGTTTGCTTTCCTCGAGAAAAGGGAAATGTAATATGAAAATGGGTGTGTCCCACGAACTTGTTGTTGGACTTAAACTATAAATATATATGGCAGGTGCAGAGTATATGAGCCTCGGCCAGGTTGAAGTTTGTCTTATTACTTGTTTGAATGTGATTTTACAGAGACACTTTTACAAACACACTCCTACACATAAAATGTATCAAAAGCATCCGTCAAAATTATATTAAATACAACTTTCTCTGTCAGTATATTAATTAAACCTTCATATTATTTAGGTCTTAGCCCTCTTTGAGGAACATGAAGATACGTTCACAGCTTTCGTGGAACCTCTGGTCATTCTTCTTATTTTAATTGCGAATGCTGTCGTTGGAGTCTGGCAAGAAAGGAATGCCGAATCGGCAATTGAAGCCCTCAAGGAATATGAACCGGAAATGGGAAAAGTTGTACGTCAGGATAAATCTGGTATACAGAAAATCCGAGCCAAGGAAATTGTTCCTGGCGATATTGTTGAAGTATCAGTTGGCGATAAAATTCCAGCTGATATACGTTTAACTCATATCTATTCAACTACTTTACGTATTGATCAGTCAATTTTAACTGGAGAATCTGTATCTGTTATAAAGCATACAGATGCCATTCCTGATCCACGAGCTGTTAATCAGGATAAAAAGAATATTTTATTTTCGGGAACTAATGTTGCCGCTGGTAAGGCTCGTGGTGTTGTAATTGGAACTGGTCTTAATACAGCTATTGGAAAGATTCGTACCGAAATGTCTGAAACTGAAGAAATAAAGACTCCTTTACAGCAGAAATTGGATGAATTTGGTGAACAGCTCTCGAAAGTTATATCAATTATATGTGTAGCAGTCTGGGCTATCAATATAGGGCACTTTAATGATCCAGCCCATGGAGGATCCTGGATTAAGGGTGCAATATATTATTTTAAAATCGCCGTTGCTTTAGCGGTAGCAGCTATTCCAGAGGGTCTACCAGCTGTTATTACAACTTGCTTAGCATTAGGAACACGAAGAATGGCAAAAAAGAATGCCATTGTACGTTCCTTACCCTCAGTTGAGACTCTAGGTTGTACCTCAGTTATATGTTCCGATAAAACTGGCACCTTAACCACCAATCAGATGTCAGTGTCTCGTATGTTTATCTTTGATAAAGTCGACGGTAGTGATAGCAGTTTTCTAGAATTCGAATTAACTGGCTCGACCTACGAGCCCATTGGTGAATTGTACTTAAATGGAGGACGTGTAAAGGCTAGCGAATATGAAAGCCTTCAGGAGCTTGCTACCATTTGTATCATGTGCAACGATTCTGCCATTGATTATAATGAATTTAAACAATGTTTTGAAAAAGTAGGCGAAGCTACAGAAACGGCTTTAATAGTACTAGCTGAGAAGTTAAATCCTTTCAATGTTAACAAATCTGGCCTAGATCGCCGATCTGCTGCCATTGCAGTTCGACAAGAAATTGAGACTAAATGGAAAAAGGAATTTACTCTGGAATTTTCGCGTGATCGTAAATCGATGTCATCATATTGTACACCTCTTAAAGCTTCTCGTCTTGGAAACGGACCAAAATTGTTTGTTAAAGGTGCTCCTGAAGGTGTGTTGGAACGTTGTACACATGCGCGTGTTGGCACAAGCAAAGTACCTCTGACGTCTGCATTGAAAAATAAGATATTGTCATTAACTGGCCAGTACGGTACGGGACGTGACACGTTGCGTTGCTTGGGTTTGGCTGTAGCCGACAGTCCAATGAAGCCTGATGAAATGGATCTGGGAGACTCAACCAAATTCTATCAATATGAAGTGAATTTGACATTCGTTGGTGTGGTTGGAATGCTTGACCCACCCCGAAAAGAAGTATTTGACTCAATTGTACGTTGTCGTAAGGCTGGAATCCGAGTCATTGTAATTACAGGCGATAATAAAGCTACTGCAGAGGCTATTTGCCGTCGTATAGGTGTATTCGGTGAGAATGAGGATACAGTCGGTAAATCGTATTCTGGTCGCGAATTCGATGATCTATCACAAGCCGATCAAAAAGCTGCCTGTGCAAATGCCAGACTATTTTCTCGAGTAGAACCTCAGCATAAATCGAAGATTGTTGAGTTTTTACAAGGCATGAATGAAATTTCTGCTATGACGGGTGATGGTGTTAACGATGCGCCAGCTTTAAAGAAGGCAGAAATTGGTATTGCAATGGGTTCTGGTACTGCTGTAGCCAAATCTGCAGCGGAGATGGTATTGGCCGATGATAATTTCTCTTCAATCGTCTCTGCAGTTGAGGAAGGAAGAGCTATTTACAATAACATGAAACAGTTTATTCGGTATCTAATTTCTTCAAATATTGGTGAAGTTGTTTCCATATTTTTAACAGCTGCTCTCGGTCTTCCGGAAGCTTTAATTCCAGTTCAGCTTCTCTGGGTGAATTTGGTAAGTAATTAATTTGTACTCATAAAAAAATTAAATTAAAATAAAAAATTAATATAAGCTATAAAGAATTCATAAATATGATAAAATTAAATTTAAATCTATAAAATTTGAAATAAGATGAAATAAATTCAAATAAAGATTCAAAAATAAATGAAAAAATTAAGTACATTTTCAAAAACATTTATTTACGATTTTAAAAAATTCGAAAAATATAGGACGAGAATAAAGAAAACAAAGAAAACTATTTTTTAAAAATAAAACGGAAAAATGAATTTTTCCTTAATGTTTCGAAATTTTCTCCTTAAATTGAAATCTTATACTTGTTCTGTTATCTTAATTTATTTAATTGAAATATATATTTTTTATAAATTTTTTATTTTATAATCACAATAAATTTTTGTTTTTATTGCACTTTCATTTATAGGTGACGGATGGTTTGCCAGCAACTGCTCTTGGCTTCAATCCTCCCGATTTAGACATAATGGAAAAACCTCCTAGAAAGGCTGACGAGGGCTTAATATCTGGATGGTTATTCTTCCGGTTAATTATTTCTTCACATTTAACTTAGGCCATATAATAAAAGAAATATATGTATTTATTACAGTTATATGGCAATTGGTGGTTATGTTGGTGCTGCCACCGTTGGCGCTGCTGCCTGGTGGTTTATATTTGCTGAAACTGGCCCTAATCTATCGTACTGGCAATTAACACATCATTTATCATGCTTGGGTGGTGGTGATGAATTCAAAGGAGTTGATTGCAAAATATTTAGTGATCCTCATGCTATGACAATGGCTTTATCTGTATTGGTTACAATTGAAATGCTGAATGCTATGAACAGGTTTGTATGGATAAATTGAATTTAAATATACAAAATTAAAAATTATATTGTTTTTCTTTCTAGCTTATCTGAAAACCAATCTCTGATAACAATGCCTCCATGGTCGAATATGTGGTTAATTGGTTCAATGGCCCTTTCATTTACGTTGCACTTTGTAATATTATATGTAGAAGTTCTTTCTGTAAGTAACGTATAATATTCATTGCTTTAAGTATTTTATCGCCTAAATCCATTGGTAGTGCGAGCCGCATATTTTCGGTGTTCGTTTAAAATTTTATTAAATTTTTATAGAACACTCCAGAAAAATCACCGAAAACGCTAGAACATGTGTGCTAGCACATTTCCTAACTGCACACAGATCTCTGCGAATCCTGCTTGCCCTAATATAGTGTGCTCTTTCCATACTTATAGTAATTCTGAAATAGCTTTCGGTAGAATAGCCAAGTTATTAATGAATGAAATGCAAGTAATGATTAAGGCCCTTATTACACGAAACGAAATGAATGGAAAAACTGTGACGCTGACTTTTACGAGGCGCACGAAGTATTTGTAGTACGCAAAACCTTCGTCAGCTTCTTTGGATAGAGTTCCCTGTGCGAAAGGTCTTTTGCTTTAGTTTTCTTTCACTAGCTGTTTCTTTTACGGAACTCAAAAATATTCGGACTTCGGTTGGAATGCACTTATATGCACTAACAACATTTATTTATTCGTGTTAACCGAATTTTTATCTGCTGCTTGTATACAAGTTGTCAAAGCAGAGAAAAATTAGGGCAAACAAGAAACGCTTTTGTGCTATTTTGTGTAATAAGAGCTTAAGGCAAAGTTTATAATATTCATATTTTTAATAATATTGAAAGAAAAATATTTTTTTCATAACGACACAATGCATGACACATTTTTCACCACAGATTTTCGATTGAACACGCCTTGCTTTTGTATATCACATTGTTTCGAGATTGCTTCTAACAGTTTCATAACAAATAAAAAATTATCAATTTTATAATACATCTTAGTAAGTACTTCATTTCGGCAATTTTTTTACAATGAAGTAATGAAAACAGTACATCATGATCACACTGCTACTGATATGTGTCTTATGTTGAACGCTTTTATGAGGAAAATAGTATAGTATGAGCATTTATTGAAAATATTGTAATTTTATGTGCGAATTGGCTATTCCTCTCGGGTAAGAAGTGTAGAAGATTCCTTACGCGGGGAAATAATGAACGCAAAATACGCTATTGTGTATGCTTCAGGACGTATACTTCATACCAAACTATAAATAAAATTACTAACATTTCTACTAAAATTTCATACCAAAACCACATTAATTTATTTCAAAAACGGAAGAAAGGAACCAGAATTGTGTATTTGAAATTAATGGCATTTTCGTTGTTCCCTTTTATATATTTTAAATCAGAAGTACATTTACAGTAAACTAGAAGTGTCCCTGAATCTATTGTAGCCTACAATAAATCTATTGTAGCCTTCTATATATAGTATTCTATATATATTTGTTCTCTGCATATATTTATATTAAATAAATAATGCGGGAAAACTATAAATAAACCTATTATAAAAATTTATATATATTTCATTGTATTCTTTTAATGATTGCTATTAATATGAATTGTGTATTTGTTCAATATTTTTTGTAGTTGGCTTAACATTTGCGATACATAACAATCTTCCTGTCGCAAAATCTGTCCAACCAAATTTTGAACGACATCGCAATTAATTGTCCAAACAAAAACAGAAACAGAAAACACGGCAATCTATTTTTAGTGTTATTGAAGTTCTGAGTACTCGGAAAATGAGTGGCAATGCCATCAAGCGGGGAATAGACAGTGATCGTGTTTATAAAATTTTTCGTGTGCTCTCGTTCAATAATGACATAATTATTAATACAATCAAGACAATTAATACAGTGCAATTTATTATACAATTAAGACTAACAAGACTTGGCTTCTGGGATAAGCAAACTATTTTCATCACGTTTTAAATATGCCATCTACGACCGAGCGCTACGGAGTTCTCACGGATTGCATTTCCAAGATTTATTTCAGGGCGTCCATTTGTAGATGCTGTTTTTTCTTCAGATTTCTGCTGTGTTTTTTCTGTTTGCAGCGATCACATTGTTAACTTGATGTCTACTCAAAAAATCTAGTTCTTATTTGATTATAAATACTATTGCGTATATAATTATAAATATAATTGTGTGAAATACTTCGGGTTTGTACGAATTTAATGAATTCTTATTTTTATAGGCCGTATTCCAGGTGACCCCCTTGTCCAGCCAGGAGTGGCTGACTGTGATGAAATTTTCTATTCCAGTAGTTTTATTAGATGAAACATTGAAGTTTGTTGCCAGAAAAATAGCTGATGGTGAGCACCCTATTTACAAATTGCACGGAATTGTTCTAATGTGGGCCGTGTTTTTTGGCTTATTATATGTTACGATGCTTTAAAGTTTCCAAAAGTAACCTGTATATTTTAAGAATCGAAATAATATCAGCCATTACCAATATGACTTCAGTAGGATTTAAAAAAAAACAAAACAAAACAAAACACAAAGAGCTCATTAAAATAATATTCTGCCTGGATGAATAGTGTTAATTTTAAATTAGTATATAATTGACAATATTCATATTTTTTATTGGATTAGAAAAAAATTAATTAGTTTTAAATTTGAATATATTTTTAACTAAAATAAATCGAAATCATAAGAACTAATTCGACTGCACGAAAGCAATAATTATTAACCGACTGTTTTGCATATGGTTTTTTCGCTTCTCATATAATTTTGTATTTTTTTGTTGAAACTCTTAAAATGACAGGGTTCTATTCTGGTATTAGTAGGCCAAAAGTAAAGGTTAAGTGGTGTCAAGGCCAAAATTACAAACAAATCGAAAGCAGGCTGAGTATTTGAGAACAATTTAAATTAGTATGTTTTCTTTTTTAAAACTACAAGCTATATTTTTTTATTCAAATGAATTTTAGTTAATTTCAGTGAGAAGGGTTATTTAAGAAGCGCGATTATTCATAGTTTTTTGTGCGACATTTAAAGACATTATAGACGGGCTGCATAATTTTCAAATTTCACTGTCTCTGAACTTTCACACCGAATATAAGGAATATTTAATAGTAATTATAAAAAAATTTGCGGTGGTGTTGCCAGAATAGAACTGTAATATTAAATAATTTATTACAAATTGCTTGAGGTTTGTTCCGCTGTGATAAAACTGTTTACGGTTGGCATTTAACGCTTGTTCTTAAACAAAAATTATCAACATACATTTCTTGAGTATAATAAAAAGCATTTGTAATACTTTTGCTCGAAAATACTCGAAAAAAGTCGTACATTGCAACCCACGGTTTCCTTGAAAAAATTTGGCTTGTATTAAATTGTTGACTCTTTCAAGAATGCTTACCATCCGAAAAATAATGAATTTACAAATCTTGTAATAAATAACAATTAATAAAATTTGTCCCATCAGCCAGCTATGAATGCAGAATTAAAATTGTTTTTACCTTTTTATTCACTTATGTTGACAAATATATTTTAAGCGTAGCAAAATCCTTTCCGTACAAAATAGAGAAAGGAAATAATTGTATTTTTATTTACATCTGCTTTAAATTAAATTAAGTTTTAATTTAGTAAGAAAAAAATCTTATTTGATCGGACTCATAATTATACTAAGCTTAACAATTATAGTTCCAGACGTTGTTGTTGACAAGTGGTAGAAACAAATTGATTAGAAATCGTCCATCAACCGAGAGTGGTTATTGTTTTCAACTTTTCTTCTATTAAAGTTGTAAGAACCAGCATTGATTGTAACAAATTTGTAAAGAATATAATAATGGATGTACATTAAAGTAATAAACCGGTTTACTATTGTTCATAAAATATATGCTCTTGTTATTATTCAGTGGATTCTACTAAAACTAATACACAGTGTGATCTATGTAAGTATTTGATTCTTGTGGAATTTTATTAGACCTTTAACAAGAAGTGGGGCTTCTTCGGGTGCTTATGAAATATAAGAAGTGTTAAAATACCACGTATGTATGCCTAGGATGTAGTGAAGGTCATTAGTTAGGTAATAACAGTGAGTTAGTTTAAAAGGGCGCTTATTTTCACTAAAGTTCACTAAAAAATGAAGAATTGTCAAGAACATGAAGGATCGATTTTATGATTTTCTTCATTTTCTATGGAGTTCCACCAGATACGCATGATGTGCCAACTGCTTTCCTTGAGAAAACCGCCTTATCCATGGATAGGTCTTTGTTGGGGCTTTTAAATATATTTTCATGTAGATTTTCGTATATCTCACATACTTATTTGACTTTCACATATGAATAAGAAACGCGATGTCTTCAAATGGTAGGCCTTGAATTGACAAAATTGACAAGAGAAAAATCTCCAAAATAAAGTTTCGAAGGCAAAGTAAATATTGAAAAGCCTTGAAAATTATTAAGACTCCATACTTGCTGCTGTAGCTGTTTTTGGATTCGACCACAACAAGAATATTTCTCGCTCTTCTGCAGGTAAAAGGCTATAGATTTTAAAAATTTGAAAGTTATCCCATCTACAGCTCCTAAAATATTAAATCAGTTAGAGAATGCAGGCCAAGTTTTAGTGATACCGAAATCTAGGTTGATACTCAACCTCATCTTCATCGACCCTGTCGCTTATGCACAAAGGATAACCGGAGGATTATGTTCATTGAGGGAGATCCTTGCCTTGAGGACTATGATCCTTATTGCGACCTAATGCCGCCATATGTGCAAACATTTTTGAATCATTTGTATTTACAAGAGAATAGTAAAGTGGCAGGTGATAGCGATTTACATATGCCGCGATCGAATGACACGTTTTCTTCAAAAACCTTGTGTATATGAAGGTATTCTCGTTGAGGGTTGTGATGTTCTTGCTTGAATTAAAAGCAAAATACACTGAATAAAAGTGCTAATACTGAATGCAATACAATTTACAGTACCGAGGGCATTTTACTAGGCTGAATTTGGGTGGCGATGTAAACTTTTATACAGTTTTGCTATTAGGAAATTTTTGAGAAAGTAAAATTTTTCAATAATTTAAATAAGGGTTAAGATAAAGTACTATGGAACAGTTTTCCAACGTCCCTTATTCCTTAAACTCTTGTGTCCGAAAATCGTTGCGTGTCGGCGATACACGTATTTATTGTTAGGGCCTCATTACATGAAACGAAACTATGATGCTTCTTCGTTCCTCTTTTGTGTTTATTGTAATTTTTTTCTGCTTTGGGAGCTATAAATAAGTAGCAGATAAAATTCCGTTGAGCACGAGTTAACAAAAGTTAGTGTCTTTTGGTGCATTCCAATTAAATACCGAGACCGAATATTGTGGAAAAACATGAACGAAACAGCTGGTGAATAAAACGCAAGAAACGCAGACAAACGAATTGCTGTAAAGAGACCTTATCTAAGGAAACTGACGGAAGTTTTGCATGCTACAAAAATTCCGAGCTTCTTCTCAAAGCCAGCGTCGGTCTTTCTATTCGTTTCGGCTTTTGTAATAAGGCCCTTAGATTCCTGTATTCCTAAAAGTTTTGTATTTTTCGTAGGTTATGCTAAAAGACAAAGTTATTCGTTTGTATTTTCGGTTTGTGTTTTGGGGACTAATTATAGAGGTCCGAGAATATAATGGCTGAAGTAGTGTTTGTTGGAGTTGAAATCCAATCGTCAGTAGCCCTAGAAAATCCTATTTTTCAAATGCCCCAATTGTTTAACAGAAAAATCACTGCTGCATTCATTTGATTTGGAGAGTATTTCATGGAGGGCCGACTACGATTAATTAATTAGTCCCTAGCTGTTTTGAAAACGAAAAATTACATAGCTTTACTCCCAAGGGGGAAATTTCTTCTATACGTTTATTTCTGTAATTAGAAATGAAATAACTACAGGCTTTTAAATTCCTACCGCATATGAAAGCAATAGAGAATAGGCTAAGTACGATGGAATTGGTGTACTTATATGAATTACATACAATCGTATTTTTCATTTTTTATGCTACGTAAATATGGAGAATAATTTTCATTTTTTATACTTCGTAATAAATTCTGCGTGTCCTTTCGATTACAGCGATTCCGAAGATTTCATTTTGCATAAATATGCTGTCGGAAGCATTGTCACTTCACCATCTATCTGGCAAATGCTTGTTTCCTTATCTGATTGGGAAACTACTTTTCCAATTGACTCCCTTTCATCGCCAAATATTACTTTGAATTCATCGTCAACTCTTGGTGGAACTGGCATGAGATGCTCACTTACAATGGAAACGCTTCGATCTTCTTGTCGCAGAAAAACTGAGCATACTCCATTAGATACAGTACGTATAACTCCCGTTTGCCCAACAAGATCAGCGTCCTCGTGCGAATGAATTTTTACTTCTATATCGGTAGTGCACCAATCGCCAATGTGAACATCCAAGTTGGCCCCAGGCGTCTGGGGGTTAAATGGAGAATGAGGACCTCCACCGGGAGTATTTGGTGAAAATACTGATGGAGATGGTGTACCCATGTAAGCTCCTGGATAAGGGGACTGAACTGGACTAGGGCTCGGATTGAATGGACTATAACTTCTGTCAGAGCCGTACAATGTACCCGGCGTTTGAGGAGCAAATGAATTGTTCATCTGGTAACCGGGAGTACCTAATTAAACATAAGAAATATAAATAAAAAAGGGCGCGTTTTAAATAAAGTTTTCTTCTACTTGGATTATATCCCGGGCTCGGGCTTGGATCATCTATAGAATATTCGAAATCGTTGTTGCGAGCTGGTGTGTTAGTAACATTTGGATCCCAAGCACCATGTCTTGGAGTCATGCTACCATCATGAGATGGAGTCATAGCCCCACCGTAAGGTGTACGACCTTCGCTATCCCAATTTGGTGTTTGATTACCAAGAATTGGAGTTTTTGATCCTGCTGAAGCATAAACAGGAGTTTGAGATCCATAGCCTGGAGTACGATATGGAGTGCGACTGTAGGTAGATAAACTTCCACCATCTCGATCCATTAGATTTACAATTGCTATATGGTTCCGATCTACAGAAATTGTCTGACATGAAGTATGAAGCTCAACACGAGCAGTACTTTCCGTTGCGTCCTTTACAATTCCCACAGCGCCTGTAATCATAAAACGTTGAAATTATTTTCGCAAATCGATAAAGGGATGGTAAATTCACCTTTGTATGGACCACCACTAATTTTAATTGTTTTACCCAAAATTTCGCGATCGCGTGTTACACGAAAACCTCCTCTACTTCTGCCACCTCGACCACGGCCATTCGATGGATGCATTGGAGATTGAATACGTGGTGACATAAAACCAAAGCTACCCAATGAGTTTAAGCTGTTATTTTGGGATTTATTACCTCCAGCTAATTGCAAATGACGAGTCTTGCAGACAAATATTCCACCATTTTCGGTATACATACGACAATGTAGAAATGCAAGACTACGATATAAATGCTTAATTTCACCCGAACGACCCTATTGAATTCAATTAATACAGTTTTAAATTATTTAAAGGCGGACGAAAAATGAACATTTTACCGCATGAGGCCCTTCCATAACTTTAACAATATCCTTACGTCGTATCTGATTTTGGTCAGCATCTAAAGCGACAGTATTGCGATTTTCCCTACGTTTTTGAAGCGCAGCTGGTTTACATTCTATAACTTTACCATGCATACCGAGAACGTGAAAATTTTCTCTCTCCAAACGAACAATAACACCGACATTTTGTGGGCTAGAAAGAAAATATACATGAATATTTAATTAAATAGTGATCCTGTAAGAAGTGTCAATTAAAATTCTCCATAAATATTTCAGTTCGACGCATTTTGTTTCAATGTTATTATTGATTGTTGAGCATTTATGGAATAATTATTTAACTAAAGATTATCTGGCATAGATCTTAGGTCGGGTATTTATGTAGACGTATTTTGTCGTCTAAATAAAATAGTTTGTAGTTATCGGTTAGGAACGGATGGAGGAAAATATTTATGAAATTAATATTTAAATGTAAACTTACTCCAGTTGCACAAGATCACCCCACTGAAATTGCCCGAAAGAATCAACTCCAGTAGCGACATCGGAACAAAGTTGTAGATCACGAGGTAACACCTCCAGTTCATGATTGGTTAAGTCTGAAACAAGGACAACTCTACTCGGCTCAACACGTATTATTAAACCAGTTTCGCCTTCATAACGACCTGCTAGAACTTTAGCGTGATCACCAGTTTTGAAATATTTTCGCAATTCAGATGCTTTAAAAATCAGGGGATCCTTTAAAGATTTTAACATAAATCAATTATTATAGAAGCCGATTATATTTTAACATTATTACTTTTAAATCTTGATGCTTTGGCATTACAGTAATTACGCCTCCATCAATGGCAATTATTTTAGCTTGCAAGTTTTCTAAATCTCCAACACAAACTTCCACATTATCGCCCATAGAAAATGAATGAGCACCAGTTGGATCATCTTTTGCATCTGCTGAGATTTCTAAATTCACATCTAAACGATATTAAAGAAAATTGTATTATTGTAATGGATAATTTTTCTAAAATGTATTTGTTAGTTTACCCTCCGGTTGTTCTTCAAAACGTTCTAATTCTGCTAATGTTGGCTTAACGCCCTCTACTAAAATTGCCGACATTGAAAAATTTTTATATAAGAATCCTTTACGTGAATAACGATTTCCTTCAAAAAGTAAGAAATCACCATCAGAATGCACTTCTCCTCCAATTGCTCTAAACAAAATGAATTAAATTACTGATTTACTACAGTACAGTTATTTTATCTTTTGAGAATCGTGAGAGTAGATTTGTTGTGCGTTTTCGAGAACTAATTTGCTATAAATGAAGATATGATTATTTACCTAATGGCCTCTGGATCAAATGGTTTCGCTTGAGGCCTCCGTTTTTTCCTTCTCTTTGCTTCCTCAGGGTCCTATAATTTATAATCGTTTATTAATCCATCGGAAGTTGCATTAAAATGAATGTCCTTACAGTTTGTGTGGTTCGTAAAGCTCCACGCATTCGTGTGTAGTCTATTCGTGGCAATAACTTCAAATGCACTTGATTTTGAGCTAGATCGACATAATCAACCTGGGCAATATCATCTTTGTAAATACCTCGTTTTAGGCGGACCCATTGCTTAACTTTAAGTCCAATTTGTTCCTTAACAACTTTAAGCACATCGGTCATTTCTTTTATCGGAACCATTTCTTGCTTCCATCTGCCAATTCGCAAATTTCCAATATTTTCTATGACAGTTTTAACATGAGTTTGCTTAAATGCTTCAATATAAACGAAGCCTTTAACACCCTCTGGGGCGACTACTGACTTTATTTGAAGAGGTTCATCGGTGTTAAGATAAGTTAAAAATTTGCGCATTAAAAGTAGCACAGTTGATTTTTCCTCGCCAATGCGACATTTTACCATCCATAAATTTGGATCCCTTGGAAATAAAATGTCATTAATAAACTCTATTATGAAAATGTAAATTTTCTTTCCAATAGATGAAAATTTTCGCTCTTAACTCTAGCAATAATTAAGAAAGATTTCATACTTAATTCCCGGAAGAAGAGTTTGCTGAGTAATTTCATCTGACATTTCCTCGCCTCCATCGCCAAAATGCCGTTTTGCTATTGTTTCATCGGCATATTTCTTTCGCAAGTACTCCTCCAATTCGTCTTCTTTTTGAGTACTATAGAGTTAATAAATAATATTTTACCATATGATATGACCCAAAGTAATTAAAAATGCTTACTCCCAAAGGTTAGTTCCACGACGGCGTATTTCAATATCTCTTGCAGTAGGTCCTAATTCATCAATTTCATTTCCTACTATTCCGAGTTCATTTGCTCCTTCCTCCCATTCATCATCTTCATCAACCTATTACAAATTAATCGTAACCATAATATATTGAAATTAAGGTTAATAAATAAGTGTTTTAAACTATCTTTGGTTAGTACTCCCTTCTTTTTAGTACCAAGGTTTTCGTCGGATAAATTGTACACGAGCCTACCAATGAGTATATTATTTTGTGCAATGCTCATACTTACTTCATCATCAACTTCGGCTTCATCAATAATAAATCCACCAAAACGCTCTTTTTTCTTCTTTTTCTTGGGTCGATCATCTTCATCGTCTTCTTCATACTCCTCTGAATCATAGTCTTCCTCATCGTCAAGATCTGCATTATCCTCGGGAACATTTTTGGATTCCCGATTTGGGCCATTTGAAGTATCCGATTCAGCAGATTGAGATCGTGATCTGGATCGAGATCGAGAACCCGAACGTGATTTCGAGCGAGACCGAGTGCGACTACGAGACCTAAAATAAATAAATGGGACAAATAAATGGACTTCAAATAAATGGGAATTTTAAGGATATTGGGAAGTTGTTTGCTCTTCAGTTAATCTTTCTTAATTTATAATTTAAAGTTATATCCTTTGTTAACACCTCCTTTGTGTATTGCCGGTAACTTAATTAAGAGGATGTTCTTATCTCTTCATTAACTCTAACTTTAAAACCACCAATGACACCATTGACGTTGACAAAGTTCGTGCAGGTAATGTTGAGGGAATGACGTATTAGTTCAATTTTTTTTATATTATAATCCTATACATGTTTATATTACTCTATACATGTTTACATGTGTTTCCCTAAGTGAATAATTCCATCTTTTATAAAAAGTCGATCGAGTATTGGAAAATGAAAGCTTAAATTCAATATTTTTTGATTGCGTAGAACAGATTGCAAATCTCAATAGGCTTCACTTACCCTACGCTGCGTTGCGATTTATTGGACACAAGAGAGCCATCCTCAGAACCACTCTCGGATAGATTACTAGCATCCGACTCCGACATATTCTTTTATTGGAGAATTATTATATTTACTCCCAATTAAATTTTTCTGGCTTCGGTGACAAAAGAAATGAGATAGGAGCGAACTTTAGCAAGCGATTAGGGTGTGCTACACATCAATGGGATGCCAACCTTCTACAATTTTTTCCTAGATAGTTTTTGATACTTTGTTAGAAAAATTTAAAAAGTGGTTTTTAAAACTTATAAGGACATATAATTCAATCTGGTAAACAATAACGCGTACGTAATAACATTTTGAAAATGCAGATAAATATGTGTATACCTTTCATGAATACAGTTTTCATTAGCTTCTCCTAATTTGGAATTTGTAAGATTGCCTTAGCAATCAGATTATTATGCCTAACAATCTGGGAATTTTAAACAAAATCTGAATGATGTATAACCGAACTTACCGCGACCTATGCAATGATAAAGGATACTTTCCGTCACGTTACGACTATTTTTCATAAAAGAGTTATGTGAGAGTTTTTGCATGAAATGGAATGAGAATGATGGTTTCCCCGACCTGCTCAATAAACATAATATTTGACAATATAATTTGGCCAAATGTGTTGACAGCTTTACTAATTGCTATTACGCCCCATCAAAAAGGTAGTATTATTGTAGAAAGAATAAAAACATCAATTAATAACAAAAGGTTATAACCAAATAAATGGATAAATGTGTTTGGGTCAAGAATATTGTTACGAAACCGCAATATAATTTGGTAAATGAAATTTCCAAAATGAGGGAGCAAAATATATACTTATACCTACAATTTCAAAATAAATTCCATTTTTATAAAACGAACAAGCTCATTTGAGCAAATTATACGCATGTGCGAAATATATTTACATTCATTTGTATGTATATTAATCGAAAACTTGTTGTTATTTATGCATCATCAAAAATGTGTAACCAGTATAATCTTACGAAAGAGAGCTTATCACGTTTATTCAGCATTAAATTTTCGTATAAAATATATGTTTACTAGTAACTAATAGTAAACTGCAAAAAGCACAGAAAAAAATAATAAAAATGTAGAGCTTATTATATTAAAACTTTTGATGGCCCTCGAAATAACACCTTACTCAAAGAAATTTTACGGCAGTATTTATTATCAATTTTGTGAATATTTTCTATACAAATGGAGGTTTGTATTTTTAATAAAATATTTTCCATTGGTTTTAAGTTGTGAATATTAAATAAATAAATTGGAAAAAATTTTTATCGTTCAAAAATTAATTGACTAGAATCGAAAAGTGTTGGTTGGTCAAAATCAATTATTTCGAATTACTATTAATTTATACATAGCAATTAGATACAAAAATCTAAAAGTAGTAAACTTTTAAATTGATCTTATACGAATTTGTCATCTGCAACGTCAGAAAAAAGAGACATCGCATATTATTGATTTCATATTATTGATAACATGATTTCCTGGAGAAAATCGCTTGCTGACTTTACAATTACAACATGAAATACAATTATGTAACATATTTGTTGTTGGCAAACATTGTTCTGCCTATGCAAGATTTATAGATAAGGTAATAAGCCGTCTTATTCAAAATTTATTTAATCGTTTACAACTGTATAACGTAAGTTAGATACTAAATTCTCTAAAAAAATTGAAATTTTAGATTTTAAATATTTAATTTATTTATCGCTTAAATAATATTGTTTAACAATATTTCTAGCTTCCGTCGGAAAATAAGTTGAATCTTCCTTCACTTAAAACCATCGCAAATATCGCTCAATCCGTTAGCGTTGCAGTTCGTCGGTTTACCGCAGCCGGAGAAAGAATTGGTGATAAAAATGCCGATATTCGAGCAGAAATGTTTGAAGCGTGTAAAGAAGCGAGGAATGCTGGTATGCAAGTTTTGCTATCTATTTGGTCAAATTATATATTATTCCACCTTTGACCTTTATTTCCACAGTAAAGCCTATTTTTCTTTGGAACTTGTCTTTCACATTTTATCAAATAAAAATAATTTCTTTAAATTTCCGTACATCTTTTTCAGGAGTTTCCCTCGAACATTTGTTCACCGTTTTACCAAATGATGCCAATGAATTCGATTTTGTAAAAGTCTCGTCTAATTTTCGAAATAGTGTCAAACACGCTAATCAATCACTAATTGGATCTCTTACGCGTGTTCTACTTCTAACCGATATTATTGTCGTCAAGCAACTTTTATTATCGAAAGAAAAAGTTTCACAAAGTCTTGATAGACTCGATTCCGTCATACATTTTACGGAATTTGTGAAAGCATTTTCCGTATTTGGATGTGAAATGATTGAATTTTCGAACTTTTTAGGCGATCAATCGAGTAAATTTAAAAGGGAGAAACGCGCTACACAAATAATTATCTCTAAAAAAGTTATCGAGCACACAATACCATTATTGCTGACGTCATCGAAAGTATGCCTGATGCATTCGGGTTGTAAAATTGCTAAGGAAAGTCGCGATACGGTATTTTGTCAGATACGTCGAGCAATGGATCTAATACACTTTGTTGTAAAAGATGGAGCAATGGACAATACGAATCATATCATTTCAACAACGGAAACACCAAAACATCTTTGGACATCTAGTAAAAATACTTTATACTTTGCTTTAATAGACTTCTCGAGGTTGATGATAATTTATAAGCAAACAAATCCTAGAATAAAGCAAAAAATTTCGATACACGACGAAATTAGTGATAATTTCCCGCATCCAAGCAATAATGAATTAAAAAGTGATCTATATCAAACTGATAGTATGAAAGGTCGTACGAATTATTACACGTCGCCATGCTATCAGAATGATCATTTCAAAGTGAATTCGATATCGAAAGAATTATTAATTGCAATGGATAATATTACCGATAGAGTTGAAGATTTTGCACATTCGGCATATATTAATCAAGATACGCGAGAAAAGATAATTTTATTATGTGAAAAAAGTAAACTCGAGCTTAATCTGTTTTTACGAAGAAATACAAATTTTGACGATCGAACCTCAAAGAGTTGCCAGCTCAATTATATTTGGAAAATCGATGAAATCTCGGAAAGTGTTACAGCTGCTTTAAGTGATCTCGTCTATCAAATAATTACATCAATATTGGATCAAATGTTCGATTTAAAGCACAGCATCCAAATGACACTCGAATTGTTGCTTAATTGTCGATCGTTTGCCGTCAATCAAGAATTTAATAATTTGTGCGAAAATATATGTTATTTCCATAATTACTGCGAACATATTTTAGACGTGTGTAAATTATTTCAACACATCACTTCGAAAGAAAGTCATCAGGTTGAAATACAATTTCTAGAAAGCAATGTTCGAGTATTTGGAGCACAAGTTATAAATGCAACTCGTGTCCTCTTTCTGTATCCTTTAAGTAAAGCCTGTCATGAGAACTTCGAAGCATTTGTAGCCGTTTGGCGTTGGATCTCCAATGACGTTATAACGTTATGTGAAGAAATTATCGATTTTACACAAACCCAAAAATCATCGAACTTTTTCGATGATTGTAATTTATCAAACCTTTGGGTAAGCATAAAACGTAATCTTCGTATGAATCATAACACATGTAATTAATCACCTATTTATGAATTCTGTTTGCAAAAACACCCATAAATTTTAAAATCAATATGCTTGTTCCAAGGTTCGAATCATGTCGCCTCGTCTCGTCTTTTCAGTTGCCTTCCAAGTGTGTGACGTGGCAATGCTGTGTCACTCGTAGTAGTATCGAACAGTTTAAAAGAAACGGAAAATACGCGACGATTCGAACTTTGGGATAAGCCCGTTATAATGTATTTATTTCGAATCGAAGCTTAGTAGAAAACGTATATTTGATGTAATTTTGTATAATGTATTTTATATGATGTAATTTTGTCATGCCAATGATTAGAATCATCACGAAAGCAGAAAAGAATCGAAATATTTGATGGAAAATGAAAACAAACCGGAAAGTGCCGATAGTGGCTCATACCTCCCCACTAAAGAGTGTCCGCTTCCTGTGGATAAACGGACGGATCAATGGGCTAACGAGACGTATGAAAATAATGATATTGTAAAACGAGCTAAAAATATGTCATCAATGGCATTTCTCATGTTTCAATTCACGAGTGGCTGCGGTGCTCTACGAACAACTCAAGATTTATTTACGCAGGCTGAACATTTTGCCGAAGAAGCTAATCGTCTCTATAAAGTCGTTCGACAATTTTCTTATCAAGTATTATAGCACATTAATATATCTGCAATTACGGATTATAGTAAATGATGTTTAAATTTGTATACCATCAGGTACCAGCTGGAAGCTATAAGAAAGACTTATTAAGTCATTTGGATAAAGTCCCGACGTTTGTGCAAGCTTTACAATTCATTGTGAAAGATAATACCGTTGGCAAAGCTGCAACATTCGTAAAAGTCGATCAAGTTATTCGCGAAACAAGAAATCTTATGAATTCTATAAATAAAGTTACAACGGCCTGTTTTGATTGTGCAAGCAAGGTAAGCTTGGAGAAAATGTTATACGATCTTTGCTATAAAATTTTTACTATAACATATTTTATAGTACAAATTGGATGTCAATGAATTAGCTGGGCGAGCTCCTTGTGGTTATTCACGCGATGAGGACGGTGGTACCGTTGCTTTAAGTGAACAGAAAGGTAATACAAACATAGCCGAGGGAAGTATGTGACAGTACGGTATGGCTCGCAGGGCCAAGGGTGACTCTAGAAGAACTCGTGTATCATTTCTATTATTCTAAATCTTTTTTCTGCCTCAACAAATTCTAGCTTCCATTAGATTTCTTCAAGTTTCTTCAACTTATAAATATAATTAGATTAATTAATTAGATAATTATGATATTGTATATATTCATAATAACTGCTTCGAATGTGTATTATATAAGAAATAAAAATATTGAGAAGGAAATTATTGTAAACTAATAAAATATAAATTCTCCGCTTGAATTCAAGATTTTTAAATTTTTTATGAAACTGAAATTAATTTTATTTATTGTGATGCACATAACGTCGCAGCATTTTATGTGCTCTTACACACACACACGTACAAATTTCATTTGCTTGATTATATTTACCTTTCATTGAACTGTTGACTTTACTTGAATTGTAATTTATTATATTTATCTTTTATCAACTTTAATTTGAGATGTATGCGTACCTTACACAAATTTTACTTATATTTTTTCATTATATTATTATTATCATTTACTTTACCATTTATAATTTACTTTATTATATTTACCTTCTACGAACTGCATTAATTTACGCTGTATTAATTATTTTACATCAACTCTACTTTATGAATTTGCAATTAAAATAAAATTTGTCATTTAATTTTATAATAATTCTATTTACACTACGGAAATGTACGTAAAATTTTTACATATTAGTCATAATCCTAAACAATTAATATTAGCATAATATAAAGTACTCGGCGCACCCTGTGTGACTAGCTACAGGAAACACATGTTGGGAAATACGATGGCTGTCAAAAATTGAATCGGTTTCCGAGAACGGTGGAAGGCAGACAGGATATTCTCAACAGAAATAACAAAATAGGAAACTCATCCCACAAAAGATGTCTCAAAAATAATAATAAGGTAGTTGATCATATACAGTATAAAATTATATATAGAAAAAGTAATGAAGTAAAAACCATTTTTGTGATAAAATCTTTTCATTGAAAAAGGATTTATTTTATGAGAAATCATGACAACTGCATTTTTAGTACCTTTCTTGTCTTTATTAATTTTTTTACTGCGGTTGTGCAGAATCGTTTTTAAAGATTGCACTGAGTTTTGATTACGCGCACAAAGTTAATAAATATATATCTCCTTTGATCTTTTTTCGATTCAATCAAAGTCTGACAAATTGTTTCAGTTGGTTTTTATAATTTTGTTTTATAATCATACATCCATTATTCCAGGATATACGAGAAAGTATATGTATTTAAAATGAATTCAAAATTGTTATTAAATATACCATTGAGATATATGCTAGTTAATTTTTTGAAACATATGACGGAATTCCATGTTTTGCTTTCGAAGAAAATTGCATTCATTATCTAATCGTTGACGGGTGACAAGTACCTCCATGTAATGTGTCAAACCATGTGACAAAGAAGACCATAAAGTCGATTTTTTCGGTGGCATACATGAGTACACCTTTCCCCAAAATTCAGTTATTGAATCTTTATTGGAAAAGAACTCATACGATTTCTTTTCATCTTCCCTGGAATAAGGAAAATAAGATGCGGATATGGATGGAAGACATTATATATTTATCATATAAAACCTTGAATTTACCGATTTCTAATTTTCGTTGCCTTGCTTTCACTTACTCCACTCTTCGTAAATGTGTGTAACGCTGTAATAACTAAGCCAGGCTCAATCACTAAATAGTGATCATTACAAATTTTCTATTTATAAATAAAAGAAAATTCATGAATTGACAAATAACTTTTTTCAAATTGAATTCAATTTGAAACCCAAACTACTTACGTTTTTACTCCTAGGCCTCTTTTTAAATCTTTTATCTTTCTCGAAGTTTACCGAACGCAGAGATACTTTGTCAGTGCCGTCTTCGCTTACAAACACATTCTTCAAGCCTGGCGGTGCATCGTTACCTGAGCAATTGGGGCACCAGCAGTAAGGTTCAAAAATCTTGACTAAACTATATATTAGTTTAATATCTTTTATTTTGAGTGCCTTAAAAATTCTAATATTAAATTTAATTTTAGAATATTACCAAATTTTCTATTACCGTAAAAATATTTTCCAAACGGATTAGACAATTATCACTTTCCTTAAATGTCTCTAAGATTTCTAATAAATTTTGCTCAACTAAATAATCGGCCCGATCTGATATACCCCGAAGAATATTTCGTAAAAGACGCCAATTTAAATTGCTTTCGTCCTTCATTTTGATTGCAGAGTTTTGAATTTTTTCTGAAATATTGAACGAAACTTTCAAATACAATCAAACATTTCGTAACTCTTATTGCGTGGTGGAAAAAAAGAATGTGCTTATTTCAAACAACGCAATGTCTGAGTCGTGTCGCTTTTCGAGCTGCCTTTCAACTGTTTGACATAGTCATCTCGACGAGACGTCCCCCAAAATAATATCAATCAATTGGAAGGCAACTGGGTAGAAGACATGATACGATATCTTGAAACACGAGACGATACGACACCTTAAAAAAAGCACATTAACATACAGAAGGATTACATTTCATTTCAATATTAATGTGCTTTTTCCATGGTTCGGAACTCCTTGTCTTTTTTCTGATTGCCGATGACTTTATGATGTTTTGTATTAAAGTGGCGTCTCGCTGAACGTAGCTACATCAAACCGTTGAAAAGTAAAAAGGGAAAGACGAGAACCCGAACCATGAGATATTCAGAGCGAGACGTTACGAATAAGCACATAAGTTTAAATTTAATCTGTCTTTCCAACGTTTAATCTAGGAGCGTTATATAAGTATAATTAAAAAAAATTGCCTCATAATTATTTGAAACCTAAATAAAAATTGCATACTTTTTAAAGGGTTTAAATTTGGATGTAGAAATGCGTCAAATGATGCAGTGTCTAATTCCGGTTTTGTCCACGGAATTGCCAATTGCTGTTCATGTAAAATTTTGTCAATATCAAATATTTTATTAAGAATCGTTTGAATTTCAGTAAGATTTATTGTGCAAATGCCATTAAGCTGAAAAGAAAAAACAAGAGAAGAAAAGCCAAAATCAATAAATGCATATTTATCGTTAATTCTTGTACAATTATTTGTTATGGGAAATAAATCATACCTTTTCATCATTCTTCTCTTTGAACAATTCAAATTTGTCTTCCAAATCGATAATATTAGCATGAACTTTTCTAATATGCGTTCCTAATCTACAAACAGAAGCTTCAGCATTCAGACTTACATCCCGTATTTTCTTCTTTAACGTTAATATGCCTTCGTTCAGTTTGGCAACTCTGCGTTTTTGTTGATTATTTATAATAACATTCTCTTCATTGCGTTTCTGAAGGACCTGATAGTTATAATCGAGCTTTTCCGAAGCAATTAAAGCCATATTTTTTGAATTACGTAATTCACGTTGTAAGAGTTCTCCCTCTTTCTCCAAACGAATTCGTGATGCTCGAGATATTGCCTCTTGTTCTTCTCGGATTCGATTAATTTCTCGAGCATAAAATACTTTTTTTTCTTTAACAATATTAAATTTTGTATCTTCGTTTTCTAGCATTTCGTTATAGAACGCTTTCCATTTATTGCCCACTTCATGTTCAGTTTCCTTTCTCTCCTTTTTCATATTTTCGTATATAAAAGAGAAACGTTCTTTATACGCGTTCTTTAATAATTCAATTTGTTTATCAATTCTCTCAACCAAATTATTAATGTCATTCCAACTACTATCTTTTTCCGTATAATAGATATGACTAATAAAATCAATTCCATCTTGGCATTGCTTTATAATTTTATTCTTCTCTTCCAAAATCCCGGCAACGCATTCTTCTTGCTCTTTAAGATTTCTCGAAACTTCTATGGGGTCATCCAATAATTGCAATTCGGACCATTTTGAGGCAATATTATTGAAACGTGCAAGAGATTCAATGGATTCCTTTTGTAAATCTTGTTGTAATTCTGTGAAAAACATACAACATCTATTACTTTTACAATAGAAATAAAGAATTGTAAAATTGCATTCTTGTGGAAATTATTAAACATGTTACGAAGTATGCAGTTTTTTCACCAGAATTGTTATGGAATTGAAGTATTGGCATTAATGGCATTGTATGAAAATATCGTAAGGATATAAAAAAACGTACCTGCTTTTTGTATAAGTTCATATTGCGAACGTAAATTTTCACGCTTTTCATTCGCAATCTTAACGTTCATCACTAATTGTTGTCCAACAGCTATCAAATTATTCAACTTCTTATTACTCTCTTCCAACTGATATTCGATTCCTGTTTTACTTGTATCGACTTGTTCTTGTAATCTTAGATAAAGAAATGAATTAATATATTTTAATTAAATTCGTTTAAAAACCTACGATTTTGGTGCATTCTTTCGTTTCTCTTCCAAATAATTCGAAACTTGGCGATCATTTTCATCAATATCTTTGAAAGAATTCAAATGACTACGTAATTCAGATTTAAGTAAGTTTTTATTGATCCTGGGACTTATTTCAGAATAAAAATCCTCCCTGAGATGCAGACATTGTTCATCTAATTTAATGGCAGGTTTCCACGAATCTTTCGATTTTGCAGATGGCAACATTTTTAATAAATTATATAAAATATGGAGTTTTGTTAATGTTTTTGCTTGGAAACAATCTTGACAATAAATAGAATTTTCTTTTTTATTATATTATATCTCCTAAGTAACGCATTTCTTGAATCCGAAAATCGACAATTTCGTTATTTTAGGGTGGGTTACAAGGAAACGTATTGACATCCGTTCGTAACGTTCAAATTTTTTTAAAACGTGTATCACTTTGCATAATAGGCAATTTAAATACGTGATGTGTTAAAATCAGCGAGAATTTCATGTTTACCTTTTCTTAAAACCAAATAGCAATGGCCATCAACAAGTTTCTTTTCACTAAAATTTGGCCTTAAGTTTTTGGACAATTTATCAATCCTATAATGATATCCACGGGACTTTTAGCATATTTAAATACCGAGAAAGAAAACAATTATATATTTTGCGGAGAATGATCAAGGTTTTTATTTTTTAAAACATAAAAATATATGTGTACATATTCATACAATATACTAGTTATTAATAATTTAACTAAAATATTTATATATCGTACAACAAAAATTATATATAACGAATACAGAATGCACAATATATACATGCAAGTTTAAATGTATAAAATACAACATACTCGTACATTAAATTTAATACTAATTTATTTTGCTTGAGGGATTTCTCTGAAATTCGGTAAATCCGTCATGTTGTAGTTTTTTATGAATAAATTGTTATCACTTCGCGTCCTCCTCCTCGAACCATCAAAACCTTCTCGAGACCTTCGGTAAGCACCTCTAAGAATTCCATATCTGTTTAGTTTACAAAACAGCCAGTTAAGGAAGCAGATCGTGTTCAAAAGCAAAAGAAAAAATTTTGTAAATTCTGACAAAGAAATAAAATTGTCAGTGTGTGAAAACTCCGTAGTGCAAAAATTAAAATATTGAATGACAATAATATGAATTGATGTTATTTTTCCTTTGAAGAAAAATGAAAATGTTAAGTTGCAAAAGAAATTTCTTTTGTATAAAAGGATACAATTGCTTTCACGTTCTAATGTAACTTCTTTTGGAGGTCCAGGCAAATTCATGATTACTAATTGTGCATCTTGGGACTTATTTACAATAACCTCATTCAGTTTAATAGCCGTGTGCATCCGTCGAACATTAAATTCGTCTCTGAAAAAAGTATTAATATGGTTTATGAGAATTTTCTCCCTCGTAGTTTGCTTGGAGTAAATAAATGAATAGAGTCCAATTTAAATTTCTTTCATTTGTCTCTTTCCTTCCTTAAATTGTATTACGATTGTTCCAACAGTCATTCGTTCGTCCGTCCGTCCTGTTCGTTTTTTTTCAGTTATCTTTTAGCTGTTTGACACTACTATGGACGACGCATTAATGAACATAGCAATGTCAAATAATTGGAAAGCAACTGGAAAGATGCGAAGTGAGACGTAAACGCGGTTTGGAATAAAAGCCCTTTTTCCATTTTCAAATATTTCAATTTTTCAATTTTTAAATTTAACACCTTAAAGATTTTATCATGTAGAGTTATTATATGCTATTAATAAAATTTAATCACCGATTTTTAAGCGTGGATAAAACCGTTATAAAACATCCCGTTATTATTTTTAACATACTATTAATTTCTGTTGATAATTATTACTAACTAAAATCTACTTACGGTTTAATGTCCATATTTCCGATAAATTTTGAACCTAACTTCTCTTTCTCATCATCTTCCGATTGATCCTTTCCTTTTCTGTGACCACTTATCAAATTTGACTCACAGGAATCGCCTTTAGAATTTATACCTTTTTCGTCGCTGAAACCCTAATTGTATTGTAAATTTTATTATTGAAAGAGGACGAAGATAGTAGTGGCAGTAAGGATTTATTTAAAACTAGTCTTTAATGAGAGGCTTTCGAAATAAATTCACAATCAGTACAAACGGATACTCACCACTTTAGAATTCTCTCTTTTATTTGATCGTATTTCTTTAAGCATTTGATTACGTTGTTCCATAAGCAGCGTTTTCTCGTAAGCGTAAGCAGATATGTCACTATTCATCTATCAAAGGAATGATTAGTATTTAGGTGATAAATTATAGGTGAAATAATCACAATAATTCATAACAAGTTAGACTAAACTGCTTATTCATTAAAACTAATACGTCGATTTCAAAAGTCACCTCACGTCTTGTGTTTTTCCAGTAGATTTCCAACTGTTTTACATACCCATACCTGAGAGAACGTCTCTAACAGTGTGGTAAAACAGTTGAAAGCAACTGGGGAAATATGAAATACGACATAAAGGTGACTCATAGAACAATTGCAAAGCCCTTATAGTTTTAACTACTTGCTTACCATTTCTACAACTTCCACATCAGCTTCAATCCTTAACTGATACAGAAACGTTTTCAAATCTTTTTTCATTTGAATCGAATTGTCTTCTAATTGAGCAACTGTAAATATTCGTAATTTACAATTCTTCCAGGTTCTGTGTTGCTTCAGAAGGAATGGAAGAAGCATTAACAGTCCACCATCATGCACAATCCACCAGATATCAATGAAGCCGCCAATCTAAAACCATTATATTAAGAAAGAATTTATTTGGGGGAGGGGGAGACCAATAACAATAAATTGTCCGATTTTACTTTATGTGTAGATTCTGGATAAAAGTTGATTCCTTTGGGAACAAGTAGTGCCATATGGCAGGCAGAAACTGTACGAATTGTTTGAATGAATGTTTTCCAACTCTGTTTACCCTCATTACGCCAACTATATGGCCATCCACATATTACCGTATTAGGCTTCATACCACCAAGACCAATCGTTTGAATTCTGTTAAATAATATTTACAAGGTTTTAAAAAAATATATTTTGAATTATGCTTACACCGAGCTCAAGCCTTCACTGATTTCGGCAGCCACAAGAATATCACAAAATCCTTTAACTTTTTCATCTTCCATTAATTTGTGTAGAGCTAATTTGGCACCCGCAGCTCGTGTACTTATGGTTACATGGTCTCCAGACAGGACAGAGACACATATGGTTAAACCTTTTCCGGCTTTCAATTGTGATGCAAATGAAAAAATTTTTCTATATTTTGGCATTAAATTGTCATTCAATTTAGACAAGACCAAAATTTGTGGACGCCAATTTTTAGTATGAGGCGGTCCTTCTTCTAGACGCAGTAATGCATATCTGGCCGCAGTCAAAGCCATACCGCGTATACCATCGCCCCATTCTTTTTCAGCTCTGTAGAGAAATTCGGAATAAGTAAATAATAAAAATCATTGGTTTATTAGAAGGAAAGAAAACTGTTGTTTACCCGTGATATTCAATATATTTGTATATAACAATTGCCATTCCCATCGCTACCAAAGCGAAATACCACGATGTCATAAACATGACAGATATACAAAGTGTCAATCCTATTAATGACAGCGACCAATGGTAAAATTTAAATCGTGGCCTCCAATTAGGAGTGCGCAATAGTGTTTGGACTGCACAAGCCAAATTCACAAAGCCGTAGCACATTAAGAAAAACATTGAAAGGAGTGGAGCTAATAAATCAACATTTCCTGAAAGAATAAGCGATAGAATAAGTTACAAAATTACGACCCTTAAAGAGTTGAACTTCTGATCTATCATCGCACACACACACCTAACAGTATTCCACACTGGCATATTACTACTGTTAAAAGTAATGCACGTGTTGGTTCTCCACGACTTGATGATACGGCAAAGGGTGCTAAAAATGGTATGATTTGATCTCTGGCGATCGCCTGCAGCAAACGTGGAGCTCCAGTTAAACTCTGCAGACCAGCGCCCAACGTCGATAGAAATGAACCAATTAATATTACCCATTGATTTGGCCATGCTATATTGGCAACCACTAATTTCCCTCCAATTGATTGTCCAAACCTGAAATGTGAGAGCAATTTTTAATCGCGACTTTGTGATTTTTCACATATTTTCATATTTCTTTTTACTTGTCACGTAATAAGAGATTATCCACAGTTCCAGCGAAGAGTAAAACGCATGACAAATAAACGGTACTTGTTGTTAATATAGCGCATATAGTACCGATTGGTATACTTTTCTGGGCGTCAGCTAAATCTCCAGATCTATTAGAGCCAGCCATAATTCCTGTTTTAGTTAGAAATAAAAATACGAAATTATTTTGTGGAAGTGGAAGCAGTTACTTATTTAAAACAAATATTTTTTACAAAATTATAATAATCTTTAATTATTTACGTTAACAATAATATTATTATATTAGTCATTGTGAACCAAAACCACACGTCGAATTTATATACATACCAGTCACTGATGGAAAGAAAATTCCGATAAGTAATGTAAAGGAGGTAGTGATATCTGCTTTGATGTAATTGAATGATGATGATGCCATGTTTTCAATGTCAGCAACATTTCTTCCATATGCTATTAATTGTCCATTCTGAATGAAACATCAAAATAAAAGAAATTTAAATAAAATTAATTATGATTGACGACTTAGCATCATTTCCAAATGCATGGATACATGCTCTGGACCATTTGACGGTTTCAATTTAAAGCGCTGTGATTAGGTAGTAGAAGTGTATTCCACAAATAATCGCAAGATGATTTTTGAAAACGAGATTTTGAAAAATGAAACAAAAACCATTAGAAGATAATCGACGATATTTTACAAGCACTTTTCAAAAGAAACCAACAGGTGGCCCATGGGTTTTTATTATGACTATATGAATGTTTTTATATATTCACTAGTTTGTCATTCTTTTATCGTATTTATGGGAAAAATATTAGTAGTTCACTTACTTCCAAAAACGATGGCATTACATTGTCTGAGAAAACTCCACTCGAAAGACCTTTAATACCCTTAACCTTTGTCACATTATTATCTGAAAAATTGTAAGGGAGAAGAGGTAGATGATGATTAACTGTGAACAATAATTCTTCATTGAAAAGCCTTACTGATATAATAATCATCACATTTATCATCAGGGCAATAAATATCGTACAAGAACGTATCCTCTTTTGTGCAATTTGCTAAAGGAACATCTTTCAAGAGTCGCTTACCCAGAACACACATACTGCGAAATAAATTTAAATACAAACAAAATTATTTTATAGAAAAAAACGTTATGGGAACCTTATTAGGATTTTTAATACTTACTATAGCTTTTCATTTCCATTGATGTTGTGGAAAATGCCAATATACACAGCAATTATTGAAAATATAACGCACGCCAAGGCGACTGCGGCAAACTTATTCACAAACGTAACTCCCAGGAATACAATTAAACCTTAATTTTAGAAAAATTTCTTAATGAATAATATAAAAAGGAATGACTAAAATTTAATTTAATTCATTCATACTTTCTACTTTTATTATAAATATTTATTATTTAATAATAAAAATTCAGCAAAGATATTCAGCAAACGAATAATTCAGGGAAATAATTCTCGGAAACCGAGGTGTTAGGAGGTTTTGAAGAATCGCTAACTGAAAAGTTCTATTAAATATTTAGAAGCTTTAGTTTGTATGAAGCGCGACCCTAAGAGTGAATATTAATATCAGTGTTTAATATTTAAAACCTGATAAATTTTGCTATTGGAATAGACGTGGGCGTAATTCGAAAAGCAAATGGGAAGAAACGAGATAAGACGTTGAGGTAATACACAAAACATAAACATGCAGACTTATGTGTTCATTCCAATGTTTGTCACGTATTTTGCTTTTGAATTATTTCTTACTACTTTGGGGCAACCAGAAAGATGAGACGAGACGAGATGATTCGAACCTAAGAATGCATTTCACCAAGAATGAGTTTCAAATGCATTCAAGCTAAAACTGCACCTAATCTAATTTTGGACATTTTCCTTATGAACGACTAAACACCTTCAGATAACGGAATCACCTACTAAATTACTTGCAACGAATTCAACATTTCATACCCATAAATATTAACAGAATCGTCCCGTATACTCTAAAATTGTTATACATGGCCTCCTCGTCCTTTGTAAAGTCTCCAAATATTGAAGCCCAAGGTGCCATATAAGTCTACAAATATCGAAAGAAAAAAAAATTGGTTGAAAGATTTAACTGTGAATGCTAAAAGCGTAATAATAAAATTATTCTTTAGTATTCTTACCAAGACAATTTCAACTGCACCCACTATATACATAGCCGCAGCCAACGTCGTCCCAGTGTAGAATAGCATTCCTACAGCTCCGCCAAATTCTGGTCCTAACGATCTAAATTCGATACAATTCAAAATGCATTTTTAATGAAATTACTATTGTTGGACATTTTGATTATAAATCAGACCGTGATATCATAAAATAACTGCCTCCCGCTGGTACAACACCATTTGTGGCAATAGCCGACATCGATATAGCTGTTAACATTGTCTTAAAAAGATTATGAAGCATAAATTTAGAATATGTTTATAATAATATAAGGTTTCAATTGCCCACCACACAACAACAAGTTAAAACTATCATAAATCCACAAGCTGCTCCTGCTGTGCCAACCACCCACGTTAATCGGATGAAAAGAATTACGCCGAAAATATTTTGAATACAAGGTAGAAATACTCCAATTAGTGTCCCTAAAATAAATCATAATTATATTCCATTATTAATACTAAATGTCATGAACATCATTAGTTTTATTATCTTCTAAATATGATTCGGTTTCGAAACCTTTGACTGCGTTTTGTTGGAAAATTCCAAAACACATTTACATGTTTATTATGTTTTTGTTATAATGTTTTTGAATTATTTATAACAACTTTTTTACGGGTGATTTGAAAAGTTTTTTAAGGAATAATTTATTTTAATTAAAATATAAAATAAAACAAATTATTGTAATTCAAGGCTTTTCGATCAGATTAAAAGGCTGAAAAAAATCACTATATATTCTTCAGCTAATATTGATTGTATTTTATAATTTAGTTTTTAATTTTTCTAAGCTAATGTAAAATTAATCGTGGATCAAATTTGAGGTCAAAATTGTTTTTTGTAGTATAATAAAATGTGTGTAGATTAATAAATATTTCCATATACAATTTTTTATTCACCAGCGGTGGTGAATATGATGAGCTTTCCGATTGTCACGTTTTAATGACAAAAATTATGACCAATTTGTTAGAAACGATCTGGATCACAGATCCCCGGAATAGAGTTGTTATACTGAAATTATTACACGTCTCCCAGCATTCACTTTGGTTTTTCCCTCAACAAATAAATACAGAATATTGACCCCCCCCCCCATTCATTTAATCATGCATACCCATTCGCGCTGGCGGAGCAGCGGGTTTCGAATCGGGATCCGTGGCAGCAGGAATTGTATTTTCATAGCTTGCTAGTGAAGATATAAAGGTGGATATATGAGGTCTCGTGTCCAAGTCATCGTCATAGAGATAAAGACTTGCGTCCACATTGGCTTTTTCGAAATTATCTTCAGAGTCGGGTGCATCTGAAAAGAAATGTAGAAGCAAAAGTATAATTTTTTATAATGTAAATATCGTTAAAGATCTACATTTTCAAAATTATGGCTTCATATTTTCAGTGTTGCCAGTATAAGCTAAAAGAGCGGCAGCAAATATCATTAGGAGTTAGAAATACAAGTTTTTAATAGATTATTCTCAAATTAAATAATCTGGGGTATTAATGATATTAATTCTCAAGTTTGAGATAATTTTTTTTATGAAATTTTTTTATGAAGTTTTGGTTTTGAAAGTGGTTGAAATTTTGTAATGATATGCGGTATAGCTCAAATCCAATCCGACGCCAATCAATATTGAATAATTACTCAGATATTATTTTGCTGGAGAATTTCTTTTAATTCTTGTATTAAGGCTATCGACTCAAAATCAACACTATAGTAACATCTTGAATAAATGAATGGAATGGCTGATTACCTTGAATGGTTTTTGTTAAGGAATTATTAGATTCCTGTTCTCGCGTCGAACAATCTTCCATTACAACCGAATTTTCATCTTTATTTGACATGATTGTAAATTAAATTTTTGATTAAATCACCCTTGTAAAATTAATAAAACATTCCTAGTAGAGCGTTATTGACTTTTAAAAGTGCATAAGCTGCACACAATTAAAACAAAACCCCGAAAACGACTTAAGTTATTAAGGTCAAGTTTTGTTGAAAGCCTCCCGTTTCGGAAGAAAAGATGCTGCCGAACTTATATTCAGCTTGTCAAGGTCCTTCCGTGGAGCATAGTATTTATTGTATGTATTATTTAATAATATATTATATTATTTTATATTATATTGAATTATATATGTTCTAGAAGTCAGTGTATTTAAATTAGAATTTTATTATTTAACTTTATGTTTCGTATACATTTGTATTAATATTATTTCAAATATAGAACAATTAACCCGTTCGCCACCTATCGACACATATAATTAACAAACGCTTTTCAGCAACTAAAGAACAATATATTCAACACCTTGCGCTTGAAGGAAATTTTACAAGCTAGTAAAAATATCCTGAAAATGGGCTTGGTCTTTTAATTAGGTTAGTCAATGATTTCGCGAGTATGGCATAGGTCAGTTCAGGAATATTATAATCTAACAAATATTTTCACAAATATTTTGCAATTTTTTGTACAATTTAATTTGAACAGCATTTATAGATATTTCCATTTTCCTTTTAATGATAGTATTTTTTCGATTTTATTAATCCACCCCCTTATTCGCATAATGTGACCCATATTTGTGACATATGGGCTGCAAGGTATACTTTTTATCTACAAGCATTCCGAATGTATGTCAGTTTAAGGCAATCCTATCTATATACTCATATGTAAGTAAAGTCCTTTGCATTAAATGTTATATAAGCAAGAAAAAAAATTGTCAGCTGCGGTGGTTATTTTCCTTCTGGGTCCACTTTGCAGCGAAGGGGTTAAGCAAAGAGCAAATTCTTATTAATAATAAATTTTTATTTATTAATAAAAACCTTAATTATTTTTTTTAATTTTATAATATTCGCAACATTTAAAAGACCGAATGCAATTATTAATATTTTTATGATTGATTTTAGAATTTATAGTAAAATTTTTATTTAAAATTTCTATTAAAATTTGTCAAATTTTGTCCTTTTTTTTCTTGAAATTTTCGATTATAATTTTTGATTGTTTTATATTAAATATTACACACTCAGACATCACATTTCACTTCTATCTAAATTTTTATGCATTAATAAATTTTATATGTATGCTTTGAATTTAGAATTATATCCACTTAAATAAATTATATTATTATAGACATTTTAACACAGTAACCAGCACAGATATTTTTCGAGGCAGTATCACTTTGAACTAATTCCCGTCGTGATGCAAATCTCGCCAGTTTAAGATATTCTCTCAAAATTATAGAGGCTGAATCGAATTGAAATGGTTCATTGTTATCATAAGTAACCCTTACCAATAAAAAAGAAGAGGAAACATACATATCTCGATTCTGCAAAGGCGCCTGCGCAAAATTAAATTACTACAATACTATTTGACTTTCACAAGTTTCTTAATTACCTTTTACAAATTTTAAATTAAAAATTTTTAAAAATTAATTCAAGGATTTCACATTATTTGAAATATTGTAGGTAAATACTAATTTTGAAAAATACTTCAAACTCCTTTTTTATTTATAAGATTATATCTTATAAAAATTATTTATTGTTTTTAATTTAAAAACTTGGTAAATTTTTCTCATTATTTTATGACTGCATTTCGCAATTTTTATACTTTTATTTCAGGTTTCATTTATTTTTCTTTTTTAGCAATTGTCACTTTTGAACAGTTTAATTCCTTTGCGCATGTATTTCCGGTCTAAAGGACTTCCTTAGACGGAAATTATGCACTGTGTAATGGTTGCTGCAAATCAAACACACTGTCAGAATTCAACTGAATTGGAGCATGTTTAATAAACTGTCATCTTACGAAAAAAACTGTTTTATTTTGCTACCGAAAATGTGTTTACTTTCACATCTTGCTTGGCAAGAGGAATTGGAAGCTATTTTCACGAAATCAGTTTTTAGGCAAAATATGTTTGCAAAAATCAAAAAAATATTTAGGTGTAAGTGCTCCCTGTTGAAGGTGACCAAAGATGGGTTATTACCATTATAGTTTCGGCTTTAGAACTGAGTGCTTAAGCTGTCACAATTGACATCTCAGCTACCATTGACGTGTAAAAGCAGCAAAACGTTTTCAACCAAAAAGTTTTGTGAGAATTACGCGTAAATAAATTCCCTCATAATTTAAGGAACACGTAGCATTATCAGCAATTAAATTTATATGAAGGCATAAGCGAAACCACATTTATTTAATGAATTCTTTAAGAGTAAGGTGGAATTCACCACTAATTAATAATACGTTATCCAATAAAATTCGGGTAGATTTTAGCATATCCACCTTTTTAATGTTCTGGTGAATACAGAAGACTTACAGAACAAATGGTTAGGGAAGCGACTGTATAAAATCGTGGTGGCGGTAAACAGTCTAAGAACAAAAGGCGATCTATATGTGCGTGTGTGTTTGTGTGATCGATCAAGCAAACGCTTATATTCGATACGTAAATGCTTGTATAGATGTGTAAATATACAAATGTGCGAAAGATATGTTTGAGGGAACTGAAGCCACACAAAATAGAGCATGACGTCAACCGATCGTGTTATTTTGGTTGCTTTTCGAACTAAATAAACCGTTCGAAACATATCATGTTCGTGAGACACATCACGCACCATGAAGTGTTCAATTAATAAGGCATAAAACTTTATGAATGAAAAATATATCGTTAAATGAGTACTCGCTATATGCTCTTATTTACTTACCATTAACTTTATGTAATAAGTTTTCTATGGCAGGCTCCCCGTAATTAACGCTAACATGCGATGTTATTTTAAATCTGTCCGGCATAATGCTTTAAATTTATAATCTTCATTAAGTAAACTCTGAAAATGTATAGAAAGAAATTGAAATTAGTAAAAGTTATAATACATTTATATTGCAATAATTAATGTACAAAGCCCAAAAATGAATATAAATTTTATAGTAATTTATAATTTTTTATAATTAATTTTATCCTTACGGTGGTTTGTGACAGTGTTTGAACCCATCAAATCAGACAAATAGATTGCTGACGTGGCCATCCAATAATTGTGAAAAAAAGGTTTACAAATATTGTTTTATTTTTTATGTTCTTGCTTATTCTCACCACTCAGTTGTTCCATATCACCCATAAACTTTATAAGCAATTGGAAAATTAAAAAATCGTGTGAAGATCACGCTTCGTAATTAATTGAATTGTTGATTCACATGAACGATTATGACAATCGTAAAATAAATTCGCATGTAAATATTAATTCAGTGTCAATAATCAGAGGTCAAGATCTTTTTTCCAAAAAAGAAATTTGGATAAACATTTGTTGCCTAAGTTTGTTATTTATATACATATGTATATATAAACAATAATATAGAATAAGATTTACTTTGTATACATAAATGCATGTGAGATATATATTTCGACTTGTATTTATATACACATGTATAAAAATTTTATGTATAAATTTCCATCAACTTGCACTCTGTACACTTTCTGTAACATCTAGAGGGCTGCATAAGAATAAACACAATTTCTTTTTATAATTACTTAAAGCAATAAATCATATTTATATACATTCAAAGGAAAACCTAACGCCCCCTTTTGAATCCGTTCCAGAACAAGAACAAAATCGTTAATCCCAAATTAGAAATTACATAAAGTAATCGTAAGATTAAAATATATTTAAAAGGATCCAATACATAAATACATACATACATTTGTACAAGAGTGAATGAGAGAAAGTAGTGCGCTACAAGTTAGAACTACTCGTAATTAAATTGCTCACTGGATATTTTTCTTTTAAACAATTTTATTTGAACTAGAATTAGATTTTTGTTATAAAATTTTATTGAAATATATTGACTGTGTTGTATTTTTTTATTGTACGTAATTTGTTGAATTGTTACGCGTAGAAGTGGTGCATTTATGCAAAGTAAATAGGCTTCTTAACGATTTGTTTTGTCACAAATAAATATCAGTATTGCTATAGATATTTATATGTATGCACATTTTAAATATCTCCGTGAATACACACGTACTCATACTGAACAAATTTGTAAAAAGAACTTCTGTAGGAAGACCATAGAAAAAATGTAGATGTAGGTAAGCCGATTAAAATTTCTTTTATTTCTAACTTATTGAGAATGGAAAAACTTTGCATGCCGGCGTCGCGGCAAAACAACGTTCCAATCGACGCATTGATTATTGCGTATATATGTTGATATTTTCATATCAACGAATATACGTTTAGTATAGTATTTTATTATTGAAATTTAGTGAATTTAATTTTAATATTAATCATATTCCTTCATTAGGTACGAAGATCATATGTTATTGTTATTGACCGTTGATGGTATTCGAATTTGTCGTAAATAGTAAATACAAAACATCTGTTCCAATAGTCGCACCTATGTTACTCAATGGCTAACCACTTTTATATGCGCTTAGTATATATTTAAATTTGATGTTTGATTTTGGATAATGTACAGAAGTCTCAGAACTTGAGTTTAATGAAAACAAATTAAATAACATCACTGTATTAATTCGCATATCATCTCAAAACAAGAGCTGCATTACATTAATCAACCTAGAAATTAATTTAATTCAGTTATTGTTTTGTTACCAACATTATAAAATTTTGACAAAACTTTTATATTTTTTAGGACACCTTAATAGAAACTACTAATGTTCTTATCCGGCACTGATTGGTCACCAAAATAAAGAAATGGTTAGTTAGTTCGCTTTGAAACACTATCGAATATGTTTTGAATGCTTTTGCTTAATCTCTTTGAGTTTAACGGAATTCAATGCTACATATGTGTTCTAATCTGCTGAAAGAATTGACAGATGTATTTTTGATTTTATCAAAATGAAACTGAACGTATGCAGCTTTATGACGTTCGATTTAATTCTTCAATTCAAAATAAGAAGTAATCAGAATATATGATATTTTAAATATATACAATATAAAATATGAGTATTTCATGTATTCACCTTTCAGCATATTGTTTCCTTCATTTAATACCTTGTTTAGAAAATTTCTCGATTAAATTCCTACGAATAAAAACTATTTTTAAATGATTTCGTTTGCATTTTTGTAAGAACAAATTTATATTGCAACAGGCATCTTAATGTAAATTATTACATAATTATTATATAACGACATTTACTGTTTTAGTAAGGCGTTTTTCATTCTTGCGCAAAGCGATGCGACAGCATGCGTATCAAAAAACGGACTATATTTTATATTGAATCGTGTCATATTCTGAATGACCCTGTGATGTTTTCAGAAACAATTATATGAACTCTATTCACTTCGTTATCTTAACGTTTGTGTTGTAATATTTTTTAAAAAATAAACAACATGGAATCAATTCAGAGCAATACTTTTCGCAATTATATGGCGGTTTTGGGAGATTCAGCCTCAAAAGATGAAATTAAATTGAAGGCTGCGCAAGAACTAAGTGAACATTTTGAAGGTTTGATTCAGTCGGCGCAATATCCATCTATTTTAGAGCATTTAATAAAAGTGTTTTTAAAATTGCTTGAAGAAACCGAACCGCAGTATATTCAAGAAAATACTCTGCAAAATGTAAGTAAGAAGATAATATTTCGGCAATTAGGCGTCTCACAGATAAACCAAACTGCACAAAACCATAAATTTCACGTGTGCTAGAACTAGATTATGGTCCATGTTGCGGTTCTGCCGTGTTGCAAAAATTAAAAAATGTCGCCGAGGACGCGTATATCATAACTATCAAATTTTGAAGTGCTTACAAGAAAACTAGGTGATGTTTCAATCAAATCACCAGCAAACAAAACAACAAAATATTGCTGACCAGCCAGTACTCCTGTAGCTCGCGTACTTACTCCATATAGAATATTTCCTTAGCCTGTATCTTAGGAATACTTATGTTCCATCTTTTTAAACTTGTTAAGCCGCCGGCAAAAATTGAACGCTAATGGATTTTGGAATGAATTTCCGCCAACCCCTTTCAAGTATGGTTTAAAGACTAACCAGTTTCGCCGATCTGCAATATTCAGAACATTATTTTCGTCCTCACAACAATTTCACTTTCGGCGAAATATCAGTGACGTGGTTTGCATGGGTGCTAAACTGGTGATAACACCCTAGGCAGAAATGCTTTCAAAATAACTATAAAATGGTATTTTTAAATAATTTATCATCTGATCATTTTGTGCAGATGTTTAACCTTATATTATTTACATTCCTGGATATATCACGATCATTTCGGATTCGAAAACAAAAAAAGGTTCTGATGCCTGCTTGTTAAATTCAACGAAAATATAATCCGTTCCGAAATCCAACATTCATATTTTTTCATTCGTTATCGAGCGCTTCTCAAGCTTAAAAAAATCTGCATGCATTGCATTTGTTTTTATAATGAAGCTTATTGTGATGTTATTTAAATGATAAATTATAATACTTCTATATAACGCACATAATTGTTTTTATTTCAGATAAGAAAATTAGTTTTGGAAATGATTCATCGTTTACCCATCTGCGAGAGTCTAAGACAGCATGTTAAACCAATCATTTCATTAATGCTGAAACTTTTAAAAATTGAAAACGAAGAAAACGTCCTGGTGTGTCTCAGAATAATTATTGAATTGCATAAAAACTTTCGTCCGTCATTTAATTCTGAAGTATGTAAAATTATGGACTTTATTATGAAGTTTCTCACTAATATTTCCTTTAGGTTCAACAATTTTTGTTATATGTAAAGGATATATATGTTGATCTTCCTAATCATGTGACAAAAATATTTGAACCAACACAAGTGCTGCGTATTAAAGATTTGGATGAACTTAAATTAGAAAGCCTTCTATTGGAAACCTATGCCATACGAACAATTCACATTGAAAAAACTGTTGATACGTGCTCGTTTTCTCAAACGGTGAGTAACAGTTTTTGGCGGTATAATTTCTTTTAACTAAAGGTTTAAATTTATTTTCCTAATATTGAAAAGATTCTACATATTAATAATGTATTTGCAGTACAATATCCTACCCAAGGGTGTCCTGTCACTTCGGGTTTTACAAGAACTACCCATTATAGTGGTCCTTATATATCAGATTTATAAAAATGCTGTACATCAAGATGTATCGGAATTTGTTCCTTTGATTATGACAACGATAAATTTAAAGCCACCTCAAACTCAAGAGTAAGACAGAAAAGGAGGCATTTATACTTTTGATCGTTTTAATACGCAATTTTTTCAGAAGCTTTTACAACAAAGAAATTTTTGTGGATTTTATGGGTGCCCAAATAAAAACACTGTCATTTCTGGCATATGTTGTAAGAATATTTCAGGTAATGTTTTCATATAATTCTTTGAATAAAAACTATTACATCTGCGTAAGTGGAGCGATGGTTTTTAAGAAAATCTACACCAACCTTCGATCTTCAAATTAATTTAATAAAAATGAAATGATTTTTGTCTTAAATTTCCTGCTTTTATTAACTCTTTAGTCGGAATATAATTTTCTTTATATGTATTTATTACTAGGATACAGTTATGGCCCATTCGGAATCGGTTGTTAATGGAGTATTAAACCTAATGCAGTCTTGCCCCAAAGAAGCAGTACATCTGCGAAAAGAATTACTTATAGCTGCTCGGCATATTTTTGCAACAGATTTAAGACAAAGTAAGTTTTATATTGGTGGTTATCCTTTAAACACAAAATCAAAAAATATCTTCTATAGCAGTAATTTGAATTTATTTGCATCTTATCATTTCGCAGCTAATTTTAAAGTTAAATAAATCATTTTAATTTGTATTTTTTTTTTCTTTTTCTCATAGAATTTATTCCATATATTGAGCAATTATTTGATGAAAGTCTTTTGATTGGTAATGGAGTAACCTTAGATGCTATTCGGCCGCTTGCGTATTCAACTTTAGCAGATTTAGCGCATCATGTTAGGCAAAGTTTAAATTTGAATGTATTGGAGATTGCTTCAAATCTGTTTTCGAAAAATGTTCATGACGAAACTCTAGCAGTTGGCATACAAACAATGTCATGTAAATTGCTTTTGAATTTAGTCGACTGTATACGACAACACAGTGAAGCATATCCGGTAAAAGCTCGAAAAATCCTGATAACGCTATTAAAAGCATTTACCATAAAATTTCAAACAATTTCAAATGTTCAATTGCCACAAATTATGCAAAAATGGTAAGAGTTTTAATTATTGTGGTTTTTAATTAAAGTCAAAAAATAATTCTTGATTTTAAAAAAGTTAATCAGAAAAGAAATTTAAAATATTAAATTGATTTAATATAAAAATTCTGTTCTAAAAAATAAATTATTTTTATTCTATCTAAGGAAATCATATTGTTCCAACACGAACACTGGTTTACCAACAACTGGGCTTCCATCTGGAGGATCATCTGAGGTAAAGGAAGGCTCAATAGTGGTAAGTAATTTTTGAAAAATTTTTGATAAATAATAAAACTTGAAAATTAAAAAAAATTTAGGAAAATTCAAGCACTGAAAGTTTTCAGAAACCTAATAGTGGTTTTTCAGGATCTTTAAATGTGGCCGAATATCGTAGTTTAGTGAAAACTCTGGTAGGCGGTGTTAAAACTATAACCTGGGGTTGTATTAGCTGCAAGGTTAGTTAGAAAAACTAATAGAACTTTCTATAAAATTTCGGTTAAAGAATTGTTTAAATTACTTTGTCATTTTCTAATTTCGTTTCATCTTTCAAAAGCCTGTTGCGGATCCATTAAAGCCACAAATCATAAAACTGTTTGAACCAGAAGAATTACTTATTTATATTGATTTGGTCAAATGGGGTCTAGAAGTTTTGGATATATATGCTGTAAATGTTCCGCCTGGGAATATGTTTGTTTCTCCAGTTCAACGTTCCGTTGGACACATTCCACGCACCAAAGAAGAAAAGGAAGTTTTGGAGCATTTTAGTGGAATTGTAAGTGAAAATATTTTTCTCAAAAAATTTTTCTTTATAAATTTTTTCACTAACAAAAAATGCCATTTTCATTTTATAGTTTCTTATGATGCATTCTCAAAATTTCCAAGAAGTTTTTGCGACCTCCATTAATTACGTAGTGGAAAGAATATACAAGAATTCATCACTTCAAGTTATCGCGAATTCATTTCTAGCAAATCCCACCACTTCACCACTTTTTGCGACAGTTCTCGTTGAATATTTATTGGAGAGAATGGACGAAATGGGCTCTAATATCGAACGTTCTAATTTATATTTAAGGTTATTCAAGCTAGTTTTTGGCAGCGTTAGCCTTTTTCCAGTTGAGAATGAACAAATGTTGCGTCCTCATTTACATAAAATTGTCAACAAATCGATGGAATTAGCTTTAATTGCTGAAGAGCCTTACAATTATTTTCTACTATTGCGAGCATTGTTTAGATCGATTGGAGGCGGTAGTCATGATTTATTATATCAAGAATTTTTGCCGCTGTTGCCAAACCTATTGGAGGGACTCAATAGGCTTCAGAGTGGTTATCATAAGCAACATATAAAGGACCTCTTCGTAGAATTGTGCCTAACGGTGCCGGTGCGATTATCATCTCTATTACCGTATTTGCCGATGTTAATGGATCCTTTGGTTTCCGCACTAAATGGTTCTCCAACACTTATAAGCCAGGTATGAGTTTTTTTTATATTTACATTTCTTGAAAATTTTCTTATTAATAAATAGTATTTAATTTAATAGGGTCTGCGCACTTTAGAATTATGTGTTGATAATTTACAACCGGACTTCTTATATGATCACATACAGCCGGTGCGAGCGTCCTTAATGCAAGCCCTTTGGAGAATATTGAGAAATCAAGACAGTACCGCACACGTTGCTTTTCGTGTTTTAGGAAAATTTGGAGGTGGCAATAGGAAAATGCTAATTGAGCCACAAATAATTAAATATTGTAATGGCGATGTGGGAGTCTCTTCAATCGCAACCCATTTTCAAGATCAAAGCGAACGGATCGTATTGCCTGTGGGCGATATAATAGAAGCTGCCTTCGCCTTACTCAATAATCATAATACAGATTCGTTTTATAAGCGACACAGTTGGCAGGTTATACGCTGTTTTTTGGCTGCTTCCATTAAATTGGATGATGATAAGCACACCCTGCATAAACTATTCACTCACTCAAGTTTTGTTGATGGATCTGTAACAAATTTATCACCCTTTCAATTCATCAGTAGTAATACATCGGTACGGAAAACTCATCAAAGAGCTCTCTCGGCAATGCTTGTCGCATCGGCTACAAAGGAATTACGGGAATCAGTACTTCCTGTGATGGTTGGTGTAACCAAACATTATACAATGGTTTCCATCGCTCAACAGGCTGGACCATTTCATCAAATCAATAATTATACAAGCCATGGTGTTGATCCTTTAGTTATAATTGATGCATTGGCTTATTGTATGGGTCACGAAGAGAAAGAATTGTGCAAGCCGGGACAATTGTGTATAGCAGTTATTTTAGAAACCGCTACATATATAATGGGTACTAAGGAGCGAGCTTGTAGATTGCCCATAATGCAATATATGGCCGAAAAAATGACAGGACTTTGTTATGAACGCCCTTGGTATTCGAAAATGGGAGGATGTAAGGCTCTGAATTGGCTTTATCAGAATATGTCGCTGAAATGGATATATCAACATTTGTTCGCCTTCTTAAAGGCTTTTATGTTTGTTATAATGGACTTAACGGAAGATGTGTCGAATGGTACTGTCGATACAGCCAAGGAATATTTAAGGATTATGTTACAAACATGCATGATTCCTTTAAAAGAGCCACAAGATAAAAATGATGAAGTCTATGCTATTCAAAAGAAAGCAATGTATGATGTATTGCATGAATTGGTTCGCCAAGTTACCAGTCCAAACACACACGTTCGTAATCAGTCGATGGCATCATTAAAGCTTATCGCTCAATTACATAAAAAAACCGTTTCCGAAATAATGGATCCTCACCGTGAAGTTCTAGTTGATATTATACCACCTAAAAAACATCTGTTAAGACATCAACCAGCTAATGCACAAATCGGTCTAATGGATGGTAATACTTTCTGTACGACACTGGAACCTAGACTTTTTACTATTAGTAAGTTTGTTTTGCACATGAAATTGATTTTTCTCATAATTCATAACAAAATTCACTTTTAGATTTAAATAACAGTTATCACAAATTATTCTTCCATGAGCTACTTACTCTTAGTGAGGCCGAGGATACAACTCTGACGAAATTGGATTGTTATAAAAATGTTACAAATTTGGTACCGCTAAGAAAAAGTGCTTTACGCGCTTTATCGGCTTGTAATTATATAACCGATAATCTTTACCGCGAGAAAATTGTTAACATTATGTTTAAAGTTATGGAAAACAATAATGTCGAATTACAAGAGGCTGCTTTCGACTGCATGAAAACTTTTATAGCAGGTTGTCACATCGAGAAAGAAAAAGTAAGTTTACCAAAATAGCATTTTTTATAAATCAATTCTTCTATAATTTTATCCAATTTAATCAAAAAATTTTCCCCTTAGGTTCATGCAGGAATGCGTCCATTGCTTTTAACACTCGGAGATCATCGTAATCTTTCTTTATCCGCTACCAAGAGGTTATCCTATTTTACTCAACTATTTCCGCAAATGTTTAACGATAAATTAAGTGAACAGATTTTACAGCATTGTCAAAAAATGCTTGAAATTTCAATTTCATCCTGTAAATCTGCTAAACAAGGTGGAAACTTTTTATCCGTGGCCAAAACTGGCGAGTATGAGAGACGAATTGTAACATTGATAGGAATGTTTCATCAGATAACTGCTGCTTCTGCTAAATATATAGAGAGCCTTTGCCAACTAATTTTACAAACAGAAAAAAATCTTATGATAGAACCATCATGTCCCTACCGAGAACCTCTCATTCAATTTCTATTGCGTTACCCAAAGGAAACCGTAAATCTCTTTCTCTCGGAAACCTATATTTGCAATCCCCAATGGAGTCGCTTTTTCATATATCTTCTAAAACATAAAAGTGGTCAACCATTTCGTACGGTTGTAAGCTCCCAGAAAGCTAGCTATTTAACAAAAGCAATACATCTTTCGGAACCTTTTAATATGCAGTTAAGCAGCGCTCAAAAATATGACGCCCGCCATCAAAGTATTTTAATAATATACACAATTATGGAATTAGATGAGCAATGGATACCCACCCAGAATGAATTAATAGGCGCTTTAAAGGATATTTGGAATACTGATTTATATAAAACATGTGAGGGTAACGTTGTTTGTGATATGTGGCATCTGGTAGGAAAAATCTTACTCTTTTACTTTTCGCACAACACGAACGAGATTGATTTGCTTTTTCAATTGTTACGAGCACTTTGCTTGCATTTCATACCAGATTTTCAATTTTTACGTGATTTCCTACAAAACACTGTCTCACAAAGTTATACGATTTTCTGGAAGCGAAATGCTTTCTTTCATTTCGCCGAGAATTTTAATAATCCAGCATTATCTGAAGAACTGAAAGCTAAGATTGTCACGGATATTCTTATACCGTGTTTTAGCGTAAGTTTCGAGAAAGGTGAAGGCAATAAATTAATTGGAGCACCACCTGCCCCGTATCAGGAGGATGATAATAACATAGTATCAGTATTTGTTAGTAAATTAATTGATCCAGAGAAACCGTTCGCCAATGATGATGTGGTAAGAATTGCTCTACTACAATTTGCTTGCCTCCTCGTGGAAAAGGCTTCACCACATATACATGATGGCGACGCCAATAATAAACGACAAGGAAATAAATTACGCCGTTTAATGACATTTGCATGGCCGTGTCTCCTAAACAAAAACTGTGTGGATCCTTCATCACGTTATCATGGTCATCTTCTCCTAGCGCATATAATTGCTCGATTGGCAATACATAAAAAGATAGTTTTACAAGTTTTCCATTCATTACTAAAAGGGCATGCTCTCGAAGCTCGACCGGTGGTGCGACAGGCATTGGATGTATTGACGCCAGCAATGCCACTTCGTATGGAAGACGGTAATACGATGCTAACGCATTGGACAAAGAAAATTCTAGTTGAAGAAGGCCATGCCATACAGCAACTTTTTCACATTCTACAGCTTATCGTGCGACATTATAAGGTAAGTTATTTTGAAAAACTTACCTTCCACTCCCGCTAAAATGGTTCTATTGGTTTCAATATAAGTTCTAAATTCGTTGCAAAATGGGTTTTCAATTTCGTTTTAAATTGAAGTTTATGTAGAATTATTAGAGATGTAATATTGTACAGTACGATCTTCTACGTGTATTATATTATCTAGGTATACTATCCTGTTCGTCATCAATTGGTCACATATATGACCAATTATATGCAACGCCTTGGGTTTCCACCTAACGCTTCTCTGGAACATAAAAAGCTAGCGGTTGAATTAGCTGAAGTCATAATTAAATGGGAATTGCAGCGAATAAAAGATCAAGATAACTGCTGTAAAGCATACGAATACGAACCCAAAGATGGAAGTAAATTTCCTAAAGCTTTGGGTTTAAAAAGATGCTGCACTTCAGAGCAGAGCGATAATAAAGTCGAGGATGTAACGGATAATGTTTCAGGTAATTAATCTTCTTATGTTTTTGTGCAACTCCTCTTTCCTTTTACTTCCCACATTCGAGGAGATGGGAGAAAAAATCGCAGTCGGTATTCTTTCGAGTATTTGCAAAAATCTTCAATAAATTCGTTGCGTATTTGTATCGCTTACATGGGAATACATGGGCTTACATATCACGAGCTCACTACTCGGCCATCCATTTGAAATGATCGAGATCGAGATTTGATCGATTGATTGATCGAGATTTATATACGGGTTTCCGAATATTCAGCGCTACCCTGAGAGGATTATTTCATTACCCACGTAATACAGTCGTGCATTCAGTTTTTACTTCCCGATTCTTTGTAAACTAGAAATGGATACACATATAAAAATCCCATCAGGTTACTTTCGTTATACTTTATAATGGGAGGAGGGCGATGCCTACTTTTAATAGCGAATATAATTTCATTTTGCTTTTTGGATTCATATCTCAAAAAATTGTACATGATCCCCAAAAAAACAACTCACTGGTCAGAGTTAAATTTCGAAGGGTACCTTAACCAGACTATCGAATTCTTAAATCGTCACACCGATTTTCGATTTTACTCAATTAGAATGAACACATGCTTATTACGAACTTATTTTATATAGAATTCTCTCATTTCTCTCTTATTTCTTAGATACTTCATTGGCTCCAAGTGTATCAAAACCGGAAACAGTTAGTCGCTCAATCGAAAAAACCCATTGCGACAATGTTTTAAATTTTCTTATACGATTAGCCTGTCATGTTAACGACGCGCAGTCTCTCCCAGGAGTGGTATCGCCAGGAGAAGGACTTTCACGAAGGTAATCTTAGGCTTAGATATATTGTAGTTTAAATGAAGATGTACAGTAATTCGAACAAAAAAGATTTTTCGAGAAACGTAAGAGGAAAACGGTCTGTGTAATTCTAATTAAAGATATTAAGGATATTTTTTCTTTTAAATTTTAACTTCTAATTTCCAATGTTTTCGTTTAGATGTGTTCTCCTCTTGAAAATGGCTATGCGCCCAGAAGTATGGACTCAACCTTTTGATTTAAAATTGAATTGGCTTGACAAAATCTTTTTTGCTATTGAATCATCGCAAGCGAATATTGGAAACATAAGTACTGGCCTTGAAATTTTAAGTTTCTTGGTGACAATTTTAAAACGAGAACAAATAATTGCCACACTCCGCCCGATTCAACGTGGCCTATCGGCACTTATCATACATCAGAATATAAGAATTGTTCGTTTGATTCATGTCTTTCTAATGCGTTTAATGGCCGTCTTTCCTCCTGATATTCATCAAAAGAATGAAGATCTCGATATACTTTATGGCACTATAAATAAAATGATTGTGGAAAGTTTAACAAATTACGAGAAGAATACTCAGTCTGGTGCTTCCCATTTGTTTGGAACACTAATGGTACTTAAAGCATGCTGTTATAATAATAATGCTTTTCTCGACCGCATCGTCTTTCAATTTATGAGAGTACTAAACCGCTTAACTAAAGAACATTTAAATCCTCAAACAACCACAAGTAATCATATTGGAACGCAAGGTGATGGAACGAATTTAATAGTTGAACTATTGATACTCTCTTTGGATCTCGTTAAGAATAGGATTTCAGTAATGGGTATTGAAATACGCAAACTATTAATTGGCAGTATCATAGTCAGTTTAATTGAGAAAAGTCCCGAGGCAAAAATTCTTAAATGTATTGTTAAAATAGTCGAGGAATGGGTTAAGACAAAGACGCAATGTATATCAGTTGGAAATATACCTTCCTTACGAGAAAAATCAATATTGCTTGTTAAATTAACGCAATGCATTGAGAAGAAGTTTAGCGATGATTATGAGTTAAATTATCAATTCTTAGATTTAATAAGTTATATCTATCGTGATGAATATCTCAAACAAACAGAACTTACCGCTAAATTAGAGGGTGCCTATTTATCGGGCTTGCGTTGTCAACAGCCTCAGATTCGTGCAAAATTCTTTGAAATATTGGATTCTTCAATGAGGCGACGCTTGCATGATCGTGTACTTTATATTATTTGTTCACAAGCATGGGATTCTATTGGTGCTCATTATTGGATTAAGCAATGTATTGAACTTTTACTACTTACCGTTAATTCAACGTCACATATACAAAATGCTAATGAGAATCATATGATACCAAGTATATCATCCGTAATAAATATAACCGATAATGAGGAAGAAAAAAATAAATTTGTAATTTATACATCATCACAAATAGATTCATATGAAAAAATGGACACCAATGAAAATTCGGGAAATATCTTGGATGAAATGGATACAACAAATTGCGAATTAGCACAACGTAATGAAATTACTGAAAATCCTTTAACACGTGAAGCTCAATTAAGTAAAATTGTAAATAAACAAATTGAATTTATTGAATCAAATCGTAAATTATATACCGAACAAATGTTAATGTCTTGCTCTCAATTATGTCACCTTGATACGAAACTTGCCGAAAAAGTTTGGCTCGAAATATTTCCAAGGTTTTGGTCACTATTCAATGAAAGTCAACAGAAGGCGATTGTTCGTGAATTAGTACCATTTTTATCCTCTGGCACGCATATCATTCAGAAGGATTGTTATCCGAGTGCAATTAACACATTCGTTGAAGGTCTAGTACATTGCAAACCACAAATATACATTCCACCGAATTTGATTACATACATTGGAAAGTCGCATAATATGTGGCACAGAATGACTCTGCTGTTGGAAGATATGTCTACAAATTTCTTAAAGAAAACAAAATGTTATCAGTTGAGTTCGGATATTGATATAAATTCTTGTAATATTTATGATAATAATTTATCAGAAATATACGATTCTTTATCACAAATGTATTCTTCTCTACATGAGGAAGATTTGTGGGCAAGTGTTTGGAGTAAACATGCTAAATATCCCGAAACAAATACTGCTATTGCTTACGAGCAAATGGGTTTTTTCGAGGAGGCTCAGAATGCTTACGATTTGGCTATGACCAAGTTAAAGCAGGATCTTTTAAATTTCCCTACATCCTCCGCAAATAATAATGAAATTCTTTTATGGCAAAATCATTGGATACGCTGTGCCAAAGAATTGAATCAGTGGGATATTCTATTGGACTATGCACAATCAAGTAAAGAAAATAATAGCTTCTTATTAATGGAATGCGCCTGGAGAGTACCCAATTGGAATCTTATGAAACAAGCTCTATTAAAGGTTGAACAAGCTTATCCTAAACAGTATGGTTATAAAATCAATCTGTATAAAGGCTATCTAGCCATTTTGAATCAGGAGGAACAACAATTATCCAGCGTAGAAAAATTTGTTGAAATCTCATCGGGTTTATGCATGAGAGAATGGAGACGATTACCTCCAATTGTTTCTCATTTACATTTACAATATTTACAAGCTGCTCAACAGATAATGGAATTACAAGAGGCGTGTCAAATTCATCAGGGTCTAATGCAATGCCGCAATTCATCATTACATGATATGAAAGCAATTGTTAAAACTTGGCGAAATCGGTTACCCATAATTTCCGATGACCTATCACATTGGAATGATATATTTATATGGCGACAACATCATTATCAAATCATTACCCATCATTTAGAAAGTCAATCGGATCAGGGAAATTCTATGTTAGGCGTTCATGCGTCTGCCCAAACAATTATACATTTCGGTAAAATAGCAAGAAAACATAATTTAACTGGAGTGTGCCAAGAATCCCTATCGCGTATATATACCATACCGTCAGTACCAATTGTGGACTGTTTCCAGGTAAATGAATGATGCTTTATACGAAAAGAAACTCTTAATTTAATTTACTTAATTATCAGCCCGAAAAAATTAATGTATATTTTTTGGTGATTAGAAAATTCGTCAGCAAGTTAAATGTTATATACAAATGGCATCTACCTCAGGCCGTAATGAATTGAATGAAGCCCTTGAAGCTATAGAATCAACTAATTTAAAATATTTTACACCTGAAATGAATGCCGAATTCTATGCATTAAAAGGTCTTTTACTAGCCCAAACCGGTCGCTCGGAAGATGCAGGCAAGGCGTTTAGTGCATCAGCTCAACTTCATGATGGCCTTACGAAAGCATGGGGTCTATGGGGTGATTATTTGGAGAAAATTTTTACATATGATCGTCAGATGACAATCGGAGTTAGCGCAATAATATGCTTCTTACATGCCTGTCGTCATCAGCATGAAAGGAAAAGTCGCAAATATTTAGCTAAAGTATTATGGCTTCTGTCATACGACGATTCGGTTGGATCGCTTATGAATGTTCTGGAGAAGTATGTCGTAGGTGTACCACCACTACATTGGCTACCTTGGATACCACAATTACTATGTTGTTTAGTTCAATACGATGGCAATACAATGCTTAACTTATTAAGTCATGTAAGATAATAATGTCATTGAAATAGTACTCCATTTGTTTATATATATTTTTTACATTATAGATTGGTAGAATGTATCCACAAGCTGTTTACTTCCCTATACGAACATTATATCTAACTCTGAAGATTGAACAACGTGAAAAGCACAAATCTGTGGAGCATGCAGTATTTGTAAACAGGGCTAATAACCCAGTAAGTATTTATTTTAATTGATATTAATTTTTGGATTTAATTTGCGATTTCATTAATATTTAATTTGAAATTGGGGTGATCATCTGAACCTCAATTAGGTACCGTGAGTACTCACTTATGTAGAGCCCTATACGACATATCTAACGAAATTCATATGATACACAAAGGGTTTGATTATCCTGAAGAAATATATAAACAATTTTTTTATTATATAACTTAATTTTCAAAGTGAATTTTCACATCATATTGCATTTATTTTTTTTTAATTTTGGTATAATTTAAACTCAACTTTATTAAAATTGTATTCCATTTATTTATTTATTTGGGAATTTAAGAGTTATTTTATGAGTTCATACAGCTCTTAGGTGCATAAAGAATCCTTGTTAGTATAGGTATGCTTCACCCTTTTTCTATCTCTCGCGAAGAAGAGAATGTGCAAAAATTATTTTAAAAAAACTAAATAAAAGTTTTACATTTGCTTATTTTTCTAGCCTTCAGATTCTGCATCAGCTTCTCAAGATAAAATGCAATATTCCCATTCATCATTTGGGACTGCTTCAGTCAATCCAATTAAAGCCACACCCTCAATGTGGAGATGTTCGAAAGTAATGCATGTACAGCGTGAAATCCATCCAACCATTCTCAGCTCATTAGAAGGCATTGTAGATCAAATGGTATGGTTTAGAGAAAGTTGGACGGAAGAGGTACTTCGACAATTGAGACAAGGTTTAATAAAATGTTACGCTATCGCTTTTGAAAACCGAGCCACTGTAAACGATGCCGCAATAACACCGCATACATTACATTTCTTAAAGAAATTGGGTTCAACATTTGGAATTGGTGTTGAAAACATTCATGGATCAGTTTCATATGCTTCGAATTCAGCTGCTTCGGAATCTTTGGCTAGACGGGCTCAAGTAACATTTCAAGATCCGGTCTTTAAAAAAATGAAAGAACAATTTACAAGTGATTTTGATTTCTCTCAGCCGGGAGCAATGAAATTACATAATCTCATAAGCAAATTAAAAGCTTGGATAAAAGATTTAGAAAGTAAAGTCAAGAAACTCCCAACGTCGTTTCTTATCGAGGATAAATGTCGATTCCTATCAAATTTCACTCAGAAGACAGCAGAAGTCGAATTGCCTGGTGAATTGTTGTTGCCTTCGCCTTCACATTATCATATACGGATTGCCCGATTTATGCCACGTGTTGAAATAGTACAAAAAAACAATACCGCAGCTCGCCGTTTATACATAAGAGGAACAAATGGTCAAATCTATCCATATTTAGTTGTTATTGACTCCGGTTTAGGAGATGCACGTCGTGAAGAAAGAGTTCTTCAACTTATGCGAATGTTAAACTTTTATCTTGAAAAACAAAAAGAAACCACAAAGCGATTTTTGCACATCACCGTCCCAAGAGTTGTTCCAATATCACCACAAATGCGTTTGGCTGATGATAATCCGGCTAGTATTTCTCTACGTGAACTTTTTAGGAATCAGTGTATAAAATCAAATATTGATCACGAGAGCCCAATAGTAAAATATTATGAATATCTATCTGAAGTACAGGCAAGAGGTACGCAGACAACACACACGGTATTACGAGATATATTTCGTGAAGTTCAGGAATCAATGGTTCCTGTGACACTTATGAAAACTTGGGCTCTGGAAAATTTCAAATCTCCTACGGACTACTGGCAGTTCCGAAAAATGGTAAATATTTATTAATGTAAAATTGCATTCTGGTTTATGCCTATACTAAAAAAAGACGAAATTATTCTTTATTTATTTATCACAAATCCTATTTTTCAAAATTTGGAATTTCTCGACTAATCATTTTGTTATAACTACCATTTAGTAATTTAATTTTTCCGATCTTGTTCTGTTTTTTAGTTTACACTCCAGTTGGCTTTGTCACTGCTCTGTGAATACGCATTTTATTTGACTCGTTTAAATGCTGACATGATGTACATTCATCAAGATTCTGGACAACTTAATATATCCTATTTTAAATTTGATATGAATGATGAAACTGGAGAATTATCTTCGACTCGTCCGGTTCCCTTCCGTCTCACGCCTAACATTGCAGAGTTTGTTACGTGGATTGGTATTTCTGGACCCTTATCCGCTTCGTTCGTAGCAGCCTCCCGCTGTTTTGGAGTACCAAATTATAAAATAAATTCAATCCTGCAAGCAATATTAGGAAATGAGGTTACGGCGTTCTACAAAAAGAGAATCAAGGATGAGAAAACGAACGATTCGAACGTTGATGAACTGCAGGATATAAGCATTGCAAATAAAACAATATCCGTTGTTAACAAGGCGGTGGCTGCCATAATGTATCGATTAAATAGTATATCAAATTTCGACAGTATAGAATCCAATAAGATATCAACGTTACTTATGTCCGCACGTAATCCAGACAATTTGTGTAGAATGGATCCTGCGTGGCTTCCGTGGCTGTAGAAAGCTTTAATGATAAGTCATATGCTTAACTGAATTTAAAGTTATAAAATATAGTTAATAAAAATAATCACTTGCAATCGCTATTCGATTGAAAATGTAGATTTTAAAAATTGGATTTTTAATTTCTTAATAATTTATCAGATTCTGATTGATTATTGAACGGGATCAAAGGGTGTCATTCCTTACGTGTTGCAAAAATCTTACGAAGTCGACGTAATCTAACAGATTTTTCAATTTGAGGAATTGAGAATAAGGTTTAAAAGTTTTCACAACATTGGGATTAGTGCGCACGCCGCTACATTATAGCCCGCACGAATTGATGAAAATACATTCGTTTACGGGTTTCAATTTCGCACAAAAAGGTGACTAACAAAAATTTCACCACACATTTCTTTAAGCAAAAATTGCATGTATGTATACCATACTACTAAAGCCAACCGCCACCTTCGGAGAAAATGCGAATGTTTTTGTTGATAGTGAATTCTCAGATTTGACGAATCAGCTGTAAAGTGGAAGTGTCGCAACCCTTCATATGTCGCTGCCAACAAATTGGTAATATTGTTGAAAATTAAATGACTTAAAATCGGGAAATCGTAAGTCTCATCTGATTAATCCGCTGCAGTTTTTCCTACTTTAATTAGCCAAAGCATAAGTGGCATTTATGTCAGAAATTAAGGAAGACTATTTTTATTCCTTCCGGATTTAAGATACATTTCTATCGCCGGAGACGATACTTCAGATATCGATGCTTGTGAAGTCAGTAAATTTACGTGTTTATTATTTCACTTTCGTTTGAGTGAAGAAAAAAGTCATTTGGTTTTGTGCTTGAAAATCGACACACGTTAACGATTTTCCCCAGTCACTTTTCGGTAAGACCCCAACCCTTTTTAGTTATACATATAGAAAATCTGTGAGTAGCTTTTATATCTGAAACATCAGTCTTAATAATTATATATCCTAAACTGGGAGTGTCTTAAAATAAAATAAACTTTCTAAATCGAGGTCAAACCTTTGTTTTGGAATTTTTGTGAAATCGTAAAATTTCACCAATGCCGTATTAATTATCGGAAAACTATGCATCACGTCTGGCTCCGCGATAAATTACGCTAACTGCGACTACGCCTGAGAGTATTATTCATAATACAATAAATTGAGATAATTTTTTATACAGAAATTTATTTTCCTTATTAAATTTCTATTTTTTCCGTACGGTACAAATCTTGAATGAAGTTATTGTTAATTGTCTTCCCGGAGTTCTAGGAGTTCCAAAAGTGCACATTTTATTTTCTGTCATCTAAAGTTTTCAGCCAAGATTTTGCTTTCTTTAATATAAAATATTGGAAATAATTGTAACAGCTGGAAAATTTGATATTATTCCTTGAAAAGAGGAAAAAACACGATACAATTTAAATATCATGCTCCAACCACGCCCAGTTGGAAACCGAGGATAGAATTAGTGTTTTTTGGAAAATGTATTTAAAAAGCTTAATATAAAATTCTTTTGGAAAATTTTTAGAGAGACAAAATTATAATACATTTTATTACTTTTAGATGAAAACGATTGTGCCGAATTAGCGATCCATTATCGTAGATTAAGAATGTAATGATGAAAACTTCCTAAAGAAAAGCACTGTCTTTCATCTTAAGTCGTTATGAAGTGGTGGTTTACGGAAGGAATTCCATCAGTATCAACCGGTTCATATGCGGCAATGTAACACTAGCATAAAATGCAAATAAGGACTTTCACCTAAACCAAATCATTGGGATCAATGTAAATGAAAGTTTATCATTGCATGTTTTAAATTTAAAATTTACTTCCAATTCTCAATATTACAGAATCATGTCGTCAATTCTGGACGAATGTGTAATTAACGCCAAATCGGAATTATCGAGTGGAAATAATCGAAATTATGATCATGGAAGTGAATTATTTAATCATGTGCAACAACAAACGCACATTGATAGTTCTCAAAATTTAAATCAATTGAATCCAAATGAACTATTTAATCCGAAAATACCAAATAGTGGCAATTGTTCAACGCTGCAGTGGCGCACACCAAATTTATCGGAAGTCATAAGTTTTCTAAGTAATCCGAACAGCGAAATACAGGCCAATGCTGCAGCCTATCTTCAACATTTGTGTTATATGGATGATCCAAATAAGCAAAGAACACGAACATTAGGAGGAATACCGCCACTTGTTCGACTTCTATCAAGCGAAGTATATGAAGTACAAAGGTAAGTTTTTACGCGATCTTGAATGTGATTAATGTGTTTATTCTAAGATCTAATTCGTTTAGTCTTGGCATTCACAGTTGCTTTCGACTGTTTGCCATCCAAAATAGTATCAAACACTTGTGAAGCAACTGGGCTAATAAATGTATATGCCCATTCCGGGCTTGCATTCTAATTCATTGACATATTTACATTCGCCAATATGTTCACTATAGTTGTATCAAATATATGGGGCGCAAAAGAAAAGACAAGACGAGGCGAGACGATAAAATATAAATTCTAGTTTAATTTTTTAATTCCTTTTTCAGAAATGCTTGCGGTGCTCTTCGTAATTTATCGTATGGCAGGCAAAATGATGAAAATAAGAGAGCTATAAAAAATGCTGGTGGTATATCCGCTCTCATAAATTTACTTTGTTGTTCTAGACAAGCTGAACTTCAAGAATTGATTACGGGCATTATATGGAATATGTCCTCCTGTGAAGATTTGAAACGTTTCATTATCGATAATGCTCTTAATGCAATTGTTATAAAAGTAATAAAACCAAATGCCGGTTGGGATTCATTTTATATGCCAGATGCTTGCTACTCAACTGTATTCCGAAATGCTTGTGGTGCATTAAGGAATGTAAGTTCTGCTGGAGAGTATGCTAGAACAATGCTTCGAAATTGTGACTATTTAGTGGAAAGCCTTCTAAATGTTATACGTACTTCAATAGAACAAAATAATATGGGAACGAAAATTGTTGAAAATTGCGTATGTATACTTCGGAATCTTTCCTATCGATGTCAGGAAATTGAGGATCCGAATTATGATAAAATTGTAGCTGGTGCTTCAACCTCGTCGATAAATAAAGGTATGACACATTTGGAAATAAAAAATTGTTATTTCTAGTCTGGTACTGATTTACTACACGTAACTTCTCTCGATTCGTTACTTATAAACTTATTAACAGTTTTCTATATTCATTTTTTTAAATGGCTAATTGTCGACTGTTTTAGTTGGTTAGTAGTCAAATTTTTTTTGTTTGCCAGCAAAAATCTAAAGACAACAAAATCACTAACCTACCCTACTCTGGAGAAATGCTAAAAACGCATTTGCAAATAATTAGTTATTTATTTTTTAAAACTTTCTTTGCAGCAGAAACTCATGGCTGCTTTGGAATTACCAAAAAAAAGGAAAATTATGTGTCAAAAATGAACTTATCTATTTCATCAGATATATTTTCAAATTCATCGTATAAATGCAAAGCTTTCGAGAAGTTATGGCAACCCGAAGTTGTTCATTATTATTTGACATTATTGCAAAGTTGTTCAAATCCGGAAACTCTAGAGGCTGCAGCCGGTGCCATACAAAATCTTACCGCTTGCTATTGGCAACCCAGCATGAACATACGTGCTACCGTTCGCAAAGAGAAAGGTTTACCAATTTTAGTTGAACTTCTTCGTATGGAAGTTGATCGAGTAGTTTGTGCTGTAGCGACTGCACTTAGAAATTTAGCCATCGATCAGAGGAATAAAGATTTAATAGGAAAGTATGCAATGAGAGACTTGATTCAGAAATTGCCTTCAGGAAATACTCAACATAATGTTGGAACATCTGATGAAACAATTGCAGCAGTATTGGCAACAATTAATGAAGTTATTAAGAACACGCCGGAATTTGCCCGTTCTTTATTAGATACCGATGGTATAGAACGGCTTGTATATATTTCAGGTCAGCGACAACAGTATTCGCCTTGTGTTATAAAATTCACTGATCAAGTTTTATTTACGATGTGGCAACACAATGAATTGCGTGAAGTGTTTAAAAAACATGGATGGAAGGAACAGGATTTTGTTAACAGCACATTTTCTGGTCGAATTACTGCTTTTAATTCAGCAATTAATGCAAATAATACATTAAATCGGCCTATGGCTTCACAAAGCCACACCAGATATGAAGATAAAACAATTTGACGTGCTGTAATAATTACAGGAATTTATATAAATTGTCAATTTCATTTGATATATAAAAGGGAATTAAATTTATTTTATCTCTTTAGCTTAATTTCGTAAAGTAAATCAGAGCTAATTGAATATTCTATTAAGTGACAATTTACATGCCCGAAGATCATTAACATCTTGAGCACAGATGGAAGCACAAACTATTAAATATGAAATCGCATGTCCAAAATACACTGGCTTTTGGCTTTTATGAGAATCGAGAGTAATAAATCTGGCAAAATTGTCATAAAAGAAGAGCCAATGTTTATATTCAATCTGCATACAAAGTTCTCCCAAATCTTGCATTTACCATTTGTTTACTTTCGGACGCAAAAAATCGATTTTTATGTCATTATTTTGCGCGATGAAATTATAATTAAGTGATCAAATTAGATAAAGCCAAACAAACAAGCGAATTAGTACTTCGGTCTTTCATTTGTGATCAGGATGTGACGTGTATTTAACATTTAGTTTGTATATTTTCGAATCAAGTCATTGTTAGTTTGTGTGCTTGAATGTATTTTATATTCAATATTTATCAATGCATAGCTTACAATAAGTTCATATTATTATATATTATTATAGTTCATTTTAAAGTACAAAAATTGAATGTCTTTTAATTAGTCATCCTCACATAACTTAGAAATACAGAGGATTGCAACTTTCCATAAGTTTTGAAATGTCGCTACAACTTATGGTGAATTGTGACTGCAGCAATAATGAAAATATCCTATTTACGACTGCTTTTCGGGGTTTTAAAAGGATAATTTTTAATTAAAAAAAATCTGACCGAATTCAATTTTCAGCAATTGACAGTTTGTTACTGTTTTGAAATCTCTATTTTTTTTTTGTTGAAATGTGGATTACGTTTGGTTTCTGAAAGAAAATGTCCATTCCTTTTGTAAAATTAAGGTATTTTTATAGAAAAATCAACAAAGCTTTCAGTTTTCCATTAAAACTATGCATAACTATGGTGTTTAAAATTTGATACCTGCTGAGCAAAATTCATGACTTCTGGTTTTACTATTCTATCCAAATAAAACGTTTTCAGCCATGCGTAAAGAAAACAGGACAATAGAAAAACTACGTTACTGAATAGTGTTCACAAACCCTCGTTTTATTTAAACGCTTTAACATGACGCTAACCGACAATAGCGACTTTAAGTCCAAGCATTAACCAGATTTAAAGAGATAGGATACTCGTTGTTGTAAATTACAAATTCGTTATAATATGTGAGAACTCGTCCGATATTGGTCTTGTTTACTGTGCGTTTGCTAACGGTTATTTGCCGTTGAGTGGCTACAAATTTCCAGTGAAACTTGTACCAATTTCCTAAGAAACATGTACCTTTTTGTGAAAGTCTGCCAAAAATGTGCATAGATTAATGTGTGTCCTATCTCTTTACCTCTGACTATACGTTACATTCAGTCAGCTACGCATACTGATTAAGGGATGTTTTATATATTTTATATATCCTATTTGATATTTCGGCTCAAATTTGTTACTGAGCTACTAGCCCATTTTAATGCCCTTAAGTTAGCGTTTATCCTATCTAAAAGAAATTCGATGCAAATCTGATGCAAATTGAAGAAATAGCCTTATCGACGACAACAGAGAAAATTATTCTTGTTTTTGTTGTTTTGACAAATGAGAGCAGTATTTGGTATTTTGCAGCATTGTGCTTTATGCGTTGCGAAAATACGGCCCGAATTATCAAATATTACGGACACTCATTAGCCAAAAAGTCGAAAACAAGAACAACAGTGAAACTTAATCACCAAAATTTGACAGTGGAGAAAATAGAGTTGGATCGCGCTAACATAGACCTATTACAATTGTGTTTAATGCTTTAGTCCACAATATGAATCGTTGTCTCGTAATCATCCTGTGAATGTTATTTAGTTTCAATTCCTTTTAATATTTAAAACTTGATTCATAGGTGCAATGGATTTTATAGAAGATTTTATTAAAGAATACCAGAAAAATCCGTGTTTGTGGAATGCTAATTCACCAGATTTCAAAAATAAGGCAAAACGCCAAGAGGCGTATATGAAATTAATTGATATTGCAACTAAACATGGCGAGCACTACAATATTGAACGTACTAAACAAAAGATAAATAACTTACGCTGTGCGTTTCGGCATCAATTAAAAAAGAACTCTGAAGTCAAACGTAAAACGGGCAGAGATGAACCCTACTGCCCCAAAAGAAGATATTTTGAGTCCCTTATGTTTTTAATGGATGAAGAAAATCAGAAGGGAGGAAAAAATGAAACACGCGATGCAGCAGATAAAAGTTCAGAGGAAAATAATTGTTCCACGTTGGAAACGAATAGTGGGAGTGAAGCAAACAGATACACAGTTGTCTCTGATGTGAAGCTATTGACACCGAACAGGAAAAGCCTGCCTAAAGATACGTGTTTAAAAGACGCAAACGTAAGGGAAAATGAATGTAAAAAGAATGATCAAACTATAATTCGTACCATTCCGGAGCCCACGCAAATGACAAACGAAAGGCCCAGTATAAACGACAATGAAGCATCTACAGATCTTAATAATGTATTAAATGATTTGACATGGTCAGAGAAGCCTGTTGGGAAATTCATTTTTTTCGATAATCAATCTCGTGTTGAACAACCTGATCCTCAGATTGGTCTAAACCCCACAGCTGAGAAGATTCAAAAGACCTCTGATCGGCAAGGAAGTGTGTCTCCAACTTCTCATATATCAAATGAATCAGCGTATCCCGAACAATGTCTCAAGGTGAATTGTACATCAAAAACTTTTCAAAGCCTCTTGACATTGGCGTGCAGTAATGCTGAAAAAACACCAGACGATAACTTTACAAATTTCGGCAAAATCGTTGCGGACAAATTACGTTCATTGAATCCACAACAGGCTTTGTTTGCTGAAAAGCTAATATACGACGTACTCTTTCAAGGTCATTTGGGACTCCTATCAACTTCTAGTATTGCAACATTTTCTATTTCTCAATAACAACTGCAACTGCCCAATAATTATTAGAGTAAATTTCTTACTAAGGATTTAATTATATTGCAGGATTATGGTTTTCGCATTTCTCATTAACGAAACTGGTCTTTTTTACTTTAGGAAATACAATTGTTTGGCAATGGGCGAAATATTCTATTTAATAATAATTCAAGGGTTAATGGCAAGTCTCACTAAATGTAAAAAATGTGTGCAAATATGTTAAACTGCCCCGTAACAGTGATTTTAAAACTTTTAGATCACTTAAATGACAAAAAATTCGCAATAAATATTCCATTGCATAAATTTGAGAACATCAAAACATGTTGTTTTACGCTGATTGGCTGAAACCGCGTGATGTGGTAGAACATCCTGAAATAGGATGATGTGGTACAATAAGAAATATAACAACAAAAATGTAGAATTATAGTGTCTGAAAAGTTTTATATTTTCCGTGTGAAATAACAATAAATCTATTTAGATATAGGTTACTGAGGAATTGATTTCAATAGTGAATAACGCTTCACTCTGTTAGGAAGTTATGATGAGAGACTTACCGAATGAACCACCCTTCAAATATTACTTATTTAATATATTTTTAATCTTTGCTTTATTGAAGAAAGCTGTTTGTTTACATTCTGCTAATGCTTACTCACATTTAATCTTTGCGCCAAAGCAACAAATAAAAACCAATTTAGCCAAGTTAATAGCCAATCAAGGTTTCCTTCAATATACTGATGACAAATTTTAAATGCAATCTTTTTTATACTTAAATGGTTTTCGTTACTAAATTAGAGTGCTTAATAAAAAGTATAAAAAGCCAGGATAGCGCTGTGGTGTTGTAATACTCATGAGCCGTTACCGCCTCAGCCCTTGTGGAGCCGCTGCTATAAGTAAACTAAGATTTAAAACACGACAGACGCTGTGAAAGACACGAAGTTTTTGGTATTGAAGCCAATGCTGATTCCGTGGGTAGAAGTGTATCTTCGGCCGGCTTTTGTGGTTCACGTTTTTCTTCGGGAATTACTTTGTCAACAATGTGTTTTATAATCAATCCATCATCACCTAAATAGCATATTGAAAATCCGTCATACCATGATTCTTGCAACCTTAAAGCGTCTTGTATCTTCCATAATTTTATCTTCCAAAATTGAAGCATAACACGTAGACCGGATATTCCACGGACTCGCCATCTAACTCTTATTGAAAAATCTTCAGTCTGCTTTGTGATTTTAATTATTTCGAACTTGACGTAGGCATATTTCAAGTGACCAACTGTTCGCAGTAAAGCAATCTGCTTAACAAAATGGTAAAGACCAACTGTGTGTTTACCGGTAATATTGTTTTCAAATATTAAATTTGGACTAAATATTGAATAATCAAGCGGTTGCAAGAACAGTTTTGGTAGTGTATCACGAAGCACGTTAAAAGCATGATCAAGTTTCTCCAACTTATTACCATTTGATTGATTGGATTCACTCCCGTGCAACATTCTAAGAGAATTAGTTCTTCCACAACATAGAATATTTAAGCCGGTAACTCTCTCAGGCATTTTGTAATAACTTGGCTCTCCAGAAATATTCCTTTCTCTTCTCCAAAAAATTGACATTCCCATATATCGCTTGGTATTATTGCATATCATGCATTTACCTCTGGTATCTCTGAACCATACTTTAAGATTGCTCTTCCCAACTCCTTTGCAAAAGTTTAGCATTTTTTAATTATTTTAAATTAAAGGACAAAATAAATTAAGCAGTTAAAGGTGAACAGCTGATACATTAATTGTAGTGTATAGTAAAAACACCGCAACACATGCTTATCATCTGATTTGGTGAAGAAGTTCAACTGAGTTGAAATACTTTCATTCAATATCGATGGGAAGGTATATGGTGGATTTTAGTGGATTTTGGTTTGCCGGCTAACTCTTCACTACAAAATCTACATTAGCTGTATTTTTCTCAAGCTTCAGCAAACAGTTAATACTGAAATGATTTCCGCCTTACTTCATATTTACTTTATAAATGTTATTACTACACAGAACTTACAGGGTATTGGAACGGCCGTAATATCTCCCAACTTTTTCTCACCTTTTATGACATCCTCTTATCTTTTATAAAATATTTTATAAGAATCAAGTTAAGTACTTGCTGTATATAAAACATATTTCAGTTCATATGGGAGCGTATGACCCTAACTTAATACTTGTTATGGTATGTTCTTTGCTTTTAATGGTTCATTTGCTTGACGCTTCGTTTGCGATTATATTGTCAGACGGTTACAATAGAATGATACATATTAGCGACATTTTTTTAGTGAATTGTATACGTTTTCCCTATACAAATGACACTTACCCAGGTTTCTTACAGGTTTCTATAGGGTTATGGGGAATTTGTAAAAATGCCCATTTTTTCTGAATGCAATCAATTTCACACATTTGCAAAATGTAAGCTAACCAAAAGCATCACAGCTGGTACCACGATCAATATACCCCTTTTTCCAATAAATTGAATTTTGTCTTTATTAAAACAAAATTTAAGTATATTTTGTAAATTAGAATTTTTAGACAACTCGCGAATTTAAATTTTGTTGCGCAGAAACAACACCCTATTTGATTATTTTATCAAATAATTTACAGATGTCTCGCTGTTTTTTAATGATCCGAAATCTCAGTTCATTAATAAAACAAATTTTTTATTATTATATTATTATGAATTTGCCTTTTTATTGGGCATTCAGCCTAGTAAAATAATATATTTAAAAATTCCACCTCTTCCTTGGATTTTCTTAGTTGAATTTCTGAGGCAATCAGGCCATCTTGAACTTGTGTTAAATAACAGTTCGGTAATTTTATCGATCAGCTGTGATATCGGGGAGTTGTGATTCTTTGTCTTTAGTAATTGGAAAGAGCATAAATAATTGTTATAGGACGGTCTGTTTTAGCATTTTGGTGAGATCTTATATTAATCTTTCTTGAAGGAAATCTATGGTGCACTAAATATACAAATTATAGTGCTTTTGTGGAAAATGAGTAAATCTGTTAATCCCGGAAATCATACGGAATCTGATTCCTGTAATGAATCCTCCGATGATGTGAAATGTTCGGATCATCCACTGATGTGAGTTTAGATTGCATTTAATGCATATAGTAGAGATTCGCTTAAATTGATTTATATTTCATGTGAAGATTATTGCCGGCGACATGAATTTTTCGATTTTATATATAAAAAGGTCATGGTGGCATACCAAAATGCTTAACAAAAGTTTTAATATTGCGGTCACGTATAATTTCGTTTGTAGAGGTTATGTGACATGTTCGGCATGGTCCATAAGCTTTTTTTTTTTGATGAAAGTTTGAAATTGATAGAGTAGTATTAAAGTAATTAAATCTTTGAAGTTTGTAAAAACATTAATTTTTACTTTATATAATCAAATTTTATTGCGTTTTTCATAATTTGACAAATTGAGTTTTAGTTAAAAAAAGCAACTATGACCGCTTTTAGTTATTAAACCGGTGTGTGTATTATGATACCGATTTGGAAAACGCAATGTTTTCCAAACTAGATGCAGATTAATACAAATATTATTTTAATTTCTACAAAATCTTTTATTTACAGACCGGCTTACATGTCGGCAGTAATGCGTCGGCAGTTCCTTCAGGAAATGCTCAAAAATCTTCCGAAAAAAATTCAAAATCGTATTACCGTTCTCAAAAATATACAACTCGAACATCTTAAACTTGAAGCAGAATTCTTTGAAGAAGTTTATAAATTAGAGAAAATTTATCATGAAAAATATCAACCACTATTTGATAAAAGAAGGTTGATTGTTTCCGGTGAAATTGATCCGCCCGAAGAAGAACCGAATTGGAAGGTGGAACCTTCTGAGAAAAATAATCAGGAATCATCAGAGGAATTCGCTCAAATTATTAAGTAGGTGGAAGAATGTGATGTTTTTGGTAATTGATGACCAACGAAATGACGAATTAGGTTTTTTAAGAAATACGAGACTTGCACGCCAAGGCCACTATTTTTGTGTATTACATTCAGCAAAAACGAATTGATTTGGAAACGACTGACTTCGTCGCTACACAGAACCCGACTTGATCGTGTTCAGGCTCCGGACGTTTGACACCGATTTCATTTTGATCAGACTAGTATATTTTACATTTTATAATATTTTCAGGGACATAAAACAACTTCCTAAAAATGCCGCCGGTGTACCGTGCTTCTGGTTAACAATCTTTAGGAATACAGAAATACTTTCTGAAATGGTTCAAGTTCATGATGAGCCCGTTTTGCAGAAACTCATTGATATAAAAATAAAATATAATGAAGAGGTATTAATTTATTAATTTTAATTTTTTTAATAGTATTCGAATAATTTTGTCTTTGTTTCTTCTAAATACTTTGCTCATAAATACTATTTATATATTAAATATAATTACTTTCTATCCAGAAATCTTATACTTTGGAATTCCATTTTGATAAGAATGAATACTTCACTGATTCTGTTCTTACAAAGCAGTATTTTCTTAAAGCCAATATTGATGAGGATTATCCGTTTGGGTTTGAAGGTCCTGAGGTATATAAATGCAAGGTAAAATTAAAAATATTTTTTTATACAATATAATTATATATTTATATGTGTTTATATATACATTTTTTGTGTGCAAGGGGTGCGCCATTAATTGGGAGAAAAAGATGAATCTTACAGTAAAAACAATTCGTAAGAAGCAAAAGCATAAGGAACGTGGCGAAGTCCGCACTATAGTAAAGCATGTTCCAAATGATTCCTTTTTCAATTTCTTTAATCCACCTGTGATTGCTGATGATAAGGCTGAGATTGATGAGGAGGCTCAAGGGGTAAAATTTCATCTTCAAACGTTAAGAAGTATGGAGGAAAATTCTTTGTTTTTTTTCTTGGTTTGTAGATTCTAGCAACCGATTTTGAAATTGGGCATTTCTTAAGAGCTAGGGTTATACCTAAAGCTGTTCTATATTTTACTGGCGATATAATAGATGATGATGATGAAGAATTTGATGGTGAAGATGAAGATGAAGAAGATGAATCTGATGGTGATAATACGAGCGGCCGTAAAATTAGCACCAATAGGAAGGCTAGCCCTAGTGAATGTAAAAATCAATAAAATATATTTCTAATTCCAATGAATTAAAAGAATGTGTCAAAATGATTCGTATTGTACATGAATTAAATAATGTGAAACATGAAATAATAATTCTGCTTACTTTATATTTTAAAATCTTCAATATATTAATTATAATGAATCTGCGATCACTTTATGAGCATTTGTAATAATAAACTAAATAAATGCATTGTCATTCGAAATAAAGTTAATAAAGCTAATTTTAATGTTTTGGGGTTTTAAGTAACAAAACAAGTTTATACTTTAGTAAAACTAATATCAAAAAATCGTTAAATTTAAGAACCTTAAATTTCCTCATCTCACTTATGTTCTTGCAAAAGCGGCTTTGCTGTTTACCTATGAACTCAAGACTTGTATGTGTCCTTCCGAAAAGGTAGTTAGATTCTCACAACTTAATATGAACCGAACTTTGAGTTTGTGTGTTTTAATTTTGTCATAGGCATTCATTACTAATGATATAATCGTTCTAACAGAGATAAAGAGATGCGCAATTTCGGCATACATTCAAAAAAGGTACGTTTTTTAGGAAATTAGTACAACTACCACTGGAAATTTGTAGCCAAGCCAACGGCATTCGCACGTGCGTTTTTGTAATGGGGTCGATTTTAAGGGGACTAGGTGAAAAGCGATAGAAAATTTGATGAATTCATGCACATAAAAAATATTTTATATTTTTCATCATTTGATAAATCAAATATTATAACAGTACTGAAAAACTCAAGATTAATAGAGTTAGCATTTATTCCATTATAATAAATGAGAAACCTGACTACAATTTACTTATCTGATATAAAACGCTGCTCTGTTAATTGTATTTTACTGTAATCAATTTGGTGGTGTCTTGTTATTAAAAATCAATAATACGAATCCATAATTTTCTTCATGGTTTTAAGAGTTATATATTTCACATTGATTTGGAGGATCATATCTCTGCGGAACCCATTGATTTTCTTAAAATGAAGCTTACCACTATTGTTTACTTTTGGTGAAAATAACATGGAAATAGAAAGTGGGCAAAATCTTTTCAACACTTTCGATGGCAAATACTCGTTAACAAACGCACACCAAACAAGAACAACATCGGACGAGTTCTCACGCAATGTGTCCGTGAATTCAACAGAGTATAAAAATGACAATTATAACGAATTTATAATTTACAGCAACGAGTGTCCTATCTCTCTATCTCTGGATGGAACCCTAACCAGAGCCATGAAATGGCATTGCGAATTGTAATCTCATCTCATCTCTAATAAGAGTTGAAGCAGCGATGTTGACAAATATATGCGGATTAAGACCCAACTTATTAAGCGGTGGTTTTCGTCCAAGAATTCGGCGCGGTTTACTGGATTTCGGTTTTCCATGGAATAAAGTACGTAAAGAAGAAACAATGCCTGCATTCATAATGCGTAATCAATTAACGGTGATTTAGTACGGCTGCACGTTAGTGTAAATTGATTAGTAATTCTGAATGCTTGCAATGAACGTATGAATACCCAAACTAAATTTATTTTGCTGAAGGCTAAGGGCTTTTACTTGTTATTACCGCGCCAGACACATCACTTTACATAATTGTGAAATTACTGAGTGTAATACGATTTGATTATAAAAGGCCATTTTCACTGCTCCGGTCTTCGAAACCGCCTGTGCTAATTTTGACGTGTATCATAAGTTTGACGTTTATGGCCTCTGACACCTTTTAATTCCCTGTAATCTACTTAAATGTGTAATTCCAGAATCAGTTTAAAGTCGGTCATGTCAGCTATCAACAAAGTTCTCCAACTATATCCAACCTAAAATATTCAAAACCGGTCGGTTTCTGGCTATTTGGTTGCTGTGGAATGATATCTGGTGCAGTATTGCTCGGTCAGTTTACCGTTATTGAATATAATATCACGACCTTTGGTTTGTTATTTATTTGATCATTCTTTTATCGCAGGCGGTGTAACAAGACTTACGGAATCCGGTTTATCTATGGTTACATGGAAACTTCTAGGTGAGAAAAGGCCAACAAGTGATGAGGAGTGGGAAGCCGAATTTTTAAGATATCAAAAGTTTCCGGAATTTCAAATGCATGTATTTTTGTTTGTTCCTTTGGAAATATCCTGATGCTTACATCTTGACTACTTTTAACAGATTAAATTCGTCAATGACTTTGGAAGAATTTAAATTTATCTATCTTATGGAATATACTCACCGAATGTGGGGTCGTCTAATAGGAGCCTTCTTCTTAATCCCGGCTGCCTACTTTTGGAAGCGTGGATATTTTAAACCGGCGCTTAAGAAGAGGATTCTTCTGATAGCCACATTAATTGGCTGCCAAGGGTTGATGGGATGGCATATGGTAAAATCGGGATTAGAAGATCGTTTCCAAGACATTAACGATGTTCCGCGGGTATCGCAATATCGTCTGGCTTCTCACCTCACTCTTGCTTTTATCTTACACATCGTGTGCTTGTCAACAGCATTAAAGAGTTTGCTACCGCCACAGAAGATGGCTGTTATGTCCGGCAAAAACATATACTTCCATCGTTTATCATTTATTGCTCAAGGCATGGCATTTTTAACGGCTGTGTCTGGTGCATTTGTTGCTGGACTTGATGCTGGTTTAGTTTACAATTCATTTCCAAAAATGGGCGACAAATGGATTCCTCCAGAGTTGTATGCCATGAAACCATTCTTTAAAAACTTCACAGAGAATCCGGTTACTACACAATTTAATCACCGATTATGTGGAATTTCAACAGTATCAATTATTACATTACTATTCTTGATGGGAAAGAGGATTGCGCTTCCCAAAAGAGCGCTCTGGGCGACCAATTTTGTTATGTTAATCGCTTGGCTGCAAGGCACTCTAGGTGTATCTACTCTACTTAATCATGTTCCAGTGTCGTTAGCAGCGGCACATCAGTCAATGTCATTATTGTTATTATCGGTTCTTGTATGGTTAAGACATGAGATAAAGTTTATTCGAATTTTACCAAAATGAAAGTCACGCAAATTGAAAGAAATTCCACTTTAGAATGTAATTAGAATTAGAATTCGGAATAAAAATTTGATTTTACGGTATTGTATTATATGTCTTCTATACAAAAACACAGATACTGTTTAATACAATGTGAATGAATGAGTGAGTGAAGGAGTGTTTATGGGGGTAATGGAAAAGGTGGGTGTGCTGAATGAAATTACATAGCATTACAATTTATATTTTCCTTTTAAAATAAAATAAAATATGTAAATCTTAGAAAAGATACGTAAATAGTAATGAGATTAAATATCTTTAGTGTCCGAAAAGCTAGCTAGCATGAATCTATTAAATAAGAGTAAGATTTAATTTAAAAATTACTTCAATTCAGACCAAATGGAGAGATTTACCGCAACTCGCAATACGAATCCTTTCATTTTTATCTACTCACACTGCATCTGTAACACTGCAGTATCAGGATTTGTATTCCATACTGCTTTTAATTCTACTGGATTAGAAGTAGAGTAGAATTAACAAAATCGAAAAGATTCGTGTTGCGAGTTGCAGTAAATAAAAGGAAATTCCAATTTTTTGATTAAAGGAAGTACGAATATCGAAATTCAAATTGAGAGATCCTGATGATTTCGTCAATATTTAAGAAAGCAGATTAAAAATAATTTAAAATCTGGATCAGGTAAACGACATCTGATTGCGGGTCGATATTTTATATGATTTTATGAGATTTTGTTTAGATAATCTTGGAATAGAATTATCCGGTTAATTAGACGTTAACAGACTTCATGTTTTATAGTATCAAAAATAATAACAACAACAAAATAGCTACAAAATACCAGTCATGACAACGGTAGTAATATGTATTGTAGGGTACAAGAAAAATGTGAAATGGGCGAAGGAAAGTTCAGACAAGCTTTAAAAAAGAAGTTTATGAATGTATTTTTGTATGTATTAGTATGTTTTTGTTAATAAACGCAACTAGAACGCTCTGCTAGTTAGTTGCGTCAAAATATGTTTTGGTTCGCGAGAGGGCAGAGGGAAAACGAAACATCGATTGAAACGCTTGAAAACCATTGTGGCGTATATAATGGCGGGAATTGTGCAGAATCGTATCAGAGCGAGTGTGAGGAGGTGGCGCAATAAATAATTCATTTGTTTATGAATCGGGTTCGAAACTCACAATTACGTTTTTAGAATTGTTAAAGGCGGGTCGGTTCCAATATAATTTGGAAAAGGATGCTGCGGCGAAGTGTCTGTGGTAGTTTTTAGTGCAAGTGAGTAACGAATGATAACGAAGTCAATGAAAATTTAAGCATGAATATACAAACCTTTGCATGCTTAACGAGTTCCTTTCGGTTCAGAACTTTTGGTGCTTTTCGGTGAGGATTAGTGGAGTGACAAATTCATTAAAATATTATTGGTTGTGGTGACGGTAACGAGCACGACGGCAATGGTAACGAGTATGGCGTTAACGACCATGGCAACAAAAACGATACCAACGATCATCAAAAGGGATTTTCTCCTTATTTAATTGTATCTTATGTAAGTAAACGAATCTTCTGTAGTATAAACGAATTTGTAGCTGTTTGTTGATCGTAGTTGCAATTGTCGCAAATCTAAGGTCTTCTACTTCTTATTCATCCCCATTCACCCCCTTTACCTATATTTATGATAAAACAGTGTAAAATCAGAAATCAAGACAATTCTCATGGACATGGACAGGACGGATGGACGGACGGATAAAAATCAACTCATGAGATTATTCTTAGTCAGAATATATATACTTTTCTATAACTTCTATGCTTCCTTTAAAGTGTTACAAACGGAGGAACAAACTTAATATACCGGGAACGCTTCGGGTGTAGGGTACAAAAAAAAACCAAAAACTCCTTGTATTCTACTGCGTTCGAATAGAGTCAATTATTCAATCCATCAGTACATCAATTAAATGGGAAAATATATGGAAATCAATGGCAGGATCGTAACACGTGCAAAAAGAAGACAGCGTAGGTAGCGCGCTTTTGAAGACAAATCGTTCAGGAATCAGTAACGAATAAAGGATATAAAGAAGCAACAATTGATAAAACAATTAGTAGTCTTTGTCGAAGATAGTTTTTGAAAAATTTGAAAATTGTTTTTTTCACAATTGTATTGAGTTTTCCATTGGCGTAAACGAACATTCATACTCGATTCATGCATGTTTCCTTTATAACTTGATTTGCATGCATATAATTCAATATCGAAAAAACACATGTGCTATTATAAAACAGTGTCTGATGTTAGGGTACAGGGTCTGTGAAAAGCCATTCCAATAACATTAAGATACAACAACAATAAAGTATCGATGGAGCGCAAACCTAATATTCAGTTATCATCGTGAACTGCGCTGCAGACAATTTGCGGCAGGATAATCGATGAAGAGGAAGAGATAGAGAGAAAGAAGGAAAGGAAGTGGAGCATGCTTGTTGAAGGAAGTGTCGGAATGGCAAATGTTTAGTAGTGTTGCCAAGCAGGCTCTGACAGTGACGTACGTTTTTAAAGTCAATTGACTGTGACTCAATTGCATTTTAACGAGCCAGCAGATAAAAACTGCACGAAACACAAACAGTAATAGGCGTAGAAACAGTAGAAACAACAATATGGTCAACAACTGCAACTACAATGACACCAATAATAACGGGAGCACATAATAAATATCATATGACTTTTTTATATTGGTGTGAGTGTACCATCGAGAACTCTTTACAGGGTGCGTCGTCCTTGGAATAGCCGTCAAATAGATGACAATGTGTTTTCCTGCAGATAAAGAAAATGATTTTAATTCATTGAGGACCTAATAACATTTGAAATTATGAAAACATTACGTTAACTCGATTTCACAGTAAGAGCTAGATTAATCGCACCTGTCTCATTCATCCCCTCCCGTTTGTAATGGATTCCTTAGTAGCGGTCTGGCCAGAAGAAACCCTGTATGAATTTATTGGCACTTCCTTCGACATCAAAACAAAATAAAATGGAAATAATATTTAACAGGCTGTGAAAGCCTAAGATATCATTTCCTCTCCCTCCCTCTTCGATTTTCCTTTCTCTCAATCTATCTCTCTCTCCAACATTTATAAATTTCAATTTTCCTTTGCACTATTTTGCATCATATTTTTTGGTGTTCCTTTTTATTTTTAATGCTTTATTTTTGGCATGACTTCAATTGAATTGAATTGTTTTTTATTGCAGTAGTTGTTACAACATGTTGCTGCTGCTCTGCTTCGCTTTTTGTTATTATCGATTGTTTATTTTTTGATCTCCAGTTTAAGTTGACTTGTTGTTGCTGTTGTTGTTGCTTTGCTATTATTGTTGTTGTTGTTTGTCATCATCGTTATTGTATATTCTGCAATTTTTATTGAAAAAGACACACACGGTTTTGGTTTTCAATTAAAAAGGATTGTAAAAATTTAAAACTTCCAAAATATCAAAGTTCGAAGGAAAGAAATAAGAAGTAAAAACAATGTGAATAAAACTGAATGATATACTTTATTACTTCAGTTTATTGAAGAAAACGAGAGAGAATATTTTCTGCGGACACCGTCATCGGAGGGGGGCTCCTTGCGTTGCTTGGTGTCTCTCGTATGATCGAGTCTATTTGTAAGATCGAGTAATTTGTTAAGTTTTAACAAAAAATTATTGGCAAATTTGTTTAAAATATACACGTGCGGGTAAAAAGTTTTCTATCAGTAATTGATTTTTTTTAAAACAGACTGACATTTTTCTAAAAATAATCGATTTTCTTGAAATTTGTGGATTTCCTTTTGTAGAGATTGTTGTAAAAAAATGTGATTTTAAGAAAGGACTCAATTAATTGTTCGAGGATTTTACGTTTGTTAAATTATTATATTACTAATTTATTTATTTGAATTGGGTTGTATCAGCGACGTTTTAACGACTTCTTTTTTGGACACTTGCTTGTAAACTTCTTTATCAATCAATTAGTAGTCGATAAATTTATGTGAAAATATATTGTAAAATGCAAAACGGTGTTTTCTTCTTTTTTGATTTTAATAAAACTCATATTTGAATAATTTCCATGAAAAACTGAAAAGAATTCGAAAAAAGTTATTTATAAATTATATCGGATTAAGCAAATCTTATCTTATAAAAGTTTTCAAATAATTAATTTGATATTTTTCAAAATGGACTTAAAAGAATGGAAAATTAAAGAAACGGATTCGTTTGCAATCTACCTTAACTTGTTTTAAAAATTTCTTAAAATTAGTCATATATTTAGTTAATGTTTCATTTGTATCATTAATATCAAAATTGATACTAATCATGAAGTATATACTAGTCATAATAACGAAGAAGGTCGTGCCATTGATAACAACAATAATAATCATAACGTTGATAAAATAACTACTTGTCATGAAGTGATATTACAAAAAATACATAAATTTATTCAGCATTCAAAAACACACGATACTAATTTTCACAAAATGGAGCAATTCTATTTGTTTGTTGTTGTTGTTTGAATGTAACCGCCATATCCAGTTGTACTTTATTTGAAGCAGATAGAAAGACAGTTGAGAAAGAAGGAGAGAAAAAGAGAGAGACAAACAGATAGAATAGTAAAATCCAGCGAAGTTGAGAAGACTTCGATAAAAAGGGAGGATTCAGGGAAGGATGCAAAGACGAAATATATTTTCGTTGGATGATTATTTAAAATTGAAACGGATTCAACTGACTTTCCAGAGATGCAATCTCGACTTAAATAATGGAATGATAATAACGGTGAATACGATGGTGATGACGGTGATGTGATGATACAATGAATGCTACGTAAATCATAATCACATACACACATACACACATATGATATGAAAATGCAAGTCTGCATATAATTATAAAAGTTTTGTGACTATTCTTTTATCCGAAAGGCTTCCGTTTATATTTTATTATTTCGGTTATGCTTTTGTGACAACGGATTCCTCTTTCTATATATTTTTAATAAATTCCGTTCATTTTTCAAAAAAAAAAAAAAAAAAAAAAAAAAAAAAAAACAGAAAAAATGAAGTAAAAATAATGATAACAAAAGAAATGAGCTTTTTGATAATTTACTTTAAATTATTTTGTACAATTTTATTTTAACGGATTGTTAAACCGACTTCATTTGATTCCGGGGCTTATTTTGATCCTTTGACTGTTACGAGTTCGAGGGAGACCCTACCCCTCACCGTCGGCAATACGCATACTCCTGACATTTTCGTTGTTGGAACTAACAACAATCAGGACCACCAGAATAGTCATCAGAATAACTAACCAATTTATTATGAAAAAGTTTTACCAAACTTTTGTAATTTTTAGTGTGAAACGTGCCGTTGATTCTGTTCAAATTCCCTCTCCCTCTCTCTCTCTCTCTCTCTTTCTCCTCGCTCCTTGTATGCATGCTTTTTGTTATTGTTGTTGTTGCAGCTGTTGCTGATACTGCTACCCCGGTGCTACCAAGCCAACCACGCTGTTTCTTGCACCTAGTTTCTACTTCTTTTTCTTCCTCTTGGTTTTCTGCCGTCTCTTATTTTAATTTAATTTAGTTCATGCTGCGCCGTATTGAAATCACTGGTGTCCCGTAGCATTCGTGGTACGAGATGTACTTGAGGTACGCACGTTCTATTTAACGTCAAACGTTCTTTCTAACTGCTTGTGGCTTTTTTCACCGTCACCGAAAAGTTGCACAGTCCTTTCTTTAACGATGTTCCTTCTTTTTCTTCTTCTTCTTCTTCTTCTATTTTTACCTCCACTCGTTTTTTTTGCTTTTATGGGCGCAACTTTGAAAGCCGTGATGTTTTGAAAGGGATGGGTGATTTTACAGCTCGGAATATTGCTTGAAGACTTGCTGGGGGCGTCTGAGAGCTCGTGGCTAGGACCACCCCCGCCCCAGATTTCTAGATGGCTTGCCTGACTTCAGTTGGAAAACCGCGCACGTGATTTTTACGTAAATGATATTGTGCAATATTTCATGAGTTGCATAACTTTCTGTTTTTTTTATTTTTGCCCTTATTTTTTTCTTCATTTTTTTCCTCGAATCCGTTTAGATGTGCCGAGGTCATAAAATAGTTTATTTTGTGTTCTTCTAGATTTGTTTGTTTTTTCTTACAGTTCGTTTGTTTTAATTGCCATTTTACGATTTATGGTAAAAGTAATTATCCAGAAAGAACATGATGATAATACAAAACAAGTAAGAACGCTAACTTCGGTCTGGTCGATGTTCGCACACCCTACATCCGTAATATAAACTAATAGATTGTTCCTAATAATCAGTGGGTGGTGCACCCCCATTTAACATTACATTTTTAATGATTTTTTGAACATTGTTTTTCCGAAACCCTCAGAATCAATTTTAAGAGTTTGTTGAATCCTTTTGATAATGGTTTGAGATTTTAAAAGGCTCTTGTTAGTTCGTTCAATCCTCTAAATGAACGTTTAAAATTTGAGAAGTTTCTTTTGGTCTTTTTATGCCCGTCAATAGTTTTTGGTTAAAACTGAACCCTAGACATCATTCTAATCCGTGAGTTTTCTTGTTTTGAGTTTTCTCGCATTTATAACACTTCAATTCATCAATCCTAAAATATATTTATAATCTTGGGTTTCCTTTTTTAAAAAATATACTTTGAAGCGTTTAAGGTATTAAAGGTGAATATTATTAAAGATTCGTATTGGGAAATGTGTCCAAAACTCGTTTCAAACGAGAAAAAAATATTTGTTGTTTTGCCAAGAAAATGTTAAAGAAAGTTTTCATCATCATCATCAACATCAGCACAATCTTCTTTTAAATTTATCTCTCTTTATTTTCCTGCATTAACATATCCATGCTTTTATTCATATGCCTCTCTCTCTCACACAGAGAGAGAGAGAGACTGTCTCTGTATATGTGTGTGTCTGTGCCTTAGGGTTCGTAGTGTGAATTTGATTTTTATTGTAACGAGTAGTGTATTCCTTTCCCTCTGACTTTGGCTGTTAGCCAATCATGAAATATTTGTTGTTTCTCGTTTTCAAATGGAAAACTTTCATGTCCTCTTCAGTCGTTCATTCATTCACTGATTTATTCATTACGATAGAGGTTGTTCGTCCACCATCACAGTTACAGACTATCCTCTGAGCCTGTCTATGCCTCTATGCCTGTCTGCCTATAAAACTGACTACTATAACTATTACTCCTGCTTCTATCGCATCGTCCAATTTTTTAGACGATAAACTAAAGAAATCTTTTAAATTGTTTCATACGTAAGGGTTGGCAAATTGTTGAAACTAATCACTTTCCTTACCATTTTGTCTGGTCATTTCCGTTAAGCGAAAATGAGATTTTCCGTATCCGCTTCCGTTTCAGTTCCATCTATGACTTAAGTAACGATACTTCTCATCCTTTCTCATCGCATCCTTTGAAGATAAGAAACTGAATTTTTTTTTGTTTTATTTTTAAGAACTATAAGATCAGAGAAATTTTTAATTAATTTTTAAATAATAAATTTTTATTTAATTGCTGTTTATATTTAATTACTGATAAAAGTCGTTAGTTTTTTCAACTATTTAAAGATTTGAAAAGAGAACAAAAAATTTGTGATTATATATGTGTGACATATCGTATACAAACTTGTGATGGTAGGTAGCTCTGAAAAGGCTAAATCTTTTAGGGAAAACCATTTGTTCGGTCTGAGCTAGGTTTATGTATTTTTCACTCGTAGTATAAATTTATGATTATACGGTGTATTCTTGAGAGTACAGAATTTATAAGAAATTCAATCAGAATATAAAATTAGAATTTTCTGTCTATTCTCACTGCCTAGGTCAGACGGCCGATTTGCTAAATTTTATGATAACGAGTCTATTTATTCTATATGAATGAGCTCTATATGAATGAATGTGAATGTAGCCTGCTCCTTATTCCTTATGTGAGTTATAAATGCTAGTAAAAGCAACGTTTATTATCCGTGAAGCTTACCAACACTTATTTTTTATATATTCAAAAACTTCAAGCATTTTAATATAATTTGTATTTTTAATAAGCTGTTATTAAATTGTTCTGCAATTACAAATTAAAATATTCTATGCTTAGAATAATAAATAAATACAAGAATAAATACTTAATAAAATAAAATAAATACAAGATGTATAGAAATCAATACAAAATTCCACCCAAACGCCTACAAATTTCATAGTTTCGTCTTACTTCGTATTGAAAACCATGAATCTCATCTTAATCTCGTCATAAAACCAACAAAATTTCGTATCCTAAGTAAAATTAAGAGCTACCAGAATGTGACACCTGCTAAATTATGATAATTGTTGGTGTAAAATCATGTAAAAATTTATTTCAAAATTTAACATTGGAAAAATCTTGACTTTGAATTAGGGGCCGGTTGGCAACTGCTGATGATTAAGATTATTCGAGCTCGACACTTGTTCAATCTTGACTTTCAAATCTGTCACCTGTCAAGACGTCATCAAACTATAAAAAATTAATTAAACGTTTTATTAAAATGATTAATGATGATTTTCTAATTTCGCGAATACTTTAAGTAATATTTATAGTTTGTGTGTCTCGAATCTCTTTACATTTTTGTTCATCTATTGAGAATTACTGCAAATTGAATAAATCTCCTTCATCACCTTTTTTGTAAATTTTTTCTTGTTATTCATTCTCTTCTCGGTAGTGTTATGATCGTTATTTATTTTATAATTACTTTGTCGTCATTGTGATCGTTGTTGTTGTTGGCGATGTCCTGTCAGCGATGGATTGGAATTGTCATGTTTTTTTAAGTGTTTTATTCGTTTCATTTGAGTTGCTTCGTCCTTGGACAAGTTATATTGCTTTCTCTGTTTTCTACTCGTTGGTTTTTGTATTTATTTTGCAAAATAAAAAAAAGGCACCAACCAACATGAAAACAAAATTCAATTTTCCTCTTCGGTGTACATTTGTCATTCTCTGACAACCACGAAGCGCATGAGAGTATTCTGTCAAAATTCTTTGTTTTTTTTGCTCGAACTTTAAAGGATTTGTGTGCTTGTAGGAGTAGGTGCGGGTTGTTGCGGGTAGGGGAGGATATTTTCGGTTGGTTTTCCTTTGTTTTTCTCTCATAGCGAGATATATTTTCCTTGTTGGAGAAACAAAAACCTCCCAAAAATGCAAAATTCAATCACCAAAAGATTTCACCGAAACACTATAGACGTTTTATCGATTAGGATCCATTTCTTTCTTTACTTCTTATTACTCGATAATGCATTTTAATATTTTATTTCATGGAAAGCTGTCAATTTTGTTGTTATTTTTGTTTGCCACGTTCAGACAGTTTCGGGTATTGGTCTTAGATCTCATTTCTCTGCATCATGTCCTTTTTCTTTTTCCCCGCTTTCTCTTTCTTCTTCAATTTTCTCCTTTCCTTCCATTTCGGTAATGCGTTATTCAAGCTTTTAACGTCATGTTGAATTATGGCTTTAACCCGATACATTTATCGGGATTAAATTCCTGTCAGATGCCTTTTACTAAGCCATCGAAAGAAGAATGCCTGTTACCAAGGATATTCGAGAAGAAACAGAAACGAAAGTCAAAAGGACGAGAGCATGAGAGGAAAATCCAAAAGAGAAAATATAAAATAATACCGAAGAAATAGAAGACCACAAGATTGAAGATCACAGCAAAGAGGTCCAGCGGAAGAAGTCGGGAAAATATCTAGAAGGAGGAAAAGAGTGAAGAAAATGTTAAAAAATGAAGAGAGCAGAAAGAAAAACTGATAAAGCACGGAAGTATGGAGATTGTTAGTTTCCGTTCCACCAGTCCTCTCACGTGTTTCAAATCATTCGCTTTGCCGCTACAAATGTCACAAACATTTATTTATCTCGTACTAAAAACGACGGTAGGTAAATTTTTAGGAACGTCAAAGCAACATACTTCGGTTTTTATATAAATCTCAATTTATTAAGAAACTCAGGAGTTTTAGGACCTATTTTAAAGTACTTTGGGGCATCATATTTTTAATTTTAAGGTGCCTTCAAGGCCTTGTAGGCTAAGGAAGCAATTGTTATGACTTAGCTATTTAAACATAATATTGTTTGCTAAAATTCGCGCATAAATTAGTGGAAATACATTCAAAAATTGACGGTGAGGGGATTAACTATTACTGACACAGCTCATGCAGCTCGTTCAAGTGAAAATGTGTGGACATATTTACTATTTCTCTAAAAGGACTAATACATTTTTTAAAAATTGAATGTTTATTTAGCAGTTTTCTTAAAAAAACAGCTCACGGTGCATTACATGCTAGTTTTTACTTGTGTGTGTAGTTAATAAAATTTATGACTTTATGTTAACTCTAAGCAAACCTTGTGAAATCACTCACAAGTGGGGGGTCTTTATGCGAAACAGTTTTCTTGTTCGATGATTTTGAGAACTGATATGATTTATGTGTAGGTGTGTTTGTGCGTGCGTGTGTGTGGGCTCCTGTGTATTTACTTATGTTAGTAAATGGATCTATTTGTCTGGCTTGGTGTTACTTATTTAAAATTGATGACATTCATTCCCGGTAAGCGAGTATGGAAATGTGAATAACAATAAGGGAATGGACAGAAGATAACAACAACAACAACAAGAGCAACAGCAACAATAACAATAACAATGACAAAGCTGCATTCGTTACAACGTCGTGTAAACCCTCCTCAAAAAAATCACATATACTTCATTTCATTGTGGCTCCATTGAATCGTTGCAAATTCCGAACACGAACTTCGAAAGAATGGCGGACGCGGTTGTTGTTGTTGTTGTTTGCTTGTTTGTTTGTTATTGTTATTCATGTCCTTCTAACGAGACGCTTCTTGAATTGCTAAAGAGGTTGATATCATTTTTTTCTTATCTATTTTTATCTATTTATATTTTTTCTTATTTCTCTTTTCTTTTTTCTTTCAAATCGCTCACCTTGTTACTGGTTTTGTTATTGTAATCAATATTGTTTTTGATTTATTTTATCGTGTAATAATGCTGCTGTTGTTGTTGTTTCTTTTGGTGTTGCTGATATTTCTGATGTTGTTGTTGCTTATGGTGAGCATAATTTTAATTATCTTTGTGTCGTAGGCGATTTCGACTGATATTTACTCGAGGTATAAATCAGTATAAATGAACGAAGGAATGAATGAGATGGATACAGTCAGATATCGCAAATATACAGATAGCGATGTCTATAACGTTCAAACGCAAGACTGAAACTTGAATTAAGCTTTAAAAAAATTCTCATCCGGCGTTCCTCCTTTCAAATTAATCCTTACAAGTTATTAGTAATTACAATTCTTCAACATAAAAACAAAAAAAGGAGTTTATATCTTTCTGGGAAAGTCTAGAAAAATGGAAGCAAATATACGATGAATATTTCGTTTCACTGTAAATATTTTTTAACTTAAATTCGAAGGATTAAGGCAATAAATCTCTGACAAACCAAATCCTTTGCCTAAAATCATTTCGGCTCGTTTCCTGTCATTGTCCTTCGGGCTTCCTTTATCCTTCTTTAAATAAATAAATAGGTTTGTTCAAGCTCTTCCTCCCGTTGTAACAATTTTTTTATTATTTTTCGTCATTGCCTTCTTCAGTTTCTTCGTCTTCTCTTCTTTTCGTCTTCGTCTTCTTCTTCTTCAGAAGCAAATTCAATTCTCTTTTCTTTCTTCTTTTCATTTTTCTTAGAAATTTATATAGAAGTGTTTTTTAAATAACCCTTTTTCGATTATCGTGACGAAATACTTTTTATCATTTCAATTTTAAGAAATAAAATATTTAGAAAATTTTTGAAAGAAAGCTTTAAAATTTAAAGAAAAATGTAAAAATGCAATTAAGAAACAAGAACTTTGTAAAACAAAGAATTTTGCAAATTTTACCGACAAGATGGTTAGTTTTTTTCGAGATAATTTTGAGATAATCAATGAAATGAATTGCGTCCAAGTTCTTTCTCAAATATTTCAAAACGTCTGAGAAAATAATTTAGAATCTTTAGCAGTATTTTTAAAACAGAAGGTTCATAAAGAGTTTGAAGCAATTAGTTGAGAAATTCTTTAGAAATTCTTTGAAAAAGTTTGAAAAGTTTTCCATCAAAAATTCATCAAAAATTTTCATCAAGGACTTCACAATTTTCACAAAATAATTTCCATAAAATCCTCAAAATATTTTTAGATAATCTTTAAAAATTCTTTATAAATATAAAAAATAGTTTTGTGCAGATATGAATTTTTTATAAAAAATGTTCCTCTTTTTTAATCTTCTTTCTTTGCCTTTTGGTTTCTGTTCGATGCCAAAATGAGTTTGAATTTAAATATGCGTTCTCGTTAAAGGCTTAACGTCAGTCCAGGATTCACTTGTCTGTAAACTAAAGTGAAAGGATGAAGCAAAGGAAAAGAAAGAAAATCTTGTTTTTCTGCTTCATTTCATCGTTGAAAATTATATTGGATTTTTTTTTGAATTCAAGTTTTTGAGGAAATATATATTCTAGAAAATAAAAGGGTTTATAAAAAATAATAAGATTTATAAGAGATAAGAGAATAAGAAGAAGTATAAGATTCAAATTCTTAGGAAAAGGCTTTCGTCGTTCAAAAAGTTATATTAGTTTAATTTGACCTCATAGAAGTCCTTTCCATTTGTTGTCAGTAAGAGAACAAAGAGAAGAGGAAGATTAAGAAAAGGAGAAGAAGAAGAGAAGGAAGAACAAAAACAGAAGTAGAAAAGATTAAACATTTTTCTTTACACTAGATTTTGTTTTAATTAAATCATACTTTTCAAAAAAGGCTACGAATCTACTTGAACAACAATGTTAGCACGTAAAAGAACAACAACAACAACAGCGGCAGCGACAATGGATACAAAAACAATAGCATCTACAACAATAATTACGACCACGTTATTCTTTTTAGAAAAGCAATTACTACAACGATAACTACAACAAAAACAACAACAACAATAAGGCGAACAACAAAGTTTTAACGAGCTGTTCATTAAGATTTTCCAACGTAGCTTAAAAAGGATTTAAGCCGAAAAGCCCGGAAAAAGAACAACGAAAGACACAAACTTTTGCCTGTCTGAAGCTTATTCATGAAGCTTATTCACTTCTTTACGTTCTCCTGTAATCGTGATTTATCCAGACAGGCGGACAGACAAACAGACTCATCAGGCGATAACTCTGAGTCGGACAATATACGAGTATATTTTCCCCGTAGCTACGACTCCTCCTTCGATGCGTTACAAAAAGGGGAAAGAAATTAATACGCAACCCATTGGATGTAGGGTATAAAATATGGAAGAATAAGAGAAAAAAAAACAAAGGAGGCTGAAGTAGCGAAGAAGAACGAATTAAACTATAATCTAAGGAAAACCATTAACAAAAGGGTTCAGAAGTGAAGAAGAAAAAATGAGGCAATTTAATAAGTTTTAAAACATTTGAAGGAAACTTCGTTAACAACTCCAACCATTGTTTACCGTTGACAAAGAAGGAATATCCTTTAAACAAAACCAAACACTTTCGCCAGTTCATTCTGCTCTTACTCTTTTTCTCCCTTTTTCCTTCCTCACACAATTTCGTAAGACTTCATTGCCTTTCGTGGAAATCTTTGGTAAGTCGTTCGCAACCAAACAATGAAGTGTCATTATTCACGCTTTCTGTTCCAAGCATTGGGTTGGGTTGGGTTTTAGTGTGCATGCTACAAGGCAGCAGCTTCATCAAATCGCTGGTCTCGAATTTTAATTTTAATTTTAAAATCCATCGGGCTCCATCACAACATTCCCTTCTCCGCCCAATCAGGGGCAAGACAAAATACATTGACCAGGCCAAAACCGTTGATACCGTTAACTGACATTATTAATAATGATGACGCATCCTAGCGACCCTGCAGCCAAATGATAAAAACAAGAACTAATGAAATTAATTTATAATTTCGAAAAAGTGAATGAGAATCGTTACATGTAATGAATGTCAGTTCGCAAAAATAATGACGTTATTGGTCGACAAGAAACTTAAAACAATCAATTAAAAAACAATCAAATATTAATCCTTGTTTTTGAGTTAAAGATCATTAAAGTAGTTAGTCGAACAAGCAATGAAATGAAATGAATTGGTTTAACGATTCGTTTAGGTTACGGCAGAACGATTTCGTGTGCACATTCCTAGTGGGTAAAAGCATCAGAGGACCGCGTTCGTTAAAAATAAAAGTCAAAATACATTCAACGTAAGAAAGAGAAAGGATAGAAAAAAACGCAAAGGAAGGAGAGATTATCAACCGACGAGGATGACGATACAGCAGTTTTCATTAAAATAAGATTTTTTTGTTTTTAAGGTTTCTTTTTTGGTTTAATAAAACCGAGAACCGCAATAGTTGTCAGTCGTTTCCTTGACGACATGAAAAGGTTGGAAACAAGTAACGAAGTAGAACAATGGGGATAAGAAGAAGAAGGAGAAGTACGTTTTATTTCGAAGTCGTTGACACTTTTTAAGAAGGAGTCGATATGTCAAGTACCTTTCGGCTATTTAAGGACTTAGGATTTTAAATACTCACCGAAATGAAGAAAGTCTCTCGCTGAAAGAATAACTTGTTATTGAGAGAACGTTTGTCATTGTCGAAACAGGATTAATAAATATAATTCTCTCCAAGACATTCAGTGAAGGATCGATATCCAGACGGGCTTGTCTCGGCTAAAGAGCGATCGTGTCTGGTCATTAAACTCTAGAGTGACAGATAAATCAAGCGAACTGTCAAACTAGAACCAACAAGGAGTTGCGAATTATTGAAAAATAATTGAGAGACGGGAAGAGACTACGAGTAAAGAATCGACCCACAAACCAATCTATCAACTAATCCAGTCGGTAAACCACTCGAATCCTCAGTTTTTTGCTTCACCCAAACTCTATTATTTTTGCCTTTCAACAGGGTCAGAGAGACCACTTGACCATCATCTTCGTATACACGTGGACTACTTGAAATCCTTTCACCCAGATTTGAGTCGCAGAAACCGAAGTCATTGTTTTCACCAGAAAGCTTTTTATTCGTTTCATTCATTTCAAGCTATTTATCCGTTCGTTCACAATGGATTTCCAGCTAGGGAACGACGAATGCACAGAAGAATGAATAAAATGAGCAACCGACTGAAGAATAGAGGAGAAATAAACTAAAGTGTGGCAACTGTAAACAGAAAGAAGAACAAAAAAGAGAAAAGAATACAAGCATATAAGATATAAGGATAAAAATAAAGTGGAAGATTTAAGAGTAAAAGCTGTCAGACAATTCGCTCCTTCAATTATTTTTGATAGATAAAGGAAAAGTTAAACCAAAGAAAGCGGAACAGCAGCGTCAGCGAATAGACTGAAGAAGACAGCAAAAAATGGTGTTAACAATGAAAGCCATCGAACAAAATAATTGCGAAATTCGCGATAACAATAACGTCCAAACGAGAAGCAACTTCAACAAAGAGGTGAAGGAAAGTGTTGACGACAATAAAGATAAAAATATATGCTGCCAGTTACAAACAACGAATGTGATGGGACAATGAATTCTAGCAAAAAATATTACCCACAAAGGAATCTCTGCGGTCGCGCTAAAAAAACAAGCTAAATCGCCAAAAACCGGTTACGCGGCCACCAGAGTTCTTATCGGTTCTGGCATTAGTTATTAATTTACTAAAATGCAAACATTTAAATGTATGCACTTCCTGTTCTTTTAAATTAAATGTTAATTTACTTGTGGAGGTCGCGAAAGGTTACTAATCCGATTACTATTAATTATTAATTGATGGAAAGATTGATCAGACAAGAAGACGATATGAGTTTGGACGGAAGGTTACTGAACACGGTTCAATAGCTAACGACTTCGAATCGAAAATCCCTGAAATCGTGTTTGGGAGCGTGGTTGGTCGGGGAGCGAAGGTCATTTACCTCGGGGCATAGCTAAAATCTCAGGGACGTCAGGAAAAATGTCATCATTCCTGGGATAAATGTAATCGCTCTCGGGTCAAAGGACTTCTATTGTAGGCTAAAAGGATAAAGAAAAGAACTTTATTTTTAGCAAAAGGGAGCGAAAGTCGAACGTCTACCATTTCTATCGTCGTAATCGTTGTAAACGTTTAGAATATTGTAATTTCTAATTTGTTGTAATAGTAATTACAATATTGCATCGTAGTCAAGGTCCATAACTAAAGTGGTTTAAAGGCTCTTATGTATATCTCTCCCCCTTCATTTTTATTTCCCCAAACGCAAACGCTTTGGCGAATTCGATTGGTGCCTTAACGTTTTAGATTAGATATATTTTCACATCCACCAAATTCCAGCAGTCCTGACGTTCTTGTCGTTACGTCTCTTGTCGCTGCCATTGGGTTTAATTTTGCCACTGTTGTTATTGTTGATGAGCGTGTGTATGTATGTGTTGTATTAAATATGGTTCATTATCTTTCATTTCGCTATTTGGTCGATCTTATTGTTCGCTATAGGACTGCACAGGCTGCCTTCCCCACCCTTCAAAACCAACCAATTCATCACGAGAGACAATTCATCAAAGAGAACAACAACAAGAAAACCAACAACATGACTGAAATTCGTTATCGATGATAGTGACGGCGTGTTTCTACTAGTTAGTCGGTGACTCCTTAAGTAATTAGTTTTCGAGTAATTAAACTCAAAGCAAAAGAGAGTAAAATGAAAAGAATGAAAAACCAAACTATAAAAATCGCAAAATAACAAACACGAATGAAAGTAAGATTGACGAGAGATTGACAACCTGACAAATTGACCCCAAGAGACAAATCTTCAGAGTTAATTGGCTCGCCGGGCGACACTAGAAATACCGGGAAGCTTCAGATGAAGGTGAAGATGAAATAACGGTGAGGCAAACTAGCGCAAGGTTATTGCGTTGGAAGCAGTAGTGTGTAGTGTGGTGAAACAAGAAGAAGGGGATAAGTGTGCGCTAAGCCGTCAGCTACCAAAAATTAAATAACTAGCAGCACTACCAACAAAAACAACGAACAATAATCGACAAAGTCAACGAGAACTTCTCATAGTTTTGCCACTGGAAATGAAGCATACTTAGAGGAAGAGTAAAGAAGTAGAGGAACAGAAAAAGAAGAAAAAGAAAGAAAATGAAAGAAATAGAGAGAAAAAGAAAGAAATAGAAAGAAAAGGAAAGAAATAGAAAAATGTGATCATAATAAGGAGCATAATTTCCTTTCAGTCAACTGATTGGTGGAGGAAATATTTCACACAATGATGCCGTAAGGAATTCATTTTTCGCCTTCGTCATCCTTCTCATCCTTCACGCCGTTGTCTTTGTCGTTGTTCGTCACTCGTTAGCATTACTCGTTGCTGCTGTTGCCTTTCTTTAGTTGTTTTTGTTGGGTTGCGTTGAGTGGACAATATTTGTGGTACAATCTGTCATGAATGGTCATCACTCCCCGGGCAGATTGTTTTGATTCAAATATAGAACAGAGTTGAATTTCTCTTCTTCTTCTTTCTTATTCTTCTTCATCATCTTTAGCTGAGACATTCTTCTCAATTTGGTGCTTTTGTATTTCATTTGTTTTCGAACAAAGACAGAGAGAAGCAAATAGAAAGAGAGAATGAGAAGGAAAGGTTTTCATTTCACTCTACATGTATTTGTTTGACATTTTGGTTGACATCATTAGTTGCAGAAAGAACACTTGCGGTTGTTCGAAAACTTCAAGTCGTTCCACTTCAATTTGTTGATTTTCAGTAAAATTTAACAATTCCTTTTTGGGTGCTTTATGTACCGAAACTCTTGTTTTCTTGTTTTCTTGATCAAAGAAGAAAATAGCTTTTAAAAGGTTTTATCGTAATTATTATTATTTCAATAACTAAAATTACGTCAATTGAAGTTTTCGAAGTTGTGACCGTTTACACACATAAAATCTCAGCAATAAATGCGTGTCTATGTATGCGTATGCGTGCAGACGTGCGTCCATGAAAAATATTACAAATAAAGACCAAAAGCAAAGTAAACCAAATTAAACAAATAAAACCTGCTAAACTCTTTTTTATATCTTTTAATCTCGGTTAAAACTCATAAGAAGACAACGTGGGTGTTTTCATGGTTAAGAAAAAGGAAGACGCAGGAAAAGAAGAACGGAAAACTTTTCACTTACTGTAAGAAAGGAAGAGAGAGAGAGAGAGAGGGAGTAATTTAAAGAGAGATCTTTCGAATTCGATGAATTGAATAGACAGTAAAACAAGCATGATATAAATGCGCCTGCCTGGACGGGAGAGGACAGTGTGAGAGCGAGGGAATGGTAGAGATATCTTCCTCTTATGAATTGTCATCATTAAAAAAAATTTGAATTTATAAAGCCTCTGTAGAGATAAAATTATGAAAAAATGATTCAGAAATTGTGCATAATTACTTTCCGTGGCAACCAATGTTCCAAAGCAAGTACCTTATAAGTATCTCTTCCGAGCATCCTTACTCTTCAATTTCACCCACACAATTCAATCTTATTCTTTTCATAACTTATTTTCCGCCTCAGTGAGTTCTTACAGATATTCTAGAGCCTGCTTTAAAATTCTTTTGATAATGATTTGAAGTGAATTTTCCACTCCACTCCACACTTCGTTATCGAAATTCATAATTGAACCTCGCCGCTCTCCTGATTCTCTCCTGAATTATTAACTTAATTTTCTATTAAATTGCGTTGTCTTGCAAATTGTGTTTTGTCCTTTTCTTTTTACTTTCCGGAGAAACATAATGACAAAAAAAACATGTTTTCTCCGAGTAACAACCCGAGTAAATCAACGAACGAACAACAACAAAACAAGCCTTTTACTATTGTTCATTCTTGCGATCCTTGAGCAATCCTCGGCAATAGCTGAAGCAATCGGCCGCCGGTCATTCCGGACTTTTATTAAAAATGAATTGAATTAATTTTTCTCTTCTTCCATAACAAAGAGAATGCCCGGAACGGTATGGTCCAGCCTAGTCTACCGGTATAGTCCGTCGTGGTTTTGGTTTGGCTGGTAATCCGGCTTAGGCTCGGTTCCGTGGTTTCTTCTAATCTAAACCATTTTTTGTTTGATTTAGTCTGGTGATGGTATGAAGATTAATCGAGATGAAAGGAATGGTGGAAATGGGGTTGGTGCTATCGTCACTTCAATCCCATCATTTCCAAGAGTACTTTACTTCTTTCCTTCTTCTTTGGTTTACGGCGACGAAGTCCGTTCGTGAAGGAGAGATAAAAAAGTTCGGGTAGACTGATGGAGCACGTAAAACGTAAGACTAGAGTTGGTCAAATAAAGAAAGAGAGGATATAACGAGTGTTCCAACATTCAAACAAAGGAGAGAAGGACACGAATAAATTTTATTTTATGAGTCAACAACAGAAATTCTTACACAAATTTTATGACACGGGGTCATCGTTTGGTTTGCCAAAGCATAATCAGTTAGCTGGTTAGTTATTCTCGTCCTTCAGTTTTACCTTCTTACGTCTATTCGAATAAATCAAAATATGTAGAAGCAAAATAGAAAAAATGTTGAAGAAGATAGAAAGGAATGTATGGAAATTCTTGTTAGTTTTTGGTTTTTTTGGTTAGTTTTTTAAAAAATAATCATTCTAGCATTATTAGAGGAAATTCAATGCTAGATTGAAAAAAAATTAATTTTAACTTTTCTGATTCTTAACGGCCTACTTCTTGTTCTACACCTCCAGCCTTCTACCCTTCATCTTTTTTCTACCGTTCATCCTTCATCCGCAGTCGACCGATGCTCCTAAAGTCTATATAACACAGGGCATCGCTCGAATCCAGCCGGAACTACGCACCAAACCTATTGTAAATTCGACCATTCGAATCTGTGCCATCGTGAGAAGCCGCGGCGGACATTTGAACGATGTTAAATTCCACGCACAATGGCATAACATAAACCTTTTAAATGAAAAAAATATAAATTTCATTAATTTCTCACCTCAATTTATTTTATTCCATTTCAACATTGTCTCTCTCTAATTTATGCGACCCCGCCCCCCATACTTTTTTTGTTTATGTATACTATTCCATTTTGATATTCAGAGCGAGATACAAAAGAATAAATTGGTCGTGCCAAATATGAGGAAGACATACTCGTAAGTGCTTTTAAATTGAAGGCACAGGCTTCGCCAATTTTGTTGTCAACGCGTTGGTAAACTCTTGTAATTTTGGCTTAATAGAAATCTTTGGCTGGATGCCACAAAACATTAAAGAGAAGATGACAAAACAGCACAGATTTTCTATCTTTCTCTCACAGTCTCTTTCTCTTCCTCTCTCTCTCTTTCTCTTTGGGTCTGTTTTCGATTCTGAATGAAAAATTTGTTGCCACTTGAAATGCCTTCAACACCGGTGGTCTGGAATGAATGATTGCTTTAGAATTTGAGTTTTAAATTGGTCTAAATTGTATGCAGACTGGATTTAAATTAGCGTTAAGTCAATATTAAAAAATATTTAACGAATTTTGTGTGTGACTTTCTCTTTTAAGGGGGTGGGTAGGAGGGGAGGGGGGTAGGAGGATATATGTATTTCTGAAGGATATTACGGAGATTTTTGTACGCTTAGGTGAAATTAGAAGGGTTTTACAGTTAGTCAAAAGTGGTTTAAGGATCTTAAGCTGAGTAGAGTGCTTCCAAATTAGTTAAGGCGATCTTTGGAGGATTATTAAGATTGCTTCAATAGTATTTTATATTACACGACCCGCCTTTATTCTGGATTAGTTACGTTTGATTTCCTTTTAAAATCACTGAATCCGACTTTGGCTGTGATTATATTTTTATTAATGACTTTTAATTCAAGATCATTGATTGAATTCAGTTCATTAAATGCTAATTAATTTAATCCAGAAATTTTCAACATATAAAAAATAATTCAAATGATTGTATAGATTATTTTGAAAAAAGTAATAATAAATTACAACCAACCGCGAAAAAACCATCAGAAATTATTCAATTAAAATTAACTTCGCTTAACCGTGAAACCTTAAAAATTGGAATGACATGTGGATTACATTTACGTTCGAACTTTATTTCATTAAATTTTCAACGAAAGAGCGATTTAAATTTTTATAAATCTATTGAAAGCATTCGAAATAATTGATGCAACAATTTAATCGCATCAACGATAAGCGCTCTGAGGCTTTTTTCAAAATTTCCGATTATCATTCATTCCGTGCATCAGCTCGAATGTTGCCGTCGATGACGTTTTCCCCGGATTAATTTTTTTGTCTTTGTGTTAATGTAGTTTTCGTTGTCTCCTCGTTAGCGTGTGTATTGGTAATTGCGTATGTGCTTCTGTTGTCTGTGTCTGTGTATGCCAGAGTTTTTGTCGTTAATATACGTATTTTCCTGTTTTTCTATTATTTTTTATTTTTGATATTTTCTGATTTTTGTCATTTATTTTTTTCCCTTTTTCCTTTTCCTTTAAATATGCATACTGTATTTAAATATTCGTTCATTATTATTCATTTCGGTGTGACTGAACAAAGTGTTTCCAACGTTCATTGTTTGTCAATTATTTTAAATTAATTTTTACGACAATGGCAACGCTGTCAATATTTATGCAAATTACTGTCAATGAATGTACAAAATTTTCGTTAAAAAAAAAGAAAAAAGATATACCTGAAATGCATAAAAATACGGAAGAGCGCCAAATTAAGCCACAACACCTAGAAATGAACAGGAGCGGAATAAAATCAATTGACAATTCGGTGAGTAAATTTAATTTTTTCATTCTCATAAATAATTTCGTAAGAGATGCTTTGAAACGTTTTCATAAAAATTGTTCTTTTTGGTTTTCCTTCTTGGCAGGCAAGTGTCCTAGGAAAAGTAAAATTTATAATTATTTTTAAAATCTACGTCAATAATTTTTACCATTAATAATAATCATAATAAAAATTACAATTTTTAATTTTTTTGAAAATCTTTTAAAAAAGGTTTTCCGGTTGGTTTTCAGCGTATCATAAAAATCAAAGAAATCCTTCGCAGATCCATTAACCAGGTGTCATAAAAATGTGTATAAATATGTGTGTATGCGTATTTGTGTTTGTTTGTACGTGGCTGAATTTTTGCATTTATTATTTGGTTTTTTGGTCTGCCTACTAAATTAATTAAATTTTAAATTAAAAGAAAAATTAAACTAGTCAGTTATAATGAGATTATACGTCTGTATACAAATTTTTAATACATAATTATAAATTAACTAATAATTAAATAAGTTTATGAACTTTATCGTTGAAATGGCGTTTTTTTTGAAACTATAATATTTTTGTTTTGTCACAATTTATTTTTTTGTTTTATAGAATATCAATTTATTATTTATTTTTTAATTTTGATTTCATTTATAACTTCATCACATATTTGTGTTTCTATTATTTTTTTATTTAAAACATTTATTTATGATATAGTACTTTAGTTTATTATTTATTTATTATTTTATCTAATGTTTATTTAATTTTTTGATTTTGTTTCTTATTTATTTTGTTTCTTATTTATTTATTTTATTGATTGTTTATTTCTCATCAACTGATGATTTCATTGATAATTTATTTATTACTTCATCATTATTATTAATTATGATTATCTACTAATCATTTTATGCATAATTACTTACAATTTTGTTTTTAGTTTTTTTAATTAATTTAATATTTAATTAATTCTTAATTTAGCATTGTTTTTAAGTGTAGTTTTTTTCGAATTATATAATTCCTTCACAAAAAATTGATTTTGAAGGCCTTGATTTCGTAAAATTTTACTAGTATTATGGATAAAATATTTTGTAGTTTTTTCACTCTCACTAATGTTTTTTTTTGTTATTATATTGGTTGCTGTCGAGGAAGAAAACAGGTCGTGTCGGTAACAACTTCTATATCAACAAATTCTTTATATCTAATTCCTTTATTCTCACCTCTCTTACTTTTCGCTTGCCAGTTCTTCATTTCTCGCTTGTCAGTTCATTTTGGCCAATTTTAAATTTACTTCCTATTTCTTTCGTACCCCGCCTCCCTCTCTCATTCCGTTGACTTATAAACTCTCTCACGACAAGCGCCAGCAAGCACGTCGAAATTTCAAAGAGTATCTCATTAGATTGCTGCAGTGTTTTATATTTGATTGTTGGCAATAATTAGCGTTTGAAATTCTTGTAAAATTGTAAAAATAATTTGGGTCAAAAGGTCAAAGTAAATAGAGAAAATATTGAAGGTAGTTTTAGTAGTAAGCAAAAAAAAAAATTTAAAAACGAAATTTAAAAACACTAAAAACCGAAAATTTCAATTGATTTTAAAATTGAATTTTATTGATCTGTCACAAAGGATCAGAATTTTAAATAGATTTCAGTTGAAACAATTTGAATGTAGAGTAGCACACACATACACCCACCAACAGAAACATAGACAGATTTTATGTCAGTGTTTACCATTTCTGGTTGAAAACTTTATTTCATATTAGAACCATTTTTAACAGAGTTGCAAAAAAATGGAATGAAAGTATTTAAAAACTAAAATTGAATAAAAATTTTTAATTAACGTAAGAGTAATATTTTGTAATCAAGCGCTTTTGAAACTTATTTCAAAGTGTTAAAAGTGTTAACATTTTTAATTACTTTTTAATTAATATTTTTAAGTACTTGGATTTTAATTTACCAAACTAACAAGTTTAAATAATTTGTTTGGAAATAATAACTAAATTGTTGGTTTTGAATTTTTCATTTTGAACATAGGTTTTTTAAAGGTGAAATATATTAAAATGTCTAGTACTTAGATTCTAATTTATTAAAGCTATTTGCACTTTAAAATATCTAAATTTATCATTTATCATTGAAATTTTAATTTACGTACCATAGTTTTTTATTTTTTTGCCATCAAGGAACCAGTGTTTCTTTCAGACACCTGCACCTCGGGGGGGGGGCGCTACGGAGATTTGGGGGGGGGGGGGCAGACTAAATAAAATGATGGTTTAAATAACATTTAAATAATGGGTTCGGGTTCAGCTTCGGGTTAATCACATACAAATTCGCTCGCCTTCGAACGTTTTCCGTCACTTGTTGCTAACGTGTAAAAGTAACGGTAACGGAACATTTTCATGTGCCATTATTTCAACACGATCTATAGCACTTCTATTGCGAACGCTAGCATATAGCGTGACTATGTAGTGTGTGTAGTAGTATGAGCAATGGATTTAATTTGGCATTTTATGATTCGATTTCTTCGGGGGGGGGGCGCTAGGTCCTCTCCGGGGGAGCTGAGCCCCTCCAGAGAAGTACCTGAAAGAAACACTGCAAGGAACTATTGATGAGGGAGAATAATCGGTTACAAGACGTTTACCTTATCAGTTTCTCTGCAATCGTTATTTCTGTTCCCAGTGGACGGACTGCGCCGTTTCCTTGGAATATTGAAAAAAAGGAATTTTCCCCTTTATCGTGGGAATATACAACCAGCTACATATCTCCTCTAGAGACTAAGAAATACTTCGCTAGATATTTATGGCTCTGGCATGGCTCTGGCATGGCTCTGGCATGGCTCTGGCATGGCTCTGGCATGGCTCTGGCCTGATTTTGCCTATTTTCAATCCCAAAAAAACCTATAATGACAGTGAATATTCATGCCAAATTTCATGTCATGTCTCTCCTATAGACTGCAATTGTGGTTTACACAGATAGATAGACTTACGGACAGGTATGGCTAAGTTCTACTACTGTTATGCACCTGCCACGCCTCCTTTAATGCGTTACAAACGTAAGAAATAAGTGTATATATCCTATCCTCTCGGGTGTGTAGGGCATAACACTAATGCATTATATATGTATGTGTGTGTGTTTTTTTTCGTGCGTATGTGTGCATGTATTTTTTTGCGAGGATACAAATTTTCAGGAGAGTGATTGAATTTTTTATTAACTTCATTGAATGGATTCGAATTCAAAATGAATGCGAAAAAAGCCATTGAATAGTTTGAAGGATATGAAATGATTACAATCCTTTTATATTCCGACGGATTTGTATAAACTCATTCGTATTCATTTTGTAAATAAACTCATTCGCATCAGATTGAATGACGAAGAAATGGATGAATAAAATTCGATGATAAAAGATTATTATGTAAGGAAAAATAGGAGACAGACTGACTTCATGCGAGTTTATTGAGGATATTTCAATGAAAGCATAAAACGCATATTCTTGAAATTCATTACTTTGGAATTCCATAAAAAATTATTAAAATTACTTTGAATTCGAATCGAAGAATTTTAAGATAGAATTTAACTTATCCAATACTTACTCCTCACCTCTCCCCGAATGGTATTCTCATGCTATAAATTCAGCTTATTCTTCTGTCGCAATATTAATTTTTATGATACGAACATCTTACATAAAAGTCGCAACGCGTGCTGTAAAGGAAACACATTAACGGCAAGTAATAATAATAGTAATAATAAATAATAAAGGAATTGCACATAGGACGAAAGACAAATTCATTGGCCTGCATCAAGCACATGACAATTTGCACATAAAACCCCAGCGATGTTGTAGCGACTGCTTTAATTTGTGTTGGCGCCGGTCTCGGTAAAGGCTTAAGAGTTCTCTTCGCTCGTAACGTTACGTTCGGGGTATTAAGAACTGTAAATCGTGGCAGGAAGCGAACTCCAAATAAGCCGTTATTAATGCTACGTCATGTCGAAGGATTTAGGAATGAGGAAAGAGGTGGCAGGAATGGAGGAGTTAAGGAGCTACTAGTGATAAACGTGTGAACGAGTCTCAAGAATCCAGTTGTCGTTGTTGTAAAATGCAGTAAACATCTCTGGAACCGAAGGCTATAAAGCGTGATTATACTGGTTGAGAAAAGAATGCGCAGTGATAGCATTACTAATGGGATGGTGATAGTGATGACGTTCAGAGTTGATGTCGAGAGTGATAATGTTATAGAAAGGAGTGGTAATTTTAGTGATAGTGACAGTGATTGTAATGTTGACAGTAATAGTCACAGTGATCCCGTTTTCGGAAGTGATTATTGAAGCTTTAATGATAATAGCGGTTATGGTGATTATGAAGGTAGTTTTATAAATAGTGACAGAGGCGATGATAGTGATAGTGATTGCGATATTGGCAGTGTTAGTAACAGTAATTGTAACAGTGATGTTGATTTAAAAAAAAAAAAACTTCGCTGCATGGTACGCGGTGCTTACTCTAGTGATGAATTATTACATCATGAAAAGATGAAATCTCGATGACGATGTTTTTATGATTCACAATGACACTTTAAGTGGCGATATCAACGAGACATTCGATGGACAAGTAATATGAATGGGTTTGACTTCTCTTCAAGTATCTCAGTGACAAATAAAAATAAATGTTATTGTTGGATGTGGTGAGGTTAAAATTTATAGAAGTCTCGTAAGAAAATATGATAATTTTATGAATGAGTAAAAATTCTCAAAAGAGAATGGGAAGGATCAAAAATTCTTGGAATCTTCTTTAAATCAGTATATTCAGGAAACGATTTGATTTCTTCAGTTAATAAGGATAAATACATGGTCAATGAAGTCCTTGGTTTTAAAACTCATTGGCCACAAAATCTTTATAAATAAAAAATGACATTTCATTAAAAAATTATTGCATTAACGTTTTTGTTTAGGAAGGAATTAAATTTTATTCGTTGTTTCAAGTATTGCGTTGTTTCAGAAACTTAATAGACGTTTTAATTTTTTTTGATGTCTGGAAATAAGATAAAATTCGAATTTTGCGAAGGCTTTAATCAATTCAAGAAAGTGTGCGGGAGGAATGATCTCCTTAAGGCTGGTGATATCATAATCGTATATAAATGCTCGCGAGTTCACACAAACACATTCACACGCACCAAAACCACATTGAAGCGTACTCGTGTCATTACCATCAGTACCAAACTGACACGTACATGAAGGGGTACTTATGCCCTTACTTTTTGATTCTTGTCAATATTCAGGAGTGTTTGAGAGTGAGTGCTGGCTGATGTGAGTATTAGTGTGTCTGTAAGTGTCACTCTTTGATGCTTTCAACAACTTGATATGTGTCAAAGAGTTGAAGAACTTCTCATTATTTTAATACGGCCTCCAAAGTGACAAAGTTCATATTCGTCTCTCTCACTCTTCCGCCCCCCCCTCTCTCTCTCGCTATCACTGGATACACGTTGTTAACCTCTTGACATATTTTTCAATTTAAGAGTCATTAAAATAAAAATGTTCAACGAGAAATAATTCCTAAAAATTAAATAGAAACTCTTTCTATTTCATTTTTAGGAATTAGTTCTCATTGAGAAGAAAAGAAGAGCAAAAAGAAGAAGGGTAAGACTGGAGAAGAAGTGGTGGAATTAAAATATAAATTAGCTAAACAAGTTAATGGAAACGATAATTAGTGTCATCAAAACATTCGTGAAAATCTGTGAAAAGAAACAAAAATTGAAAAATTTTCCTTATTTAAAGTTTTATATCGTACATAATTGTTTATTATTTGTAGACGTTAAATGCTTTGCTTTGAGTAACAAGTTACCAGAAATATGTTGAAACGATTTATAAAGGTATTTAAAAAGGGCTAAGACCCGGTAAGAAATGAGTTAGATAGGAAAAATTATGTTATGGCTGAGGCAATAGTAATGCGTCTATGGAAAGCTAATGATTTTAAAGAGAACGAGAATAACACTTTTAATAAATAAAAGAGTGCTAAAAGAGGACTAAAGAAGTTGCAAGACGGAGGGAAGAGAAGGAGGAGAAACAGAGATTGGACCCACTTTTAAAAATGTGTGAGGTATTCCTCTGTATTGGTCTCTTGTACAATCCACAACGTTTTGATCCAAATTACAAAAACTCGAAGTCGTTTTTTAAAATGTTTCAGGAATACAAAACCGATATAAGAAAAGTACGAAGCACATTTTTATATTGTTTTCTAAAAAATACAGCCGATAATTTAGTGGCGGGCTATAAGTAATTTTCTTCATTATATGAAGTAATTTAGATTACTTTAGCAATAGGAGGTAATATATTACCGAGCAACGAGTACGTTAAATTCTTTTCTAGTTTCTAATAAAATTCACTTCTTCACAGACCCAAGAGATGTTAATATGATTTTCCCTATATGGAAGTTCATAATGTGTGTGTGCACACGCAAAGACATCACAGCCATTTATACCACATGGTCTCGTTCTCATGAAAACACTTACTAAAGCATTTAATATCCACTTCGACAGATACGCATACACACACTCTATTTTGAACTTATGTCACATTCATTTCGTTCTACATCCTCTCCTCTTTGCCCGTGAACAGAGCCCTCAAAAGTATGCAACACAAGAGTATGCATCGCCTGTAACCGCATTGCATAGACTGCTAATTGAAGTTCGTTGAGTGAATGCGTTTGTCTCTAGTTACAGTTGTGTATGTGTGTACTTTTGTGTATGTGTATATGTGTTTAATTTAGTATGTGTATGGGTTTATGTTAATATTTGTGCTTTGTTGAAAAAGTTGCCGATGCAATTTAAATCGAAAAAAATCGACTTTATAAAGTCTGGAAAAATATCATGGGATGTTTTCCTGTCTATCTTCTTCTCACGTACCATTCGATTTTTACAGGGTTCGCTAAAAATAAATTTCAGTTCAAGATGTTACAAAACTGCGTGCCAGGTACTACATTACGACTCTGTCGTGGCTTTTCTCTTAATATGTGACGCCCTGTTTTACAAGCGATCATTATTACACTTGCATTGGGTATTTTCCTCGAGAAACCCTTCTTGCGAATGTATAAAGACCAAGGAGAGAAAGAATAAGTAACTAATCCAGACATAAAACAACGACGTAAACAAAGAATTGTAATCAGAATTAATATTAAACTCAATCATGAATTTAATATGCAATGCCTTCGTCATTTCCATACATGTTTATACATAGTTTGTTGGGCATTTAACCGTTTTAAGCATGAGCAGAATATGAACTAAATATTCGTGACATCGTTATTGAAGACGATGATGAAGACAAATAACTATAATGGATGAAGAAAACTAACGAGTTCGTTAAGATTAAAACATTTCGTTACAACTTTTTAAGTTATTTATTTATTTAATCCTTAAGAGGATTTTAACCCTAACCCCTTACCATGCAAAACCTCCGCTTCTTCTTCCATATATCTTGTCGAGTCTTGAATTTCAATTTCGAATTGAATATGTTTTGCTCTAGCTCCTCAGATTTTCATTCGCAACAAAATGTTTGAAAATTGGTTGATGCAATAAATGTGAAGCAAAGATAATCATAATCTGGAGTCCGGGCTCTTTCAGGCTCCGGACATTCAGGCTTTGATTCGAATATTCGCTACGAGTTCATGTCGCCGGCAAACGGAGCAATCGACCTCGATACCAAACCAGTTTGGTATGCAGTAATGCTGCGTGATCTCAGTGCCCTTCGCGAGTACATCTGTAGGCATTAATGTGTCTGTGTGTGCGTCGCGTTACTTGAGTGTAAATGTGTGTAATAGTAAACTTGTATGTGCACGCCTCGTTATTAAATTAAAAGCGTAATTTTACATCAAATTGCAGCATAACGGAGTTTCGCAAACTTCGAATTTTGGAATTTTGAATTTCCACTCACGTCGTCGGAAAAGTGTCGCAAAGTGTTGTGTTCAAAATAATTTTGTTAAATGCAATTTGTGGAATAAATCCTCTCTCCCGGAAACGGTTACTGAACACGAGCGTATACCGGAAACGAATTCATGGAATATGTTTTTGTTTTTTTATTGTTTTTTTGTTGCAAATGTTTTTGAAGGGAGACTGTTGTGAAGTAGAAATAATGTACTTACTCGAGTGTGCAATTGGTATGAAATAATAAGAAGAAGAGCAAGCGAGAGGAAATGTTAAGTCCTTTATTGTGAACATTTCAAATAGATTTCCTTTTCATGAAATATAATTTCATTAAAATCTTTTGGAAGTTTTCTTATAATAAATAACTTAATTTTCTTTTCATTCTCTCTTTTTTGCTTATTCCCCTCTCTCATCTTTGTCACTCGATATTGTTGTAACGGCAAATAATAGTGATAAAAATATGGCTTGACTGCGATGGCACGAGATATCGATAGAAATAATAGTCTTTGTCATTCATGCGATTATAAAATAAATTGAATTTCGGCGATGATTTTTGGTACTGTTGAGAAATATGAGATGTCCTTTTAAGGGCGATGATGATGATAATATTATCATTATGATGAATATCACCGGATGAAATTGAAATCACGAACACTATTAATGACAATCATTTATGGTGCGACCATCTCATGACCGTCTGTTTATTCTGTTGGCGATATTATTCCAACAATGGCATCAATATTGCTAGAGCAGTTGGCGACGGCTCATCTGGCGTTTTTGTAATATTTTGGCCCTTGTTCATACGTTTTTGATACTTTTGCTTTTTAACATCTTTTTATTTTCCACATTTTTTGCTTTTTGTTTATTATAATCGTATTATTTAGAGTGTGGTTTCTTCTTCTTTTTCTTCATGTTGTTGCTGTTGTAGGGTTCTTCCCTTTTTATGTGGATGCAGAAAAGGAAGCTGATCGTACTGTCCATCCAACAACAACAAATCTGCCGGATTTGTCTTCGGTTTGAGCTTGAATTATTGTTGCTGCCGGCGACGAGTCTGTCAGTTGTAAATGACCGACTGAGATTGTCGTTACGCGATGGTTGTTGTACCGCGATTGTTGATACGATGGGTGGTTGTTGATGGAACTGCTGGAGTTGATGATGCTTTGAAGTAGAGTAAGATATTAAAAATTTGGAATACTAACATTGCGAAATGCCATTTATAATTTTCTTATTATTTTCCCGTAATGCGTTTCTACTTATTTCTCTGTTTTTCGAATTTTTCGTCTACTTTCTTTTAAATAAATTATTTTTGCCACGTTTATTATTTTGCCAAAAAGCGAGTCTGATGATGACAGAAACAATATAAGGGACATAAGACGATGTAAATAAGGCAAACTGTTAAAAAATGAACATAAAATAAAATGAAAAAATTATGAAAAATTTTAGAATACATTTAAGGAAGTGTTTTTCACTACGAAAAAAGAAAAGGAATCCTGAAAGGTTGTTGGAGGGAGGTTTGTTGAAAGAGAAGATAAGTAGATTTGTCAAAAAAGGAGGCGAGTCAAGGAATAGTTTCAAAAATAGTTTAGTGTCATTCATTTTGCCAAAAACAAATTACAAAAATTTTGTAAATTTTTATTCTCTAAGCTTTAATTTTTTTCTATTTAAATTAATCTTAATATTTTTTCTTTATTTGAAAAATATTCTGAATTTATTTTTAGGAAATAATTGATTTGTTATCGTTACAGCTATGAATTATGAATAATTTATTATGGTTATATCGTACTATTTTTAGCTTACCTCTCACCCTTTCACAACCCTTTCTTTTCTGTTTCGCCTTCTCTCTCCCGCAATCTATTGCTAACGGTCTTGGCCAACGACTGTTTAGCATAAGGTTGCAACGGTCTTAAGCAAACCTTGTCGATGGTGTGTCTCGTGTCTGTGGTGGTTGTTCGCAAATCTTTCTTCTGTTGTCGCCCCTGTTTTTGCTGCTGCTCCTGCTATAGCTATTACTTCTTCCATCATCCTTTTCAACGCTGCTGTTTACCACGCTATCTGTAACCTATTAAGTTTTACAACCAAGTGGCAACACTAAATATTAATGATGAGCGCATCGTGCCGTCTGTTAATGTTGCGGTGAAAATAACCGTTAATGTCCTTCGGCAAGACATTAGTAGATAAGAAGAAAGCAAAACTTCATAATGTTCCAAAAAAAGAGAAAGAGATTTTAAAAATGTGAGAAATGTATAAAAAGTGGACGTAATGGCAGAGGACGTACAGTGAGTGACTAACATAAAGTTACAAATAAAAAAACAATAAAAACAGGCAACATTTGGCTCGGTATCAAGAAAATAAAAATTGTGGGATACTTAGAGGGCAGTTTTGTGTTAAATGGAAAATAGAGACACAATGGTGTTCAAGGCGCAGGTGCAGTTATCAAGCAGCGTCAGTCAGCTGCGCTGAATTTTCAATTATATTCAGACACTAATATGATCACGTAATAACGACCTCACCAAAGTAATCAAATTATATCAAAGCTAGAAAGAAAACAAATAAAAATTTAATTAACATTTTCGGAACGTATTCCATTCAAGATTTGAAAACAGTAAACATAAAGTCCAAAAAATGAACTGTTTTTTATTTTGTTATGATAAATGTCAACGAAGCATATAGAGAGATATAAAAGATTATTAATTATTCGACATCATTCTCGATACTTCTTCAGTCGTTGATTGTTAAATTGATCCTTGGGCTATTCCGTATCGGCTCTGACTCAAGGTAAAATTATTACTCATTTAAAATTTATTTATGACAATTAATTATGGCGTGCTATTCCTCTCCGTCACCTTTCAATTCGACCTCCTTCGATCTGTTCTCATTCAGAACTTGGACACACATGAACACCTTTGCGTGAATGCTTATTCGGTTGTTTTATGGGCGTGCGAATGAATGGATGAGTGGACACGTTGCAATATTTTTAATTAATTCGTTTCTTTTATCCGTTAAAGTAACGATGTGTGTCGTAAGCAGCATATGTGTATAATCGTAAGCATGAGTTGGAAATTACACTGAAAATATAAACGAAGTTGTTCATATAATTTTACAAATGAGAGAGAAAAAACAAAATACCAATTAACACTTTATAATTCGGAACAATTATTACAATGTAATTTCATATAGACTTCTTTCTATTATCGTTTTCATAATAGTTATCATAACAGTTAGTAACATGCATATTATGATCAGTACGACCATCTCCACCATCATTAGAAATTTCATACGAGGCTACATCAACATAATCACCAATTTCATTAAGAACTTAATCATTATTATCTCTTTTATCATAAAACATTTTTGTATTTTTGAGATTAAAACAAAAGATTGCTGTTGAAAATTTTTTCATTTCAGGAAGGTTTACTACCAGCATTTCTTGGTCTTGTTTTTGAAGAGTCGTGTTAGTTATCATTAGTTGTGCGTCAGTATCCAATAGTATCCAATAATGCATACTAATTATCGTTACGACAATCAAATTATGATTATCATCGTACTTGAGTAACAATAAAAATATCTGCCTAATATTTTTTTTAAAGTTTCTATCTGGTACCGTTTTTTCTCTTGTTTTTCATTTTTGTGATTATTACGAACTCTTTCTAATATTTTTTAATTCATAACTTTAACTGTATCTTCATCATCATCACGACTCCCTCCGAAAATATTTGTGAATTTTTTGTCTTATATTTTCAGTTGAAAAACTTTTTCGTCTGCTCACTTTTTTCTGCGAATTATTTTCTTATTCGTTTTATTCTTTCTATGCCATTTTCATTCCAGGAATTCTTTACATCTTGCATAGTTATCATTCCTGCAAAGTTAACTTGCTCACTTATTCTTCTTCTCATTCTTAGTTTGATGTCTTTGATAAAGTTTTTGATTTAGTTTTTTTCTTTTGCTATTTTTTACAGTGTAATCATTTATACGAATTGACGGGTGGGAAATGATAAAAGTAATTTAAATCATATAAAAACTATAGCGTCTCAAGAAGAAGAGGAATGAAATGGAGAAAATAATGAACGCATCTGCTTCATTTTTATTTTCATTTCATTATACATTAATTGGCTCATAATTTCGACTGTGTTTAACAAGCTTTTGATTTATTGTTTAAAGACCAAAAAGAAATTTCGTTTAAGAAATTTTTTTCTTAAATTTTTTTTATAAATTGAAAGAAAACAAAGTAGATATCATTCTATTTTAGGTATAATTATTACCAGTCCCAGAAACTCCACAAATAATTGAGTTAAAATATTTAACGCTGCAATTGAGTACGGTTGTTTAATTAAGGCTGTTTAATTGTGAAATTTAGATGCAAAGTCAGAAACTTAATTCTTTAGATAATGTACTCAAATCCTTATCTCCAAATATTTACCCCCAAAGTTAACAATTTTTTTACCCTACACGCAAAAGGTGTTTTGTAAATTCTTTGGTAATAAACATGGCCGAAATAGGTCTGATGTCGCGCCCCGTTTTTGTTGGAATAAAATTGCCCTAAAATTAAAAAGAAAACTTTATCCTTTTTTCTAATTCACCATCAATACTGTCGACCTTTATGAATCCCCTAGTTCTTTTGTTTTGAAGTTTTCTGCGGTTGTTGAGTCGTGACGCTTTTATTTTGAGTTGTGACAACTAAACGTGAGCGCTTAACGTAAATGGGTGACAAAAATATTGGTGGCGATGACGGTGACGCCTAACTTTGCCTTGGTTGAATATTAAATAAAATTCCGCAGATGTGTAAATAAAACCTTTTATTGCGACGCAAATATTTAGTTGAGGCGAAGAGTGCGGATGGATACATTGAGGCGCTAAAAATGTAATGAAAGATAAGCGTCTTTCATTTATCGAGCGTCTTTCATCTCGATGCCGTTTACTCTAGTGTGTTTTAAATGATAAAATGTTCTTTCTACTTTTTCTCTTTTAGAGAAAAATTATTAATTATTCTTTCTTTCTTTAATTATTCTTTCTTTTTGAAATTATGAAGAGTAATGATTTCTTAGTACTAGCTTGGGGTCAAATGCACTCCGCTTCTACCCTCCGCTCTTGGCGCAGAGTTATGATGGCATCATTTGTGCAGAAGTCAAATCGATTGTCTGTGGATTTTGTTTAAAGGGAAGAAGAGGAAGAAGAAGTTGAAAGGAAGCGACTCGTCTGCCTTCTTGGAATTGCCAGTGAATTTTGCGGATGCTTAATGGAATTGAGTGAAATGAAATGTTGAGGACATTCTCGATTGTATTTGATTGTGATTGTGTGTAGGATATCTCTGGAATATGGTTGGTCGGGGAGGGGTAATGCGGCGAGAATGGTGAAGAGGAAGTACTACGTGTTAAGTTGATCAATGGTTTCAGCAAATGGAATGGGCGATGATAATGTGTGCAAAAAGTTATCACGGAATACGCAAAACCACGATGGTGATGAGCTGCGATAAATTATGGATTATTATGACTGATCTTTGGCTTGAAAGTTGCTTTCAATTAGAAACTGCATAAGTTTTAATTTAAATTAATAAAATATTATCGAAGTCGAGATTTGAAGAAAACGAAGAATATTCGAAAAAAACTTCTAGTGGGTATGAATGGAATTTATTATTTTTAGACATTTCTTTAAGCCACTAATTGGTAGATTGGAAATAATCTTCATCTTGACTTCATCGTTGGGATTATAACTCCGAAACCTTAAGGAAAAAGTTATTCTGAGTTATAAAGATTTTTATAGATGAATAATTTTTAATGGAAATCATTAAGAAAGTAAACTTCGGAAATATATACGCTTCCTATATCTGTGAAGAGGAGAGGGAGACAGAGAGACCGAAAGAAATTTAATAAGGTTTGAACACGTTTTTCAATAAAGGACCAAATCAGTGATATTGATTTAAAGTCTTCTCACAATTATTATAATTCATAGCCGTATTTTATTTATCATCCCTCCTTTTTTCTTCACTGGTGTGAAGTTAGCACACGGCAAATTCGGCCACTCAGCACACGGCAAATTGAACGAATTCGCCGTCATGCTCGCTCTGATTTTGTGGTGAAAACATGAGGAAATTAACCATAGAGTAGGTGAATTTAAAATATTTTTTGATAATTCAACAACTAAATAAACTATCCAAACCATATCTTTTTTTATTTGGGATGAAAATTGAGCACGACAGATTAATGTACTACCGACTGATTCAGAATTAATATTATCGGACTTATGGATCAAACGGTAGAAAAATTACTAATGCTGATCTAATTTTTTTCATTATAAATATATAAATATAAATATAATAATTATAAATACAAATATATATATATATTTATATAAAAAATATAAATATATAAAAATGTATAAATAAACGAAATAAAAATCAAAGTGAAAATTAGTCTTGCTTTATACTCTCGGAGATCCTGCTCTAAAAGTTTTTATTATTGGTGTTTATCAGCAAAAACCGAGGATATTCATTAATCAAAAAAGTTTTTGTTTCTCTCCGTCTGACATTATATGGTTGCGTATGAATAATAACTAAAAGTTAGCTTCTTCGATAATTTGGTGCTGTTGTCTTTGTTATGTAGTTTTGCAGAATTTTACAAATTTTGTACAATTTCGAGGATGTATAATTTAACTGTACATATTCTTTATATATAGCCTCTTACAACTAAACTCTTTCATTACATAACAGTATTATTAACTTAATAGAAAATGAAAACTAAATATAGGAAATTATATACTTTCATAAACAAGCGAATATTGCCAGCGACATCTATTCCACAACAAAATTTGATTCACTAGATGTCGCCACAAATTGTAGTCATAGCAAAATTAATTTTTGAGCATATCCCACAACCTTCGACATCGTGGTGGATATACTGTCAATTCAAGAAGTGATTCTTTAAATCAACATATAATGATATTATGCGGCGAACTGCATTATTAAGTGAAGAAAAGTCAAAAGCTATTAGTCAAATCAAATAAAATTTAAGCTACATAACACATCTTTCAATTTATTCAGGACATTTCTACGATTAATTTGAGACCTCTCCGATCAAATTTCTATCGACTCGATTTGAGAGGTCGAAGGTTAAATATCTATAAAAGCTGCAAATATCATTTAAGCTAAATGAGATCTATTTTAATTAATTCTCGACATCCTCACGAACATTTTGAGACCACTTCCATCAAATTTCTATCGACTCGATTTGAGATATTTCAATTTAATGGTGAATATCATCTCATATCATAGGTCGAAGCTAAATCTCTATAAAAGCTGCAAATATAATTTAAGCTAAATGAGATCTATTTTAGTTAATTCTCGACGTCCTCACGAACATTTTGAGACCACTTCCATCAAATTTCTATCGACTCGATTTGAGATATTTCAATTTAATGGTGAATACCATCTCATATCATAGGTCGAAGTTAAATCTCTATAAAAGCTGCAAATATAATTTAAGCTAAATGAGATCTATTTTAATTAATTCTCGAAATCCTCACGAACATTTTGAGACCACTTCCATCAAATTTCTATCGACTCGATTTGAGATATTTCAATTTAATGGTGAATACCATCTCATATTTTTTGCCTTTTTGCATTTTTACCACCTTTACATTTGTTGTTCTAACAGCGGATGTAGTCACTTGTCAAATGTTCCGCCGCCAGTCAAGAATCACTACCTGCCTTTTGAAATCATTTCTGGTTTTAGTCATAAAGGCATGGATGGATACAAGCTCGTAATATTTAAAGAGCATTATGTTACAACATAGATTTCTAAACAAAGAAACTAGTTAACAAATTTGTATAATGTCTGTTTATAAATGAATATATTCGTTATATAACTACGAGGAGTTACGATATTATTACTTTGCAACGTTGAGCTTGTATCAAGTGCCTTCCTTTGCCTCGTCACTCTCTTCCATTTTCTATTTTAGTTAAAGAATAATTATAATTTTTTAAAATAAAATTAATACATGTTTTACTTGTTTTGATTGTAGTAACTACGATAACAACAACAATACATGAATAACTAACATCAGCTACGGCTAATTAATCCCTTTAATTTTTCACTAATATTTTTACATAGAAAATTACATAGAAAAAATTACATAGAAAACATAGAAACATAGATTACATAGAAAATTGCATAGGGAAAAATTAAAAACATAGAAACATAAAAACATAAAAACTTAGATTACATAGAAAATTACATAGGAAAAAGTACATAGAAACATATATTACAAAAAGGAAACATAGAAACATAGATTACATAGAAAACAACATAGAAAAAATTACATAGAAAAAAATTACATAGGGAAAAAATTACATAGGGAAAAAATTACATAGAAATTTCATAGATTATCAGATTACACCGAAAATTACATAGAAAAGTACAAAGAACATAGAAACATTACATAGAAACTTAGGTTACATAGAAAAATTAGAAAACATAGAAACTTAGATAACATAAAACATAGAAACTTAGAAAATTAGAAAACATAGAAACTTAGATAACATAGAAATATTAGAAAACATAGAAACTTAGATAACATAGAAATATTAGAAAACATAGAAACTTAGATAACATAGAAAAATTAGAAAACATAGAAACTTAGATAACATAGAAAATTAGAAAACATAGAAACTTAGATAACATAGAAAAATTAGAAAACATAGAAACTTAGATTACATAGAAAATTACACAGAAAAAATTACATTTGTTGTTCTAATAGCAAATTATTAATAACAAATTAACAACAAATGTTGTTGTAGTCACTTAAAGGCATGGATGGATACAAGCTCGTAATATTTAAAGAGCATTATGTTACAACATAGATAGCATTATGTTACAACATAGAAAATAACACAGAAAAAAAATTACATAGAAAAAAATTACATAGGAAAAAAATTACATAGAAAAAAAAATACATAGAAATTCCATAGATTATTAGATTACATAGAAAAAAATTCATAGAAAACATAGAAACTTAGATTACATAGAAAACTACATAGAAAAAAATTACATTTGTTGTTCTAACAGCAAATTATTAATAACAATTAATTAATGTTGTTGTAGTCACTTGTCAAATGTTCCGCCGCCAGTCAATCAGTATTTAATGGAAGTGGTCTCAAAATGTTCGTGAGGATGTCGAGAATTAATTAAAATAGATCTCATTTAGCTTAAATGATATTTGCAGCTTTTATAGATATTTAACCTTCGACCTCTCAAATCGAGTCGATAGAAATTTGATCGGAGAGGTCTCAAATTAATCGTAGAAATGTCCTGAATAAATTGAAAGATGTGTTATGTAGCTTAAATTTTATTTGATTTGACTAATAGCTTTTGACTTTTCTTCACTTAATAATGCAGTTCGCCGCATAATATCATTATATGTTGATTTAAAGAATCACTTCTTGAATTGACAGTATATCCACCACGATGTCGAAGGTTGTGGGATATGCTCAAAAATTAATTTTGCTATGACTACAATTTGTGGCGACATCTAGTGAATCAAATTTTGTTGTGGAATAGATGTCGCTGGCAATATTCGCTTGTTTATGAAAGTATATAATTTCCTATATTTAGTTTTCATTTTCTATTAAGTTAATAATACTGTTATGTAATGAAAGAGTTTAGTTGTAAGAGGCTATATATAAAGAATATGTACAGTTAAATTATACATCCTCGAAATTGTACAAAATTTGTAAAATTCTGCAAAACTACATAACAAAGACAACAGCACCAAATTATCGAAGAAGCTAACTTTTAGTTATTATTCATACGCAACCATATAATGTCAGACGGAGAGAAACAAAAACTTTTTTGATTAATGAATATCCTCGGTTTTTGCTGATAAACACCAATAATAAAAACTTTTAGAGCAGGATCTCCGAGAGTATAAAGCAAGACTAATTTTCACTTTGATTTTTATTTCGTTTATTTATACATTTTTATATATTTATATTTTTTATATAAATATATATATTTGTATTTATAATTATTATATTTATATTTATATATTTATAATGAAAAAAATTAGATCAGCATTAGTAATTTTTCTACCGTTTGATCCATAAGTCCGATAATATTAATTCTGAATCAGTCGGTAATACATTAATCTGTCGTGCTCAATTTTCATCCCAAATAAAAAAAGATATGGTTTGGATACTTTATTTAGTTGTTGAATTATCAAAAAGTATTTTAAATTCACCTACTCGACGGTTAATTTCGTCATGTTTTCACCACAAAATCAGAGAGAGCATGACGGCCAATTCGTCCAATTTGCCGTGTGCTGAGTGGCCGAATTTGCCGTGTGCTAACTTCACACCGGTTTTTTCTTCCCTTTTCTTCTTATTTACGTTCGATAATTTGAGAATGAATTCATTTTGCATTGGTTGAATTCTTTTTCAAAAGTAACTCAAACCCACACAGTCCAATAAATTGAAAGAGCTGATAAGCTGCAAATCAATCAGTTTTGCAACTATCGCATCGTCGCCCACACGGACTGCCTCTGTTAGCTTGAGGATATCACGACATCGGAAGCCGTGCGAGTCCAAAATGGAATTAAAATTAAACACGCGCCAAAATCGGATTTGAAATTCGTTAGGCGTTCCACGATGACGTTGCAACAACGACGATAATGATGATGATACAAATTGTAAAACCGATGATGATGATAATGAAAAAGATGATAAAGATACTGCCAAATTTTGCTAGTCATGATGTAACGATGATGATGATTATTATTCGAACGAAATCGAATAAGGTATTAAACAATGAGAGCGTTATCAAAAATGACAGAACGACAACGACAAATACAACAACAACGTCTACAACAATGGCGGCCACGTTTGCCATGGCGGTGATTGAAATGGTTGTGGTGATGGCGTTGGTTCATTCACCGTCCTGGTAATTCAAACCCGTGTGGGTTCTTGGGATGCTGATGCTGATGATGAAGATGATGGTGACAATTGCTGCGACAATGTTAAAGAAGTGAAGAGACCGATTTCCGACGATAGCAAACTGACGCAGCGTAGAATGAAATTTGTTTGAGAACGTGACTTGATAATTCCAGATTTACAAACAAACGAACACAATGCTAGCTTTCTGTCAAAGGAAGGGTAAGGAAGGATGAGACAAAGCGAGATAGAGGAAGAGAGCACTGTGCTCTACCAGAACAGTAAAAATAAAAGAAGAAATCAATGAAATAGCGAAACAACTAAGGCGGCATTGAGATGCCAGTATTTTGAAAAAACGTTAAATGAACGAGGAGGAATAATTTGGCCCAAAAACGACGGTTACTCACCCAGTATATTCTGGAGGCCAGAATCCATGAAGGAAAGAAAACAAAACAAGGCGTAAAATGAATCCGGAAACGAGAGTTAAAAATGATTTAATAGGAAATTGTTTTAGAAACGTACGACGCTAGTGGCGTCAATACGACGCCAATATGGAAGGAAAGTTGATTTCTCAGTTAATTTTAATTATCCGGAATGAATGAATAATGAAATATTTATATAGAATAAAATATATTAGATCCCTAATATTAAATTTATTGGTAGGAAAAAGAACAAGTAAATCCATTTTCATATAAAAATGTCAAATTACATAATTTTAAAAATAATGTCAAATTTTATCAGAAATTTATGATCTCTTTAAATTATCACAACGTTAGTTCTGCCATACAGACTGTTCAGTCTTCAAGAGACGCGACAAAAGTGTCATAGTCATGCTGTAGGACAAATATCATTGATGCATAGCAAGGACCATTGGTCACACATTATTCCGTTAGTAATACTTTTATGAAAGGCCACTTAAGAACAGATCAGGAAGAGTGAAAGAGAAAGAGAGAGAAAGAGAGAGGTTGTTTTCAATGAAACCTGAATGATTATTTTAAATGTATGGGTGCATGATTCCTCAACGAATCGTAAGTGCTGCATGTACGATAAGAAAAAGCATTGACTACTATTGCTATGACGTAGCGAACAGAAGAGTAAGAGCCACGGGAGCCAAAATTTGATGCCGTGTTCGAACCACGACAAAAGCATTAACAGGTGGATACGTTTCAATATCGAATTTTTAAAGTCTTTAGTTTTCAGTCAAAGGATGTAAAAATTTTGGCTACAGATTTCAGAAGATTCAGAAGGCACGTTGGTAACTCTATTGGCGAACGGTTTGCCTTAAGCGAAATGGCTCACGATTGAACTGAGGCTTTATTTCACTTTTTCGACGTAAACTTATTTTTGTTTCCTTAATGGGTTTCCCAAAGGTTTTGTCGAAGTAAGTAATCCATGTTGTTGTTATTGTTGTTGTTGTTGCTCCTTTGGTGCTGCTCATAGGTTCGTTTTTATTTGTTTTCTTGCATAAAACCAATGAATTTTGCCGTTTTCAAACCTTACAAAATTGATTTCATCCCAATTCGATCGTTCTTTCTTTTTCCCCACTCTTCTTCTTCCTTTTTCTTTCATCTTGCATACATCTCTTTCTCCTTCCCCTGAAGAATTATGGTGTTGAAAAAGTGTCCAATCAAAATTGCATATTTATTGCGTTATTGTCATTCTGATGCTGTTCCTTTCGTTGTCGTTGAAGCTGCTTGTGTTGTTGTTGTTATCGTTAGTAGTAGTAGTAGTAGTAGTAGTAATACAGGGCGTATGAAGTTAGTGCTGATGACGATAATGGTACTAACCATGTCTGGGTCTATGGTATTGATAACAATGTTGATGACGACAATGGTGGTGACGAAGACGATGATGACGATAGAAAAGAGAGCATTCTCGCTACTGTTTGTGTTAGTAACAATGTTGCTATCGCTGATTCTGCATGAACCTTGAGCATACTAATCATCGAGCACCATGACCGTCGATCCTCTGGCTACTCAGTATTCATTTTCTATAACGTTGAAAAAAATTATCAAGTTCTTTCTCACTATATTTTGTTGGTTTTGTCGTTGTCTTTTATGGTTTAGTTTCATATTTCAAGATAATCTGAAATCTCGGTGCGTCAAACGGACAGATATTCGTGTGTGAAGTGAATGCATGAATACAATACGTGAATCGAACGCTTTATTCGTTGCGAATATAAGTGCGAATCACTGAAGCACGCAACTTGTTTGACTGATTGGGGAAGGATTTCTGATTGGCTGAAGATTGCTTGAGCCCGAAATGTTCATTATTGTTTATTATAAAGTAAATCTTAACCATTAAGTTGTTATTCGAAATTTAATAATTTTTAATGTTTTTTAATTTATTTTATGTTTCTATTATTTGGCTTTTTTACGAAGTAATTGAAAAAAATCAATTAACCAACTTTTCGTGAAACATTGAATTATATTAATAATAAATTTATATCAAATTAAAACGATTGTATAAATGATAAAAATTGTAATCTTCAAGAAAATCCTTAAATTTGTATCAAATGTTTGGAAGCGGAAATCTAAAATGGCCAAATGTTTCTGGTAAACAATCTTTCCCCTTTTACTCTAATTCATCTCCTCCCACGCCTCCTTTAAATGCTTACACAAATGTTATTTCGTTTGCCGAACCGCATGCAAGAAGGAAAAGAAGTAAGCAGATAGAAAGGGAAAGGAGTGAGTGCGCTAACTTCTGCTAAGCGAAGCTTATATACGCTACGCAACGTAAATTTATAGTTTGATTTTACTGAATTTTCTGATTTGTAGCAGAGCTTCCTAACGGCTGTTGATGCTTTTGTTGTTGCAGCAATTACTGTACTGTGACTAACACTGTAATTGCTGTTTCTTTTGTTGTTGTTGTTGTTGTTGTTGTTGTACCAATGTGGTTTCAGTTTGTCATTTTGTGGTATTATTTTGGTCGACTTGGTAACTAACTGCTACCAACCAGAAAGACAGCATAACAATAACAACAAACGATAACAATAACAATAGCTCGAACAATAACAAAAGCAAACAACTTATTTTGGACAAGAATCCAGGATTTACGACTGCTTTTAAAAAATATTGATATTATTTTCATTCTTTTCTTTATCTCATTCCCTCCCTCTGACCCTGCTGCCTCGGGGCGGAGCGTTAGTGAAAAGAGTCGAAGATCTGAAAACCCCAGAATGTTGATAAGATTTTGTTGATTTGCTGCGGCCGCAGTTGTGGTTGTTGTTGTTATTGTTACCACAGCAGTCGCCAACTTTGTTGTTGTTATTCAGAACCTGTCACGAGTTCACTGACCAAAGCTGACGTTGATATTTTCAGGAATTTAATTTGCGTGCCTTAGCATCAGGATGAAATAGTAATGAGAGTGGGGGTAAAGGGGGTTAAGGGACGCGACGGATTGTGGGTCACCACAATATATCGACCCATCGAATCACCCAAAGTAAATTCAAACAAATTCGCAAATGGCAAGCGGAAAATTGCGTTGCAAAAGTGCCCGGATGTTTAATGGCGCATCCTTTAACCCAGTGGAGGAACACATGGTATGGGATTATTCCATTTTCAAGAACTATTTGCCCATTTACTCATCTTCGTCCGTTTGTTAATTCCGTCGTCCATTTTGGTGTTCATTTGCTTACTTACTTTTCCGAAAGATATTCACGGAATTGAATTAAAATGCTTTAACACTTTAACGACAGAGCCAAAGTATAAAGTACGAAAAGCTGAAGTAATGAAGAAGCCGAAGAGCGCGAGGAATGTCAAGAAGAACGAAAGAGGGCTAAAAATAGAAGAAAAGCTCGGTTAAGGGAATATCGTTGAATACTAAGGAAAATAAATTAAATTTATTCTGGAAATCCAAAAGAAAAAATGAGGCTAAAAATTTCCACGAAATCACAAAATATTTGTTTCCTCTTTCGTTTACAGATAGCCAAAAAACAAATGTATAAATAATGAAATTCAATAGGATAGTTTTGTTTTGTTTTAATTTTATTTCACTTCGAATTTAATTTTTAAATTCTCTTCGTATTTCAATCGTAAAAAATCGTTTAGAATGTTTTCCAAAGGAACGTGTTTCCTCCAAACAAGATCTTTTCTTACGCTTCTTCTTTTTCTTTTTATTTAGACGATATCATTATTTTTACGACCTTTACAAATGAATGTTTTGCACTAATGGATAGAACCTGACCGTTACGTTAATTACGTTCGCCGCTGCGGGACATCCATGCAAACATGATTCGTTTTTCGAAAGATAATTAAGAGGAAGCGGAAAATGGTCGAGCACCTTGGGAAATCGGTCTGGTTTTGTTAAAGAAGGGGATTTCCCCGTCGGGCGGAGCCTCAGTGGATAGAGAAATGCATTCAATGAAAGAACCAGCTGCAACGTAACAACAATTTTGCAAACATACTATCTGTAAAAACAGAACGTCATTATGAAATTAACTTGTACATATTTCTTTCGAAAAACTTATTTCATTTTCATTTTTTATGTTGCCTCGAATATTTCAATTTTATTTGCTCATTTTTTATAAAATTAAAATGACGGCAACAAACAAATCGTTCGTTCGCTTCGATGACGTTGTTATTCAAATTACTTTAATAGGTTTTTCAGGAATATAAGCCTTTGCCGCAGTCTCTTGGCAAATAGTTACGTTGAATATTTCCGTCTATATCTCACCTTCTTCTCCTTTCTCTACCACACCTTTTCCCCTTCTCCGCCTGTCTTACCCTCTTTGCAATTGCATAAAGTCCGAAAAGCGACCAACGACCTTCTACCACGAACGAGTGAACAACCTGACTCCGATGCGCTAGTGAATTTTAAAGCAGCACAGTGGGCTGTTTCAGTTTTAGGAAATATATTTCAAAAAGCTGATAAATGTTTACTTAAATATTGAATATTAGGGATAATAATAAAATAAAAAATGGATTTAAATTAAAGTAATATAATAAACTAAAACTTAAGATATTCTAGTATTATTACTCAATTAAAGGTTTTCAAAAAGATGAAAAGTCGAGTGAAAAATTAACACGAAATGTGATTACAGTTAAAATTTAAAAAGAATTATAGAATTTAAAAGAATTATAGAATTTTAGAGTATACATTAAAATTGAGATCAAAATAAACCTAATATAAATGGTAAAAAATATTACGGTTTGAATTTTAATCAGAATTAAAATTAACACGAAAACAAAGCTAGAAGTTAAGGCCAAAATGAATGCTTAAATAAAATCGGAAAATAAAACTTAAATTAAAATTGAGATCCAAATAGACTTAGGGTAAATATCAAACAAAATTTTACGTTTAAATTGAAATTAGTTATGAAGTAATTGCTAAGATAGAAAAAAATGTTAAGACTCATACCGGAACTGAAATGAATTGCTCTGTCAAGTCTCCGATTGACCCCGTTTTTTATACCCAAAGGCTGGTGAAAGCAAACACTTGCGCCGAGTGTAAATTTACATTTTTGTCCCATTATCCAATTAACATAAAGCACACTAACAACAACAACAACAATAACGACATAGCCTTAAATAAGCTCGATGACGTTGGCATTTATACTCGCACAAAGGGTCAGCGGTAATTCATTGAAATGATGAAACTGTAAGGAGAGATAGTGGTGTGAAGGGGTTAACGCCTGCAATGAATTGGCTGGTCTAGGATTCAAGCTGTTGGATTCGGTTAGATTGGACGGGGGTACAGAAGAAAGGAAGGAGGGGACAAGGTGAAATGGTAGGCGACAAGGGATAAACCATGAAATGACCTCGCCGCAAAATGCATCAATTTATTTGCAGATTCATCAACGTCAGTGATCGTCCACTTTCATTACATAAAATAAAGTCCTTGTATGCTTGTGTGTGTATGAATTAGCGTGTTTGTGCGTGTGTGCAGGTGTGTTTGTATGTGAGAGTTTATAAGGATATCTGTGACTATGCCGGATTGTGCCGGAATTTGGAATTCGTTGCGGGTGTGGCACGTGATTGGGTGTGGTATGTGATTATTAAGAATTTCATTTGAATGAGAGCTATCCCATAATTGTGATGGGAATGAATATGACGATGATAATTAGAATTGAATGCCATTTCTGAAATAGTGGTGATTACCGAACTATGATTGGAAAAGGATTAATAAATTGTTCATAAAAATTAATATGGCGGGGATAAACATGAGGTACAATGATAATGATAGCCTTAAGGATAACAAGATTTTATGATCTAATAATTATGTACAATATGATGATGATGATAATGGCGATAAAGTATTTTTATGAATGAAGAGAAAAATAACAATAATAAAAGTTGAAAGAGTTCAATATAATTTATGAAAGTAAAACATGGAGATATATAATCACAAAACCGCGTCAATAGCGATGCAAATGTCGACTTTTTTACTATTTGAAATATTTTTTGAAAGAAGTTTGATTTAATACCAATGAACTCCAATGAATTTATGATCAAATAATTCCGATATTAAGGAATACTCAAATGTCAATGACTCGTAGCGAAATGTGTATATATAGAATATTATATATAATTTATGCCGTACAATATCCTTAAATAATTATCACTGTGCTTTCTGATGTTTGGGTCTTTACCCTTTCTTTAACTTACTACCTTACCTTTACCCTAATGCGTCGCTGGATAATAAATTACATTAAATATTCATGGACGATGGTACGGCCAGGATCTGTGCAAACCATTATATAATCAATATTTGCATTCGTGCATAAAATAAGCAGTATAGTGTACCTGCATGCATGTCACGAAAGTGGATATGTTTGAATTGAAATCGAGACTTACATCTAGTTGAGACAAATAGACACTAACGTCTACACACCTACAAACGAACTGGCTCACCTTGCATGGAATCGCTTAGCACGGCACGGCACGTTATGACATTGCTTATCTTTTCATTAAACTGAACTCAACCAAATTAAATGCACGCGCCTGAGCATCGTGCATCCATCAATTGTCAAAGAGCAAACAACGTAAAGCAACAATCAACAACATTAACAGCAAAAGACCATAAACAATATCGAACAACAACAAATACTACAAGAGCGTCGGTAACTTAAACATCAAATCGAATTACACACATGCGCACTTAAACTCACACACTATTTAATTAATATTAGCTGAAAAGGGCTCCGACTGAAGGACTGAAGGACTGACAGAGCCTTTTAATTATTTTAATGTGATTATGCAAACTGAATATATAATAGACCTTCCAACGAGGATGATGTAGAAAATATCAAAGAAAATTATCACAAAATATCATTAGAGAATATCAGGATAGACAAACCTGCGGCAGTTATTATACAAAATCACTAAAATGTTAAAGAGAAAGAAATAAAAAAATTAAGGAAATTTTTTCCTAGCAAGGAAAATCACCAGCAAATAGTGATTGTGGTGGTGATGATTGCAAGGGAATATATTAAAGGAAAACGGTAAGATAAAATTAATTACCAGAGAAAATTTAGTATTTTAAAACCGATTGTAAGGACTAACAGAATGAAAGCCAAAATGAATATCAATGATAACCATCACTGAATCTTTCCTGGGGAAATTATCACAGAAAATTACCGGGAATCGCACGAAAATCACTAAAAGAAAATATAAAGAAAATAAGAAAAATCAAACCAGGATAGAGGTTATCAACTTCAGCAGACTAACAGGTTTATCAACAGACTTAACGAGAAAAATTCAGAAATGAGGACATCTTTCACTTAATAATTAACTACTAAAAGTATCCAAAGTACCGCAACACATATGCATCCATCAATCGTTCTCAAGTAATCAATAAATCATCCATCACAAACATAAATTTTCAATAAATAGTAAAGGTATTTATACTCATCATAAGGAGTCTGTCTGAAGGCGCAAACGGTCATTATTATGTTCAACCCCGATACAGCATCGAAGCCAAGCATAAGCTGAATACAAGCCGTACATTAACCGTCAATTGTCAGGGGTCAATGGTCAACAGTCAATGGTGATTAAAACATTAATCCTACGGTTGATCAGCCCAAGTACCCGCCCGCGTCGTCCATCGATATTAATCCAAGGACTTGAGTTCTACAGGCAATTAATCAAGAGAAACAGAATTTTCGCTTTTCATCGGCAGAAAATGAACGATCACGAAAGTACCACGGGCAACTCATTTACAGTTTTAAACCTCGAATCATTGCGTTGAAGTACGCGAAGTTTGTATAGGAGGAAGAAGGATGGAAGGATGGTAGACAGCGTGGCAATGGGATGGCGTTTGTTACACTGAAGTAATCGATGAACGGTCATGGTCTAACAAAGCAAAAGGATGCACACCTCTGAGCCTGGGTATTCTAAAGGATGGATATAAATTTAACACAATCAGCCGTGCAGATATTCCCAACCGTGGCAGATAATTGTGCGAATGTATGAGAACGAAACATTGTGTCGTAAGGTTAGTCTATAATTCTGGTGAAGACAAGATCTTTCAGAATTTATTCTGGCGTTTAATTAGATAACATTGATTTTCGTAGAATTAGTTAATAATTTATAATATTTTGGTCAAAATAAATTGAATAATAATAACAGAAAATATCATTAAAAGCTTCCATTTGAATTATGTTTTATTAGTGTCGTATTTTCTTATTCTTTTACCGCATTATTTACATGATTCAAACACCGTTATATAACAACATGTTTTACAACATTGATTTTTTTGGTGTCACTTGTCATCACACTTTTGCATGAAACTTCCTTTCTGGTTAAAACTCTGTGTAAATAATAAAGAGAATAGAAACATAATCCATGGCGTATGAGTAACCGACAATTACATAGTATTCCCAATAGCGGATGAAAATTTAATCTGCAATTAAAAGCAGAAATTAAAATAACAATATCTCAGAAATTAAAGTGGGTTTAAAATTAGTGACTACGGCAATTGGACATCGGTAATGGGAATTATTATGACAATTATTATTATTTAAGATTTTTTCATAACATCCTTCGTTTATTCTTTATTTACTTTTATACTTCAAAAACCATCAACAGAATATTGATTTTGTTTGAATGCTCGCAAAAGTATAAAATTCCGTAGAACATTTTGCATTCCATTAAGTAAATAAATAAATAAATAAATCAAGAAGTTTCTTTTTCTTCTTGTTTGTATTTTATTCAATATTTTTGCAGCTGTAGCGGCCCCAGTCAACGAAAATGGGTGGGTGAATGAATAAATAAATAAATACGTACATAATTAAGTAAACAGAAACAATAATTTAATTTATTGATGGTAAAAAATAGATAAGAAAAATAATTTCCTTGCTGAAATAAATAATGCAAATAAATAGATAAAAGAAAAGCTTCAAATTTAATTTAAAACTTTCCGAATTCAAAAACGAAGTACTTTTTATTTATAGTTATTTTTTATTTGCTGTTTTCAGACTAACAAAAAATGTTCAAACAAATATAAAAATTCTTAAAAATTATAAAGTTATGAAACTAAATATACTTTCTTCATTTAATGAGAAACTTAAGCCATTATTGGTGTGAAAGCATTGCTAACATGACTAAATTAATACACGACTAAACTGATACTAATGCAAAAAATGATACAAAACAGAATCGTGTCTAAAGTAAAAGAAAGATAACTATAAATAATTATAACGAAAAATTAGAGAGATAGTTAAATTTACTTTAAGAAGTGTACGAGTTCAATTAATTCTTAGGAAATTTGCATCATCAATATAATATCAGATTAAAGCAAGTGAAAAGTTTGTAAAAAAAACTAAAATTATTTTAAAAATTTTCTGAGGAAAAATTTCAATCCTTTCAATGAGAGGTTAAGAGCCTTCAAGTATACTTCCTCTTTGAGAAAACGTTATAACTAAATACGAAACTAAAATTCTGGTTTGGCGAAGGAAGAATTCAAAATTTAAATGATTTGATAATTATTAATGAACGATTTTTTCAAAGCTTTTGTCCGTCTCCTTAATCACTTCATTTTGAATTTGAAGTGGAAAAGCAATTTTTCCATTCCATTGCTCGGTTAACTCTTTTGTGGTGGATGAATGAATGAATAAATTTATGAACGGACAAATGAATGCATGGACTAATTACTCCCTCAAGGATTTGCAATTAAAAAAAATATATATGCAGTGTCTTTCAATGAATAGGTTTTATAAAGAACAACTTTTTTGGATTTATTTTCATTTTCAAGTCGTAAATGAAAATATTTTTTGAAAGTTTTTCCGATATTATTTCATCTGTCGAAAAGAATGAATGCAGACAATGGGAAAGTATTTAAAGCTTCTGTAATCGGATAATTACTAAAATTTCTTCACTTCGGTGCATATTGCATTGAAGGAGACTAACTAGACGAGAGGCGATCGTGAGAGGGAAAAGAGAGACGAAGGGGGAGGGATAGACAGATAGGCAGTGACGCGCACTTACAAATGGAGAAACGTATGCCAGAAAAGAGGAACATTTATTTCTTAATTGCCGAAGATGAAGAACAATAGTTTATCTCAGACTACCGAGACCAAAGAATGTGTTTTACAATCTTTACAATTATTTCGGTTTTTTCCTGCTACAACGCAAGGATGGCTTATTATCCTTGGCAAGTGAAATTATGTCAGTCTACCCCATTAAGAAATTAACATCCTATAACTGATGCTTCTATAAAGAATGAATGAAATTTCCTTAGGCAAAGACGCAATCCACATTTATGCTTCCATATTTCCTTGCCATCCAAATTAGTAAGTATTTAATAATCCTGAAAAAAATACTAGAACACTCTTTTTAAAATTGAATTGTTTAGTGATCTTTGAAGGTCGAAACCTCTTTATAATTTTGTGTTGAGCTGGAGAAGATCGAAGCGGAAACTCTTGCAGAAGGCGAGAGAGAAAACTAAAGGGTACACGAACAGCTCAAGTATTTTTTGAGAGACCAAAATGAGACCTAAATAATTTATTTTTCAATTTAATGTTGTTAGCAATTTCACTATTATCAATTTTTGAATTTAAATCATTTTGATATTTGAGGCCAATTCCGATTACCTTACGGCTTCCATGTAAGAGATCGTTGTGCTTATGAATCGGATTCCTAGTGGGTGGGTGGAAAAACTGATTTTGTGAAGAACGAAGAAATGAGCGAGGACGAGAAAGTAAATGCCCGAATAAACTGAAGATACTAAAGAGACTGAAAAATGTTCAAATTCTAAAAAAGAAAATCAAGTGTTTGATGAACAAAATGAAAAAGAAGAAGATGAGATAGAAGTAAAAGCCGATCTTTCAAGTCTCATTATTTTAGTGGTCCATTAGCAATAATTTTGCTGCTTTAGCGTTTTTTTTTAAATACGGTGAAAAGGAATTAGCCCATTTTTAGAGTTTATAATTGCCACGATGGTTGTTGTTCTGGCCGTTCTTAAATAAAATTTCTCTAAATTGTTGTGGACGTTGTAGCCGTTCATCTTGGTGCTGTTATTGTTACCACTGTAGTCTTTTGCTGGTCGATTTCGTGAGAGTCGGAAATTGTCATTGAAGATAGCCCGTCATGAGATGGCAATAATATTGTCGTTGAAATACGTTTTGACTTGCTTACGTTGTTTCTTCTCTTATCGTCAATCGGTATCAAAGATATTTTTTATCCTTTTTTATACAACGAATGTGGCCATTACAGTCGTTTCCAACTTTAATGACGGTGTCGCCGATTTAACCAGTATTACCGTCGTAGCCGCCACTTACCACCGATACAGCCATCAATGCTTTTAATACTATCGTGTCGGATGTCGTTGTTGTACAACAACTATTTGTCTTTATTGTAGTCTTATTCTTCTTCTTCTTCTTCTTCGTTGCAATGAACAAAAAAACGAGCCAATTTATTCCCGGATCTCTTAATTTTTTTCGACTGCAATAATTAAAAGCGAGGATAAAAACAAAGCACTCAAGTCATTAAAATAGAAGGAATATAAGTAGGAGGCAACAGGAGGAGTGGAAGTAGTCATGACAACAGCAGTAGCAGCAATAAAAGGAGCAATAGCAACAGATTGTGCATTTCCCATTGAAAATAAGTGAACATTAATAAAATATGCTTCAATTCAGAATAATAAAAAAGTATGGATATCAAAAAACTGCTTCGTAGTAAAAATTGGAGAAATGGAAAACTTAAAAAAGTGATCATGAAAAAACGAATTATGAGAGTTAAGGAAAAAACAATTAATTCAAGAGAATAAAATTATGTTTTTAACTGGTATTCATTTTTAGCATTTTAGAAATGTAATGATTCAATTGAAATTCTATTTCACTTTCGAATTTCGTATTTATTTCATTCATTTGGAAATTTTATCGTAAAAACCAGTTGACAAATAAAATTGACGAACGGAAACTGATATTGAAAGTTTGCATAGAATCAGATAAATATATCTGAAGGATGTCTTGACTAGTATCTTCTATGAATCCCATCGATATTTTCCTCTCGTGTCTTTCGAAAAACACTCGATTACCATCTATTATATTTAAATGCCGCCTTGGAGTTTTGTCACCCACAACAAATCTCGGCCATTCAATCTTCAATAAATTTATTTTAAATTAAATAATAAAATTGTAGAATTCAGGAAATACGTCCAAGAAAAACTTTTGCAAATACTCCTAATCTGCTTCTCAATCAACAAAACGGATTAGCTTACAAAGCAATTTCAAATCTTCTTTATCACCTGTATTTATATAAAAGAGAGTATTTCTCATTCTCTTCTTATCTATTTATCTCTCTTTCTTTATTTCTGCAAATTGCCGATGTCTTTCTATCTTAGGCTGCCTGCCAAGAATAAATTTAATTATCTAAATGCCTTCTGCGATACTTTTGCCTTCTTTTCTCTCTCTCTCTCTCTCTCCTTCTCGGCACATTTATCGAAATACACTAATCAAGTTATATACCAATCTACAGACCTATACTACTAACCTACTGCCACTCCCACATCGATGGGCGATCGCAGTGAGCAACAATATCTAGATGTTCGTACAATGGAAACCATTAAAAAGCGGAAGCAAAAGTTATTGCTTTCAGAAGCGGAAGAACGAACGAACTAACGAAGGTGAGCTTAAATGATGGAAAGCAAAAGTGTTGAGGAAGAAAAGAGGAAAGCAGCATGAATAGGAAAGTGTTAAAAAACTGTATGGAATCGACCGGAATACGCTTCATTTCAAATATAAATACGAGTGAAACGGAATATTAAGCCATTACAAGAATAATGAAATTTCTATCCTCTCTCTCACTCTTACACCCATTCCTTTTAGTATCAGTCTAATGATAACACTTTTGTGTAATATATGAATAAGTGTATCTATCTGTATCTGTTCGGTCATCGCCTCAGTCTTCGGTTGCCATTTGAACTTTTTGTTTAAAATTTATGAGCATAGTTTGTTCATTCGTTCTTTGACGCTCGAAGCCTTTACATATCCGTATGTGTGTAGCCAGAGGCTGGAGAGGATGAGGGTGTATGAGATAAAAGAAAGGAGATGATGGCTGGGAATGAGTTGAAAGCAAACGAAATGGACGAATAATCATTGCTCTCGCTTTCAGTCTTTTCCTCTCCCAAACAGCTCGGTGATTCTTCAACATCATGAACCTTTTACACTGAAAAAGTTTCGATTATAATTGAATATTTATGTATCTACGAGTCACAGGATCAAAAGTTAATGAAAGGCAATATCCAAAAAGAGACAAAAGAGGCTTAAAAGTAAAGAAGAATCAAAAGGTAAAGAACGAGATCATAAAAAGAAAACAATACGTAGTAGGCCTCAGAGTTGTGGAATAATGATATTAGTGTAGGAGGAGGTAAGTAAATGATGATGGTGTAGAGGTTGCGGGTTATTGAGAGTGATGGATAGTTTCAGGATAGTAAAAGTGATTAGTAGCGAATGCGATTACTTCAAAATATAAATTAAAAGATAACTGGATAATCGCTCATAAATTCCTTCATTTCTAAATTCAGTTTATAAGCTTCTCTAAACGTGTCTCTGTCCATTTAATTAATGGAATTTTCCATCGTTGAATAATTAACAATTTTTGCTACCGAATTTATATCAAATTGGTCTTTCATGGTAAAGTAATAAAACCTTTTTATAGTAATCAAATAAAGTATAAAGAGAAATAATTTTGCGATTTCGTTCCTTTTGGTCTCAAAAAGCAACTAGTTTTATTTTGTGAACTCAGTGACAATCAAGGTTTAATATGCTTACTTGCTAAAATTATTAAAGTGTTTTACAAAAAAGATTCTAGAGATGGTTTCAAATTTAGAATGATCTAAAATACATTTTGGACATTTTGGGGGAAAGTACGTTTGGTTTTGAATTCCCGGATTATTGGCTCATGATTTATCAGGTATCAGTTTTGGTGTTGGGTGAGAGTAGAATGCAAAGGTACTTGTTAAACTTGTTGAAGGTTAATGTTTTCCTTTCGATACCTTGATGTATGACACTTGATGTATGTAAATAAAACTATAAAACTGCTATATAAAATTAATTGTATGTGCTCTAGATTTTATTACGAAAAGCAAAAAAAAAGTCTGTTTCTTTCAGGTAAGATATAATAAAAATAAAAAAGGTTAGAGATAAAATAACAAATTAAATGAATTAATTGTACTTACCAAAAAATAAGAAAAAGGAGCTATTCTATTCATATTTTTAAAGAGTTTTAAAAAAGAAAGCAAACGTTGGCAAAGCCAGTACGATTAACCTAATTAAGCAAAATTTTATTTAGGGTACAAAAATCGCATTAAAAATAATTGCATTCGGTTTTCACGAACCGCGACAAGGACAGTGTTTGACAGTTTCGCATTTAAGCAAAATATAATCGCAAATATTCGAGAACTTAATTAAAAAATTTCATTAAAATAGTGAAAATTTTTTCTTACTTTTGATATAAATATAAAAACCTTGAACGTTTTAATGAAAAAACTGCCCATTTTGGGTTAATTAAAAATGACGCCTCTAATGGAAAATCATATCTTTTACGTGACTTGATAAATGAAAGGGTAAGGACTATGCGGTGGAGGTAATTGTGTCTGAATGCGTGAAAGCTTTCAATGTGTGTGTGCGTATGTGTATACACGTGATGCATGCTTGTCGTGTGTGACCTTATATTGCAAGTGTTGCATAATTCTTGATTGCGGTTAAAACACTAAAAGTTATATCGAAGCAATTGTTGTCATTGTCTCTTTATTGTTATTGTAAAAGACCGCAGCAATAGAGACAGTGTGATACATGTTGCATTTCATTATTGTTGTTACTGTTGTTGTTACTGTCGTTGTTGTTGTTCTCGAATATTCGTGTTGTGTTCCTGCATCAGCTTATTCTGTTCTGAATTAATGAAATTCCATTTAAAACAAATGTGGTCGATAAGCGTTAAAACATGCACCGGCACTCACGCGCCGACAAGCCTGCGGTAAACCCGAATGGAATCAGCGGGATAGATGGTGTGAGAGAAAGGGAGCGTGCGATACAAAACCAGATGATTAAATGAATGAATATTAAAACCATACATCATTTGACTCTTGGTAAACGATATGCCAGGCAGCAGTTCCAGCGGCGACCACTTGCAGAAACAGCCGCCGTTTCATCTACTGCGTCTTCGAAAATTTTCAAATAGTTGGATTGCCTGGAGGCAAATGTGTATCGAGAGTGGAGGAATTCAATTAGGGTTAAGAGTATTAGTACAAGTGGGATGGTATTGGAGGAGATGAAATGAAGGAATGTGTTAGGTAATCACGTGAAATTGCTGCTGCTGGCATTTTTTTGTTAGAACAATTTAATTTTTCGGCAATTGGCCCTCGGCAAGTGAAATAAAGATAACCATCATACAAAACAACAACAACAACAACACCAATCATCATAATAACAACCATTGCAGCAATAACAACGAGAACATCACCGGAAATCATGGACGCAACCGCTGGCGATCATATTTAGAGCGAATTTGATACTTTTCTAATTAACCGCCTAACCGCAGACAAGTACGCGCACAGATACCCGCAGACACACGAGCACACGTAGATACAAACACTCATACATACACACATATACAGTTATAAAAACGAACAAAACAAACGAATATCAACCGTAACAACAACGATAAAAACAGAAACACATGAAAAGTATTTATACTGTTGGCTAATTAAAAGGCTGTAGCCGTTTGGTCGGCGGCTTGGTCGGTCGGCCATTGTGGATTGCAATAATTAAAAAACCCAACAAACATTCATTTTTTAATTCCACTCATTATGCAAATTTGTCAGCATTAATAAGTTTAAACTCTTCTTCGGTTTAAATTATTTATTTTTGAATTTAAATTTGAATTTTTACGAAATAAATTTTTAAACATAATTTAGTGATGACGTGTATGTATCCGATGATTTAGAAACTTTTCTTATCGCTATAAAATTGTGGCCTTGCGCTGTTAGTTTCTAAATAGATTTTACGTCTTGCTCTCTTCATTTATCTGCTTTCTTTTCATTTATAATAAAACTATTTCCATGCGAAATGTTTCTTTTATTAAACACTTAAAAAATAAGAAAATTTAATTTAATAAACTCCAGAAATATTTAAGGTTAATCCCTAGAGGATTTGTTGTTCTATCGCTTTTTGAAAATCACGCGTTTAGAATTTCTAGAATTTATAAAAGATTATCTATTTAATATTATTATAATTGGATTTTGGTTTAATACTATTGCAAACTGTCTTATTTTTCAACTGAGAAAATTGTTGTAATAACTGTGCGAAATAGTTTCTCGTGTGCGTTTCAACTGAAAAGTTTTGAAAGTTTTTCTAAAATTTATTGAATTCAGTGGCGGGATATGTCTCAGTGAAAATGTGTGAGTGGTAGGGAGTATGTATGTGTATGTATGTATGTCCGTTTAATTTGCGCAACTGTCTGCAGCAGAACAAAAACAACATCAATATCATCTGTTACACAAACAGAAACAAAGAAAAAACTTCTTTGAACAATTTTTATTTTATTCCAAGGTTATTTTTTCTAAATCAAGCGGGTGGCACCGTAGTGGCTGCTCTTTAGAGGGTTACGTCAGAATCAATTCCAATTATGAAAAATGAAATGGAAGAAAAAAATGTTAAATGATTTTCTGAAGTTCAAAAGATTTAAAAAATTGAGAGTAAATTTTTGCATTAAATAATAGTTTTAAAGGAAAATTGGTTTTCTTTCAAAAACTAGAAATGGAAATGAAGTAAAGGTGGAAGCTTCTAACGAACTATGGAAATTAAATTTGGAATTGATGAAAGCTAGAATTCTAGTTTGTTCGTCAATTCTAGTTTGTTCAAAATGTTCGTCAATAATCATCGTTAGCGTTTACAAAATATTCGTCAATAATTATCGTTAACATTTTAAACTGTGGAACATTTTTCTTTTAACACCTTTAAATAAATCCTTTGAACTCAAGTACATGACATTCCATGATCCAATTTCTTATTTTCTAACTTTTCCTTGAGAAGCTAAATTGTTGCGACTTAACTGTAATTATGTTTATTACACTGAGAAAAACAGCAATTGTCGCCACGTTCAATGACCTCACTTACACATACTTACTTGTACATACACACACACTTATTGATGACCCTGACATAAAGTTTTGCTTGATATAATTATGCGTCTGTGTGTGTCTGTGCTAGCCTGCTTGTAACGTCGCAGTTGTTTTGAAATTCCTTCGTTTCAAAGTTTTATCTCAATAAATAAAAAGACTAGGTAGATTGTTTGGTTGCCGTCATTGCTTGCTGCAGAAGGCATTCTTTACTATCGATCGTTCTATCGTTGCTATGCCTACTCGTGTTGTTATCCTTTTTTTGCTGCTGCCACAGATATTTGAGTTTACTTTATTTTATCACTGAATTCCTAGAATTCATGTGGAACTATTTTTTCGAATGATATTTTTCTTATTCACCTTGGAACGAAGGTTTTTCGATAGGAAGTGCTAACCACCCACTTTTTGCAACGAAAACAAATAAAAATGCAATAACAATTTATGTGTGTGTGGGTGTGGGTGTGCATGCTTGGCTAGATGGCTAAGTAGGTACGTATAAACTTGGTCGATAAAAAACAGTTTGTTTTCCAACAAATTGTGGTTGTGGAAAACCAACAACGATGAAAACAGGCAATAAAAACATAGGGCAAAATCAAAAAGCAACAAGGAAAAATATGAGAATAAAATTAGTTTCCAACACAAACCACTTGACAAATAACAACAACAACAACATAATGTTCAATAAAATTTCATTAATAAAGAAGTTTCTCCAGCAACATCGGCGACATCAACAACCGAAGTCAGCAACAGAATCAAATTATAAAAAATAACTACAATTGCTACAACAAAGAGATAGCCATCAAAACACGAGCAACAGCAAATAACAAGCAGCAACAACAGAAACAACGATTTCATAAATATTGTATAAAAGAACGAGTACACAAATAATAATCGTAGCAAGTACAAGAGTGGAATTAAAATATTAAACTACTTGAAACATGAGTTTAAGAGATAAAACAATTAAAATAAAAAGAACGACAAGTGGCGAACCAGTAATAGCAATATAAATGACAACAATAAAACAGTAAGCACAATAACAAAAGCAAAGCAGCAAAAATGAGAGAGGGCGCGAGTAAATCGGGTATAACGAAATTAACGATCAACATGGCGAAAGTAACGATAACAACAATAACCATAATGACATGACAAACCGAACAAGCGTGACAACAAGGTTTCCTTAAAACAAAAGGTTGCGAACTATTTAAATAAAAGTAACAATATCTACTAGTCAAACAATGTGGTGAAGAGGAAGAAAGGCGAGAAAATTAAAAAATCCGGAAACATACTTTGCCGGAAAGAAAGGAAGAAGAAATCATATATGTTAGTAAGCATCAAGGAAAACACAGTACGGTAAAAGTAACGAATTGATATAACAGCGACTAGGAGAACACACGCTGTGGGATTACATAGTGATGTAGCAAAGCTTACATTTATGCATTCGTTAATGTCGAGCACAGTAATGAAAACACAAAACACCAGTGACAATAAATAAAATGGGCAGCAATAATAAAAATATATAATAGAAATAATACAAGTAAGAAGGCTAATGTCGGCCCGGCCGAGGCTTGTATACCCTTCACATGTAATATAAATTTATAGTCTGATCCAAATAATCAGTGGGCGGTTTACTTCCCTTTAAATATTACATTTCTGTTTTCTTAATTAATATGGATCTACTAATTCATCTTCAACACAACCGCTCTCAAAAGAGTTGTCAAAAGATATAAAACAATAATAATGACGAGAAAAGTAATGAAAATAATAATAAAATTAATTGAAACAAGCAGCTACTCAAACGTCTTAATATTATTATTATTATGGACTCACATGCAAGCACCCAATTACGCAGACACTTTACCGTCGTAGCAAACCATTCACCATCGCCATCACCACCACCAACAACAACATTGGCCACGAAATGTAGCTGGAAGAAAATAACTGCTATTACAACTACTTTTGCAGGCAGCAACCTAATTATTAGCGAATACAACGTCGTGGTCACGGTTCAGACAGTACAGTGCTTTTGCCAAGCATAGAACCTTAACAACAACAACAACAGCAACAAAGACAAAGAATGAGTTGTAACCTTGTTAAAAGATTTAACAACTAAAAGGTAAATACTTCAAACCGCTATATTCTCTTCCTCGCTTTCTCCTTCTCCATTCTCTCTCCTTCTCCCACTATCTTATCTCTTTCTCTCTCTTTCCCATTGGTTTGTTCAGAATATTTAGTAAAGTAATTAACAATTTAACACCTTTTTCTGGAGGCGAGCCACTTGGCAGAGCACAATCCTACAATCCTTTCAAGTCGAGTCGCCACTAAACAATTTTAAGGATGAAGAAAATGAGGAAAGTTGTCACTGAAGAAGTTTCTTCTTGAGAGTAATTTCTTGAAAGGCAAACAGGAAAGTTGTTTGTGAAGTAGAACGAATAAGGAGGAGGGGCAGGTTCAATTGCAAGCATTTCGAAAAAACACTAAAATAGAAAAAGTAAAAAAAAGAATTAAAACATGCTGCTTAAAAGGCAGGAAAGATTTCAGAGTTTATTTTAAGGAAATGTACTTGAAAAACTTTAAGGATATTCATGATTTAGAAAAAGGTTTGTTATAAAAATTGAGGAAGTTACACGACAAAACAGCAAACAACAACAAGATCACCAGTGGCAGCAGTCACTACAACAACAACATAATTAGTAGAAATAACAATAATAACAACGACAAAAGAACAGTAAACAAAAAAGGAGAGTCTCATAAAGGAGGTAAAAATTTAAGATCTTTTTGGCAAACATTTAGGATCTTTTTGCTTGCGATTAATTGTTGGTGCGAATTATGGTGCGACAAAGGTATACCGTATGATACTAAAATTCTTTAAATGCTTTCCCTCAAAAAAAAGTTCGACAGCTTTCAATTCTTCCCCTCCCTCCCTCTTCCCCTCTCTCCATTTGATTGAGTTATTTTATATACCCGTCTCTGGCATTTTTGCCAGCGCTTTTCTTTTACACATTTTTGTACTCTTTCCTCTTCTTCTCCCTTTATTTATTCTCTTACCATTCATTGCCTCGTCTGTTCTGGTGCTGCTTCCTATTTTCTGACTTGGCTTTCTTCCAGGTAATGGAATTTAGTTAATTTACATCGCTTCAACACTCTTGGTAACCAAACGGAACGTGCTATAATTTTTGGCGACGACTGCGTTTTATTTTATCACCTACACTCGGCAGTAATAAAACTTATTCAATTCGTGAATTCTGCTCGTCTGTGTTGAAAACAAGGTGTTCCTTAATTATTGAAGTAATTAAACATATTTTTAAGGTTTTTACAATTTTAATTTTTTGTTTTGCTTTATCATCAGTTTAATGAAGAATTGATTGGCTTGCATAAATGATTAACATTGTTATGATTTTCTTCTATGACAACGTTTGTGCAATTTTCTCACTCCTTTTCATCGTCTTCCGAATTAATGTCTTTTATGGTATAAATAATTATCCCTCAGTTCGTACAAAATTTGGCAGAATAAAATTTAAAGTATTCCTAGGATTCGTTTAGACCGACCAAATAATCATTAACTGCTGTTTGTTCTGACTCCTTCTGCCACTTTTGGTTTAACACTTTTTTCTAGCTTTTCGAAAGGTCGGAGGGGCAACATTTACTTGTGATAAATTTCCAAAGACTTCTGGAGCAAGGGTGAAAATATGCTGAATCGTCGCTTTTCATTTTTATGTTTTAGCAATCTTTTATGATTATTGCACTGGATGTTGTTATTTTTCTTATTTTTTTTATTATTATTGTTGTTTATTTGATATTTGTGATTCCGTCTGTGGTACATTTTTCTCTTTATCCACACAAACACGCGCACATTTTTAACAATAGGGAGGTTTTTTAATTGTTGGCAGGATATAAAGCAGGCTGGAAATGAAAGGAAGGGAAAGGAAGGACAAGAGTTTGGTATAAAACAAGAGAATTATGAAACCACCGCAATATGATGAGATATTTACGAGCACGAACGATATCCAACGGTAATGAAGGCGGTATGCAATGGCATCATCGCACTCGGCTTTTGTTTTATTCAAGAGTTTGCGAGAAAGCAAAATCGTTCCAACTCTCAACAGAGGATAAAACTTAGTTGGTGGCAGAGACGGGTTGGTTGTGGGGGTGAGAGACGGGTGGATAGCAAGAGTAAGCCAGTGACAGAGTAAGAGGAAGGAAATTCACGGGTACAGCGGATACGAGCTGGAAAGTACTTAAAATATATGCACTTTCTGAAGTCACGGATGGAATACAATTTTTAGCTCCTACTCATCCAGCTGCAGTTATTATTTTTGCTGCTCTGCAGCTTTGACGCAACTGCTTTGGTAATTTATTTAGATCCAGTCATGAACATTTTAAAGTGATAAACAAACGAACTTTTATGGATTTTCTTATAAACAAATTAAGAGAAATATCCAAAAACTCCAAAAAAATAAAGAAAACGTTAGCATTTTTCGATTATCTCTGGCTGTAAAAGCAAATGAAAGTCCAATTTTTTTAAACTCAATTAATTTTGTCTATTTAGAATTATAGTTTAAAAAACGAACTATATTAAATTATATTAAACTAAAAAAATATAGTTTCAACAAAAATCATGATAGAAATTTTTTAAAAACTTCGGACTATCTTTTTCAATTAATTCACAACAAATTTGTATTGAAACGAATATCAGAATAATTCAAATGTTCGGCGGGGTTTGAGACTTCATTTACCGTCCTTACGTAAAACTTAATTATGAAATTCAGTATCGTTTGGGTTATTACCGTGGTGGTATTAACTTCTACTGAATCATTATCTTTCATTCTTTGAAAATTACTTTTAAACAAATAATCTGTAATTAAAAGTCCTTAATGAAATCTCAATGGTGTTAATAAGCTTACACATTAATTTTCCGCTTCCCGGCAATGCAAAACAATATCCTTCAAATAATCCTTATTCTTTCCCTTTATTCCCATATCGTTGGATTTTAAATTAAACGCCTTAGATCTTGTCGATATTTATTGGCGTTGGTTGTAGCACAATTTGGTTGTCACCCTCGCGGCCTGGAGGGTCTTTCCTCTCTGCCGCGGGAAAGATACGTAACCTTTTTTGGAAATTCCATTAACGCTTAACCGCGTTCGATATTTTACACTCAGATTTTCTTTGACATTCTGTAAAAATCGCCCTTTGGGTAAAATCTACAATTAAATTATTTACCCACCACTTGCAGCTCTTCTATTCCTCCTCATCCTGCACACTTCCACATTTTCCTATGATGCTTCTCTGCGGTTTAAAAACCAGTAAAACTTTACAGTTTTATCCGGTGTTCCGTCAGCCAACTGTGAACTTATGTAATTTGGTAAACGAACTTTTTGTTCAATTCTTTTTAAATAGCTTTCGTCTGCCTTTACATTCTACCAGTCGGTTTTTCGTTTTATGGTGTTCGGCTGGATTTGAACTATTATGAGATTTGTAATCTTTTATGCTTAAACCTAAAAACGAGAAAGAAAAACAAATAAAATAAAAAGAAATAAAAAAAAATACTAAAAACATCAATGGACTACTAAAAACTAAAGAAGAATGCGACGACTGAACTTAACAAAATCCTCAATTAAAAGAAAAAGAGGAATAAAAAAGAGACAGAGACAGAGAAGAGGTGGAGAGAAAGAGTTAGAAACAAGGTTAGAGAGAGAGAGGAGAGAGGTAGCGCGAAGGTAACGTCTATTGAGGAATGCGTTCTTCTTCCAAGTTTTGACTCATTAAATAGTTTTTTTAAACTATCGTTGCCCTCCCTCCCCTCTATCAGATCCAACGATCGAGTTTGCTTCGAGTGTCTTTACTGCTGCACCACTAGAGAGTACCTTTTCGAGATAACCTCTCGGCGTCTCCGTCTTCACTACCTCTGCTCGTCTTGCTTATTTCAAAATCTTCTTTAGCAGCGAAGTAAAATAATGCCATGATCCCTGGAAAACTTTCGATTTTCCAGGGATTTAATCTACACACATATAATATTTATATAGTCGTCCCAAGTAATTTTTGATGTCGTAAGTTGAAGCTGAAAAATAAACTGAAGCTAAAACTAATGGAGTGAAATCACATTGCAATCTTACGCTGAGTCGAATTTCGTTCGATGTACTCCAACCTTTTTGATACGAAGCGTCAGGGAGTTCTTTAGATTTTTGTGTATTTTGTGTGTGTGTGTGATTTTTCATGTGTTAATTTTTTTATTTTTAAAGAAAAGCGATAGAAGGCACAGAGAAAATTTAAAATTGAATTTTTTACTTGTAGTGTTGGTCCCATTGGTTGTTGTTCTTTATTGTTTTCGTATGAAGCCAAAATTGAATGCATTTGCATATGCATATTTTAATTATTGGCTTTTGTTTTGGTGTTGATTATTATTATTGTTAAATATTTGGCTTCTATTTTGGTGGTTAAAATTCTTCGACTGGTACCCAAAATTATATTCTCGCATTCATACTCGTACCCACATAGTCGATTGTTACCCAGTGTTCGATATTCAACCACCAACCCCCAACAACAAGTGTTTAATCCGCATATTTTGTAACCACAACATTTTGGGGCTAAGAAGCCGAGTTTTTGAATTTAAGTTCTAACCAAAAGTACATCGAATGATAATGAAGTAGCCAATATTCGGTTACATTTTTTTGTTCTCCTAATTGCTGTTTGGTTTGTTGTTGACATTCTCATGTGCCAACCCTGAAAATTTGTCATTTGGACCACGAACATAATTGGATTGAAGTAGTTTTTTCGGTCATAATCGAACAGACAGAACTTAATTAATTCATTTTTTAACCACAAATAAATTAATTATAAATTAATTTTAATCATTTTGTCACGATTAGTGACTTATACGGACGATAATTAATCAGACGGTCAATAATTTGTGCGATATTACTTTAATTAATTGACGATTAAGTTCACTTAAATTTAACTTTATTTGGTTGACTTAATTTTTTCCCATGGTTTTTACCTAAGTGCGATGGGTTTGTTACTTCTTGCCCACTTTTTCCTTTCCTTCATTCTCTGAATCTTTCATATATATTATATACTATATTTTTGTAGTACTATGATTACGGCATAATAAAATAGTGATTATATAGTTTAAACAATGGTTATATTTTTCAAAGATTGTGATGATTTGGAGCATCGTGTGACTATCGTTGGCAAGTTGAAAAAACAAATGATAACAATGATATGCAAAATAATTGTATCCAAAATCTCAGATTTTGGTGTTAATGAAGTAACTAATCATGTTGTCCAGACCATTAGTATATAACTCTTACACCGAAAAACTATTGGACTCCTTTTTAGACCACTAAGACGACGTGACCTCTAATAGTGTAATCGTCATTAATTAACGTCCCTTTACTATATTCTTACCTACTTTACTTTAAATCGTTGGTTTGTTTTGTTTTTTTACATTACTCAGAAAGCAGATGGCAAAGGGCTTACAACTTGTCTGTAAATTGGTATTTGGAATTATTCTCAATATTAAATATCTGTCCTCAGTTTTTGTAAACCAAACGATTTTTTCTACTTCAAGCGTTGTCATAGTTTCAAAGTAACTCTGAGGAATATCTGTCATGTATGTGATTCTGTTGACCAAAATGAAATTGTAAGCCGAAAACTATGCAACAAAAAATATTCGTGGAATACAAAACAAAACAAAATATTCGTGGAATTGTTGTGAATGAGAGGATAAATGAAAAGCGAACAGAACGAGTTAAAAAAGAAAAGAATGGAAAATAGAGATAAAAACCGAACAACCAAAAAAAAAAGAGAGACAACAAAAAGAATAGCTATCGTCAAACTAGCGATTTTGCAAATCCAGGACGAGTCTCAATTTTGAGTTTTTATTTTTGTCTTCCTTTTTTGTTTTTATGGACTTTATATGGCTATCGATGATTTGAACAGTATGATTTTTTTGTGAAAATGCCTCTAGAGATTACGATTATAAGTACCGGACATAAATCTAAAAAGAAATTCCTTTGCTTGCGGTTGTTTTAAATGGTAAAGGCAGGAAGCACTAGAGTGTCAAAGGATAGTTGAGGTGAATGATAAAGAGAGAGGAAAGGGGGAAAATTGAGGGATAGGGCGAACAGAATTTGCTTAAATAATCGACCAGCCGAGTCTCCATATGGTTTCAATTGATACAGTATTGTCACTTCAAAGAGAAAAAAATTTAAAATTTCGGCCAGGCCGCAGCTCATATACCCTACTCCCGTAATTTATAGCTGAGATCCAGTAGGTGGACAACGCCGGTATATAACAATGTCCAGAATGACGTTAGGACCCCTCGAACTCATTGAAATATCTCCAACCATTTACGAGAAATTACCAAATTCTGTATTATTGTGTAAGCCACGCCCATTTTTGCAAACATTTTTTATAATGGTATTTTACACTTTCGAATAAAATATTATATTAGTATCTTAAGTTGTTCCTATTATTAACTATTCGATTCGAATGTAGGCGTGGCCCATGTTCAGTGCCGCTGTAGCTCTATTAATTCACTTGGAATCGTAATTTTCACAGACAGATGAATGGACGCACATACATGTGGATAGGCGGGCAGCTGGCCAGAAAAACAAGAAGCCAGATGGAAATGACCAAATCGATTGAGGACGTGAATTTGAGCAAGAATATGAATATGTTCCTATACGTGTCGTGCCTTCTTTAATGAGTTCGAAATGGAATAACAAAATTAATACACTCTTTACCCAGCTGGTGCCCTTCATCCAACAAGCAAACATCAACAAAAATTCTCGTAATATTTTTAAGTGGTTTGAAAACAACTTGGCGAAAAGTAAAATCCTGTTACTTAGCGAAAGTTTTTGTTCGTGGTTCGTTTTATTAACGAACATAATGTGAACTTCATATTGATTTCTTTATGTTTGTATAAAAATTAATTATAAAATACTAAAGAAAACAAAACTAATCATCAAAAAGGAACCTCTCGTGAAAGAGTTTTTGAAATTGATTGACGAACATTTCTCCGTCTCGCTTGCAAACATGTTCGCGTGTACGAACGCTCGTTCGTTTCGTATGCTCGTTTGTTGAACTTCGACGTTGCTTTATTCAAAATTTGACGAAATTTATTAAAAAGTTTTTAGAATCCATCAAAAAGTTTTTATTTGCTTTTTGTCAGCAGGGTGTGTGACACGGTCACTCATACACACTCAGTCACTCATACACACTCGCACACAGATTCATGGGGTGGCATTCCCATTACGGTTTGATGTGGTTTTACATATGACTAACGTTTATAGGCATTATTCAGTTTTATGTGTGGACGTTAACAGTTTATATCCAGTCATTTTGTTTCTTTTTATCTCGTTTGAATAAGCTGTTTGGACGGAAGATGGTGAAGCTAAGTTTGACAATGAAATAAACTTATTCAGCGGAATGAAGGCTTTAGCGAGAAATTAGGTACTCATACTAGTCTGTAAAATTAACAGAGTTATTTTAGATGAAATTTACGCTCCAGCCAGTATCCTTCCTCACAAAAGGCTCATGAAGAATTGCCATAAAAATCACATCAGAAATTAATTAGATTAAACCCGGAGATATCTGACTTTATGTTTGATTAAATTTTATGATAATTTCGTTTGTAGATTGAAGCACAAAACGAGGAGAGAATCTATGTGGGTTTTCAGTTTTTGATTTCTTTTAGCAGTAAAAATACAAACACAATCTGTAAGTGAAATTATAATGTAGTCGATGAAGTCCTGGGGAGGTGGCTTTAATATGCTACATTTTTTGATTCACTTTCAGAAAATCTATTTTATAAAAAAGTGCCTTCATATGCGAAAACGACTTTTGCGAAATTATGTCCTCCAATGACGTAAAGTCAACGATGAAATGTTAGTTTAAGGAATGGTTGTAGGGGTTGAAACTAATCATAGATTAAGTATTTAATGTTAAAGATAAGGGAAGATTTTAGATAAAGAAAGATAGAGGAGGGGACAGGTTTTTAAGGAATTTTGTTAAAATGCATCTGTAATAAAACATTCTTGTTTGTTAAGTATTACAAAAATGCATGCCTTAAAGCACCATTAGCGACAACAACGACAAAACAGCATCAAAATTCCCACGATATAAAAAGAGCAGCTGCGAACTGAGGGAAAGAAAATTCAGAGAAATGTATAAAAAAGAAGTTTAAGCATGACAGAGAAACACTTAAACAAGAGGCGAGCTCAGAAGCAGCAATACCGTTGGAAGGTGGCAGAAAGGTAAAATAAGTTATCCGGTTCTCCGTGCCACTTTTTCTGCTGTTGCTGCTTATGTTGTAGTTCCAGTTGTTGTTGCTGTTTCGTCGCTTCATCAAAGAAACAACGCAGGGCGATCATTCGGTATGCGCAGAATGAGGCTCAAGTGAAGTGAAAGCTTCGAACAAGTTGTTTCTTAGATTTTAATCCGAAAGGAGTTTTGTGGTTCTCCTCTCGGAGCTGTTGACGAGTTAATAAATGTACGGATGCATGGATTGCATCGATGGATGTTAGGATAGATGCATAATTAGGAGGGGGTGGAGTGGATAAATACATTTAGACAGATCATGCGTGAAGGAAGGAATTTGTAGAAGAAGCTGTAGATAATGATGTAAAGGAATGAGATGGAAAAATCTATTATAGTTTTGGTAGTCTTGCTAGTTACGTACGTCACTCATTGCCTGATTCTAGAGGGTGGGGGAGTATGAAACATCGATTGAAGCACTTTGCGAACCAGATGAGCGTATATAAAGACTGAAAGTATGTACAACTGTGTCGAAGCAGAACACAAAGACAGTGCTCAAAATTGTTGGAAGAGTTCGGTTCCAGTGTAATCTGTCGGGGCGCGTCACGTTATCCCGGTCCGCGATTCCTTGTGTTTGCCATACTGCGAGGCGGGGGAGATGATGGTGATGAAGCTGATAAATAGTTAAACATGAAAGTACATATCCATGCATGCTTAACGAATTTTCTTTTGTTCAGACTTTTTCGGGCTTCTCGCTAAGGATGGCGAAACGTAAACGGCAATGATGCCGAATACCACGGCAATGTTTTCGTGCTCGCTACGACGTTAACAACTACGGCAACAAGAACAAGAATAATGGCAGTAGAATAAACGACGATCAAATCGAATTTTCCGCTCATCTAACAGAATCGTTTCTGCGTATAAACGAAATTAAACCTGTTTGTTTGTTCATCGCAGTTGAAAATTTGAAGCAAATATTGTAAGCCAAAGTTAACCGTCCTAGTTTTTCCTCTTTTTCTTCTTCTTCGTCTTCCTCTTTTTCCTCTTCTTACTCTTTTGTTTTATTTAACTAATGATGAGGAAACCGTATGGAAGCATAAATCAAGACAATTCTTATTCATGATTTTATTATGGATTTTCTCATGTTTGTACTATGGTAATTTTATCGAGCCTAACCAAACATAATTGAAAATTTCGTATACTCTATGTATTAGATAAACATACCGCACACATGTATACATTTATGAAGACAGTGTAGTGACTTCTTTTATATAGAAGAAACATATAAATATATAGTCATATGATCGTGACTAATATAAAATAAAAGGCATTCAATACACATTCTGGGGTAACACCAAAAGGTAAACAATAATAAAATCATGACTGATCACATAGTAATCAGTGGGCAACGTTAACCACTATTGCAGACAATGTCCACTAAAATAATTCAGGATAAAATTTTCGTCTATTTGGAATACCAAACAGTTTATAATAATAGAGAATACTTGTGTCAAATTACGTGTGAAACTCTCTTTCGTTTTCTTGTGACTGTGATTTCTCTCGAAATACAAGCAGAGAGACAAACAGATAGGTAGACAGGTAGACGCATGATCTTGGCGACCAATTTACGTCATTTCTGCCAGAGATAATCTTATCCACATATCAATCTTGCAGAAAGATGATCGTGGCGTCCGCTGTGTGGCACGTTGCCCCGTCCTTTTGTAACCACACGTCGGTTATGTCTATATCGCTCAATTTGGGCCAAAATAATCATTGTTATCATCGTTCATCAACGTTCATCGTTCACCAACATCACCAACGTTGTTTTCAAAAAAGTAACAATGACGTGAAAATCTTTTCTAAATTCATTAAGTTTAATTACAATTTTCAATTATGAATAATTTATTACCTTTATTAAATTATTATATTTTCAAATAATTTGTTATTTATTTATTTTAGTTATCTGTTTATTCGTAATAATTGTGAATATTTTTTTGCGGAAATTTATTTAACGTCATTAAATAAAGAGCCATCGCATCTTTAATAATTCAACAAATTAATGACTGCGAGATTTTTTTTTAAATAAAGTCAAACTAATTCTGATCCACGTGATTAATTGATTACCCTTTACGTGATTAATTGATTACGTTTAAAGAGAATACAAATAGCGACAATAAAGCAAATGATGAATAATGGTGTCAATCATCACACACACGGATACACGTGCAGACGCATATACGAATATGATCACATATGCAAGCACAAACACACACACACAATAACCTCACTCGGATCGAGCGAAATCAAAATAATAGATTACAAAACTTACATTCGTTTATGCATATTCATATAAACGGTATTTATCGATTCCCAGTTGTACACACACGTTCACACACACACATTCACACATATACACACACATGAACACACATACATACGTATCCAATTGTTCGTCATAAATATTCTCTTACCATAAATATGAATAAATATTTTTCATAAATCACCAAATATGCACGTCATATTCATGTCCTTCCAATTCGTTAGTTTTGCGCATAATGGCAACCCTGGCAACAGTTGGGATGCCGGTCGAATGGAGCGCATCATTGAAAAAAATTATGTGAAGTCAACTAAATATAATATTAACCAATTATTAGTTACGAAGGAAAAAAGAACAACCAGATCAGATTATGCCATTTTTCATTCTGCCAATTATTTTTGGAAAAATGATGGCAAAACGATGAACAAAAAGCGAATGCAATGCAATGACATGACGTAAAGTGCATTGAAGCACGTTAAAATCTGAATTTTAGACTTTTTTATGGAAATGTGCAAATGGAAAGGTAGCTTCGAACTGATCCATTTTTTCACAAAAGAAAAGTAAAAATTTAAAAAAAAATTTAAATATTGATTGAAACCTTTGGCAGCGCTGTTTGAATAAGAACATCAGGGTTTCGTCTTCTGAATCGTGCTATATCACCAAGTCCAAACATTAACTTGCCCCACCGAGCGCCATCATTTATAAAAGCTATTAAAACTTGACTGGACTAAATTTTGCCAATCGTATTTTCTTGTCACGTTTATTCCGTTTTGGCACTTGAAAACTTCTGTTCGAGGTGGTGACAGCTCAGCTGACGGTTAAGATAATTATTGCACAATTTGACGCTTGATTAATTACCTTAATTACCTTGATTTTGAAACCCGTAGCGGTTATGCCACCCGGATATACATAATAAATTAAGCTCTTAAATTCAATGTTTAATTAAATTTTTTTAGAATTGATTTCAGGAAATTTTCTAATTGAATTTTCCAATTAATTAATTATTTTTATCACTTGCTAATTTCAATTTGTCTTTTGCCAATTTTAAAATCAAAGTTTGTGCGGTTTTCTTATCGTCTCCTCCTTGTCTTCGTTAATTGACAGTAAGTTAGAGTGGAATAAATCTCTAACATATTTGCTGTCGTTATTACTTTTATGCTATTCTTCTTCTTCTTGTTGATGTAATCATTATTTGCCTTTTAAATACTTTGTTGCCATTGTGTTCATTGTGGTTGCCGTTGACCTTGCAGCGATGGATTGTAGTTTCCGACTTTTGTTAGAGACAGTGATTTTTCTTCTCGTCTTTAGTCAAGTTGCGTTGTTTTTTTGTTTTGTTTTCTTCTCTTTGGGTTTTTATATATATTTCGTTTTACACAATAAATAACAATAATAACGAGTACGAAAGATAATTTCATTGCTTCCTTCAATGTCCTTCTTATGACATATGTCATATTCCGACAAACATCAAGTGAATGTTCTGCCAAAATTCTTTTTTTCTGGTTTGAAATTCAAAGGATTTGTGCACTTGTTGTGAAGGCAATATGTGTAGGTACGGTTGGGAATGGTGTTTATGGTGGATTTGTATTAATTTTTCATAATTTTTCTGTCTTAAATTAATTGCACCTTCTGTGTTTCTACGTTTCTATTGTCGGGTTATTTTCCTACGTCTCGGTTTTCTATATCACGTCAATTTTCTTCTCCTTCTACTTACTTTTCTTCTCTTCTAACGTTAACGTTTTCCAACGATATAATAAATTATTACTTTAAATTTATTGAGATAAAATTCTTCTCTAAAGCTTTTCATTAGATTGAAGCAGGAATAACAATACCAGAAGAAACAGAAATAAAACTAACGACAATTGAAGGGGGCAGAAGAGGGAACAGTTTAGGAAGTGAAGGAACTACAAAGAATTTGAGATTAGAAAAAGAATAAAAACAGAAAAATTGATAAATTGAAAAGCATTATACTATAAATAAATATTTGTTTCCATTTCCGTCGCGTCTAATACAATTGATATTCCATTTTTCTCATTGAATTTCAAAGCAGACAAATAAGGAACGAACGAGGAAGAACGTTTGCGCAAACATACACGATATGACGATACTCATATACGTATCTTTATCCCTTGTTTATACTCTCCTCCCGCTCTTCCGATCAAAGCTATATTCCACGCTGTCCAGTCACAATTATCTAACATGAATATTTGGTCTTCTCCCGTTAAAAATCGTGGTAGGAAATGTTGACCTAATACGCTCAAGAAATGGTTAGGAAAATAAACTTTGATTTTAACAGAAATTCTGCAATGTCAGTACTTTATTTTTCAGGATTTTAATGTTCTGTTAGAGGGTAATATTATGTCGATAATTTTGAAACTTGGTTAGACGGAACGGGCTAGAATGGAGTGCGACGAGACGTTAAAAACTGAACGAGTTAAAAACTGGGTGCGACAAGGCCGCTCGTTTAAGTGAAAAAATGTCGAAAAGTTTATTCTTACTGAAAGACTAAAAAACTAAAAGAATTCAATTTAATTTTCAAATTGATTGAGTGTTTTGTAGTGTACTTAAAAATACTGTCTGATAGACCGTCGCTTGATGTTTCACCGAATAATATCGTATCGCATAAATTCTCTTCGGCCGGAGCGAATGCTTTGTGTTGTGGTTGCGAATTCATTTGTCTTGCGATTCGCTTGAGGTATGAGTGAGTGTATGTGAGTGTGTGTATGCATGTACGCTTTCGTGTGTAAATTTTTCATTTGTGAATGTATATATTTATGTGTGTGTTCCTTTTTCATTTGAAATTGATAAAACTTTTTTGTCAACGAACAACGATGTCAACAAACGAAAATGCGAGCAGCAGAAAAAAAGAAATAGAGGAGTAATCAACAAAACAATAATAATAATAAAAATGTCAACAACAACAACCACAATCGTTACAACTGCGTGTAAATCCTCATCGAAATATTACTTCAATTTATCGATCTACTAAATCGTTGCCAATTTCCAAGACGACCTTTGAATCGGGCGGCAATATCTACAACGTTCTTTTTGCTGCGATTGTTGTTTTGTTTGTTATTTACAATTGCTATTGATGCCATCAATGCTCCCGTCAGGATATTATTTGAATTGTTGAAGAGGTTGATATCATTCCCTTTATGCCTTTCCATTTTGCTTCTTCTTATTCCTTTATAGTCTTTTCCTAACACCCCAGACCCTCTATTTTCCTTCACTTTTTATCGTTAATGTTGTTGGGATCGTAATTGATGTTGGTACTCAAATATTTTGTCTTGCAATACTGACGCTTTTGTCGTATTTGCTCTAGATGTGAACGCTATTTTTACAGTCATCCTCAAAGCATGAAGGGTATGTTAAGTTTGTTTGTCGGTTTGTAACGCATTTGAGGGAGCCGATATTCTTGCCTAATTTAAATTATTTCAAAACTTTTTAAAAAACTTTTATCTCGGGGTTATAAAAACACTTTTCATGAAAATTTTCAAAAGGGATTGTTGGAAATTCTTCACCATTTTTTCACAAAAAATCATTCCTGTTTATTAATTTTTTTAGAATACTTTATCCATTCTAGATTTTTTCCTCCTGTTTTAAAACTGTAAAAAGTTCTCGCTTCTAAAAATTCCTTTCATTTCTTCAATTTTCTTCACAACTTATCCGATTTTTTGTACTTTATATATTTTCTTTGAAAAATTTTAAGAAAATGTTTAACTATTCAAACCGAAATGATGAAAAAGATTTGATGACGATTAAAAAGTGATGCTTGAAAACTAATTCCAAGGAAACACGCATGAGAACAAAAAGGATAAGTTGAAAATTACGTTTGCGAAAAAGATTGAATTTATTTTTATGAATTCAAAAATAACAAGAGAAAAAAGTAAGAGAGAGAGGGGGGTAGAGCAGTAAAACAAAGAATTTGAAGATGAAGAATAATGAAAAATTTGATACAGAACATTTATATATTTATTTCAAGAAGGACGAGAATGAAGGAAAAGGCAAAAAGAAATCGACCCAAAATTGCTTTGATTGAAGGATTTATTTTTTATAGATTTACGGTTTTTATTCCTCGAATACAATTTATATTTACACTGACGCTCAAAAAATATTAGCCTTCTTCTGCAAAGGTTTGAGAGATTATTTAAAGATTATTTAAGGTAGACTGCTTGCAGAAACTCACTAAAGTTATTTTAGTCTTCATGATTTTCACAATATACTTTTCCAAAATTTCTCATTTTCTGAAATGACTTTAAAAATTTTCAAGAAAAATTCAAATCGTTTATCTAGATAAATATTTGTTTAATTTTTTTTCTTTTCGTCTCGTTTTAATCTTTTCTTTTTCTCTTTCTTTAACGTCAAAACGAATTTGAGATGAGTTTAAGTGTACATTGCCGTTAAAGGATGAACGTCAGTTAAGGATTTACTTGTCTGTAAAGTAAAGTGAAAGGATGAAGTAAAGGAAAGGAAGGAAATCTTTATTTTACACTTGATATATTTCTTGAAAATAATATTAAAATTTAGTCTAACCTTTTTAATTTTAATTTTTTATGCTATTCTGCACCATACTGTGCAACATACTGTAAAAAACAATGCTTGAACAAAATTGAAAATAAGAGTGTTAAAGATTTACAGAGTGTTAAAAACAGAGCAATTTTAAATGCTTAGAAAATTCGCTAGATGAACATAGAGAAGCGTAGGTTTTACTTGACTCCTTAGAAATCCTTTCGTGGCGAAGCGAGAATGGAACAAAAAGAATAAGGAGGATAAAAGAAGAAGCAGTAGAAAAGACAAATCATAAATTGTTTAAATCATACTTCAAAAAAAGCCGAAGAGCCTAAAGTAGCAAACTGCAACTGCTCCAAAAACAACAATCTAGAAAATATAAACAGCTACTACAATAATAATTACCATAACATCGCTTGCGTACAACTAGTAAGAAAAACAGCAGAGTTACAACAACAGCAACAGTAACGTTACCAACAAAAACATTTTAACGAATTGTTAATTAAGTTTTTGTGACGAAGCTTAAAAGAGATTTAAGTCAAAGAGGCAGAAAAAATAAAAGGAAATGAAAGAATGAGGAAAACAAACGGAAAGGTTAATTAAAAAAGCTAAAAAAAGAAAGAAAAGAGTATATGTCTTAACGACTTTTATTACTTTTAAGAGAATGACATTCTCAACTTTAGCAGGTTCGCAATTTTTTAAAGCTGATAAGGGAGTAATATATTTTATGCCAAGCACAAACCCATTCTTATTCATTCTTCTTCTTCACCTTCCTTTATTTCAATCCTACACCCCCACCCTCGGGGGAGGGTCCCAAGCCCTTTTCTTTACAAATCTTGAAATCGTTCGCCGTAAAAAAATTACACATAATTATTCATGCTTCCGGTATGAAGAGAAAGAGTGAGAAGGGGGTTTTATTCTGCTTGCCACCACTTGTCGTGAGCCCTATAGAATTCCTTACCCAGATTTCAATCTATTTCCATCCAACCAGTTAGGACTTATCCTTTACGAAACGTCTGACAAGAAATATTTTACTGGAATAATATCAAAAATAAAACACGTTGACGCAGCCGGAAAGAGTTAGAGGCAAAATGAACATTGTTGTTGTTGGTGGCTACGTATCCTAGCGACCCATAGCCAAAAGTTAAAAGCAGAAAACAAAAAATTAGATTAAAATGAAAAAAGAAGAAGCTGGACTGGAATGGCTATGAACAATGAAGCCCAAGTCGGTTCAGCCTCGTCGGTGAACACATTGCGGTTCAATCCGCAGCTCAGGAAAATGCTGTAAAAGCAGCGATCATGATTGCTATAAATTTCAAAACTTCTAGCAATCTGCGACAACATGAAAGTGAAGGATGAAGTGTGGGTGGCAAGTGTGTGGGTGTGGGTGAACGCTCGATCCTGGGGTGAAGAAAATTAAGATAATGGGCTAAAGTAGCGTTTCGTTTGGGTTGCGATAAAGTTACCTCGAAGACGGCTTGCTTGTGTTTAAAACTTGAGGCGACCGCAATCGTTAAAAACAAACGTCAAATGATTTCCAACGAAAGGAAAAGAATTAAGCGGTAAGCAGGCGGGTGGACGGATAAAGTAGCAGGGTAGAGAAAGGAAGAAGAAGCATGTAATCAAGCGACGATAATAACGGCGTCCGCGACGGTTTATTTCATCAAATAAATTTAATTTTTTTAATGTTTATTTTTGTTTTATACAACAAAAAAAAAAAAGGCACGTTACCTTGACGACATGGAAAAGTTGAAAGTGAATAAAGGAGAAGAACGAAAATAAGAAGAAGAAAATTTTAATTCAAAGTTGTTGACACTTTGAGGAATGAGTCGAGATGTCAAGTACCTTTTGGTTATTTAAGGACTTATGGTTTCAAATACTCGTTGAATGGAAAATGCTACTCGCTGGAATGAGTTGAAATTCGGTGACTAGTCCAGCTTAAGTGAATCCAGTCACTAACAGAATGGTTTTTACAATTAAACACAACTAGTAAATTAGCATCAAAGGCAGTAGATAGACTTCTCCGAAAGTCAGACGGAAGACTCGATAATCAGGTCAGCCTAATTGTCTAAACACTGGATGTCTGGCCTTCAGAAATGACCAGCAAATCAACTGTTCTGCCAAACTATTTAGATCAAACTACAAAGAATTCACCAACGACGTACCACCAATTATTGAGATCAATTAAAAGTGAAGCGGGTTAAACTACGCGAAGAATCGACCAAAAAAGAACACAAAAAAGCAATATAGTTTATTGGCCGACAAATCAATCTGCCAATAAATTCTTCATTCGCCTCAATTTGCCCTCTGCGTAAACTTTGACCTGCTTGACTTTTAACCGGACTAGCCTTTTCGCGTACACGCCGACCACTTAAAACCATCTTAACCAACATTGAGTTGGAAAAACTGAAGTCATTGTTTTCACCGATAGAGCTGTGGCGTCGTGTTTGTCCATCCATCCATTCGATCAAAGCGGCTGAAAATGAATAGAAAAGTTTGAAAAATGGAACGAATGAAAGGACATGGAAGAAAGACGAAAATGAGCAAGCAATCGAAAAAACAAAAAAGAAATAAACTAAATTGGGGCAAGCTTGAAAGGAAAGAAGAAATGAAAAGCAAAAGAAGAAAGAAAAGTATGAGTAAAGCGGAGAGAGAAAAGCAATCACAAAATTATTTTCTTAAACTAATTTTACCTCCTCTTTATAGGTAATAAAAAGTTGAAAACGAAATAAAATAAGAGGAAGCCGAAAGGAAGAAGAGGAGAGTAGCATCGGCAAAAGTACTCCGCGATTGAGCTGGGTGACGGGTGACGAAAACAAGACACGATGTAATAACGTTGAGGACCAACAAGCGTAATAGTTTTGAATACAATAACATCACCACCACGATCCAATAACAAAGCAATGAAAGCAATAACAATTCCAATAATGAAAGAACATCCAAAATAATGTGATAATGTCTGTGATGGAAGAAGAAAAATTGCCAACGATTTCACCCTTCCAACAAAGATAGAAATGTATGCTGTCCGTTAAAAATAATGATGGCGACGATGATTATGGTAATGATGACGCCTCGCCAAAAGCGTGACCAACCGATAAACTTCTGAAATTCATTTATTTACAACAGAGTTGATCGATCTTAAGCTTTTCTAATAATTAAAAACAATGTGACTACACATCACGATTCCTAGGGAGATGGCATTGTTCAGAGGATTAGGTCGTTGAACTCGGGCCAAACTAGAGGGCCTTGAATACAAGGTCGTTTTTACCGGAGCAAACGTCGCGACGTCGCAGCCTCAGACTTAAGAACTTTGACCTTATAGCAAAAGCCATTTTACTTCTTGGTAAAAGTCGCTGACCTTACGAAAAATGATATTATCTACAGGTCATGTCCAAAAGTCATTGATTACAAGGCAAACATTGATGAAAGTAAAGCTAATGATGTCTACGAGAGACGTCTTAATATTTGAGTATCATATCGAGCGTCCTTAACACAAACTCTGAAATACCCACCACTACTAATTCTACTACACATTTCAACATTTCTACTACAACATACTAATTCCAGTACAAGCTGTTAGAGCCATGTCAAGCATATTTAATTGCAATAAATATTAATTTCCTTAAAAGATCATTCGTACTATACTCCATTTTAGCGCATTATTGAACTCAATCCTTACCGTTATCTTCATTACACCAACACTTGCTTGTGGCGATCTCTATTGCCGTTTGAAACATTTTGGACTCTATTTGTTTTTAGCTGCATCAAATTCCCGAAATTCAGATACTGTTGTTGTTGTTACTGTTTTTTTGTTATTGTAGTGTGCTGTATCAAATACGTCACCACCCCACCTCCTTTTCCGTCATCATTTGGTCGATCTCATTCCTAATTCCAAGGACTCAATTAATTGCAACCAATTCATCGTACGATAAATAATTAAAAATAATGAGAAAAACCCCAACAAAACTAAAGAAACAACATGACCGAATGTTGCCATCGTTGTCGATGGTGGCGTCGTCACGCCTTCTCCAGCAATAATTAGTTCGACTTAGTAGCATTCGAGTAATGAAATTCAAACCAAAAGAAACGAAACGTAAAAGCAAGCTTACAAACAAACTACAAAACCGTAAAATTACAAACAAGTATGTGAATAAGATTGACGAATGATTGATAAATTGACAAGTTGGCAAACTTCAAAGTGAAAAATCTCTCGAACTTGAATTATTTGTTCGGAAGTTGTCAGAGGCGTGAGGAAGAGGAAGAGAGAAAGGTTATAACAGTTAAGTAACGAAAATTTGAAGCAGTGGAAAATAAGAAGGAAGGAAAGAGTTTTCAATTGAGCTGCTAATTACCAGAGAACAAATAACCAAGAGCAATAATAAAAACAACAATGAACAACAATCAGCAAAGTCAATGATATGATTGAATGAATGAACCGTTCTACGAATTAATGAATGAATGACTTTCAACAGCAAAAGTTCCTAAATTGATGCGAACGAAAACAGGAAAAGTAATCATTATATGACGAAGCATAAACACCTTCCAGTCAACTGACTGGAGGAGAAACTGTTTCACTTACTAAAGTTGTAAGAAATTTTTTCGAATACAGAGAAAGTTATAGTAACGTTCTTTAACGACGCGACGCACAGTGGCGCAAAATAGAAGTCTATCGACAAAATTCGAGAACTTTTGGATAGATTGTTATTTCTTAATACGTTTCTTTGGTGGTCGGCATAGATGTTGGTATAGTCGTAATAACTACGAAGTTCCAAAATGAGCCCTTGGGTTTTACTTAAAAAATTCGAGCTTGGCTTAATTTAAAGTCACAAAACGAAAAAATCTGGGGCCGGAAAAGAACTATTAATCGAAGAGCTTAATTGCAAACCGTGCAATTTTTACAACAGTATCATCAGTAATTACATAACCAGAAGAATAGTTACAAAGCTGAAAGGGTTTGCAATTGATTAGCTTTTTGGTGAAGGTTTCAAACAAATCTGACCTTAACATCTCTAAAGAGTTTTAGATAACTTTTCAAAGATTGTCCAACATTTCTCTCTCCCTCTCTGCAATACTGAAAAATTCCTATCCTTTCAAAAGTATATCAAAATTTAGCCAATGGATTTCTATTTCACACCACTATACATCGCTGATTTCCCGTCATCATCATGAACTTCGTGAAACCTCTGTCTTTGGCGGAGTTGAGTCGACAGTATTTGAGGGACAACCAGTCACGAATGGTCATAATATCATTCCTTGGGTGGATGACTTAGAATCGACTATAAGACAGAGTTTCATTCCTGCGTCCTACGTCCTAATTTTTCCCTTCAAAGAATGTGTTTGATTTTTGTGTGCTGCTTCGTTTTAAACAAAGAGGGAGTGAGAAAACGATAGGGAAAGGATCAGAGAGCGGAGGAAAGTATTCGACTGCAGTATACGAATATTTTTGTTGACAATTTGGTTTACATCATTAGTTGCAGGAGCAGAAGCAGCTGTGGTTCTTCGAGGAGTTCTTGTAATTTCAGTTAAGTTTGTTGTTGTTATTTTTGTTGTTGTCATGTTGATTCTGTTGACTTTGATACTTTCGTTTGAGTGATTACTCAAGTTTGTTTTGTATTCTGTTTATTTTTATGTGTTTTCAATAGAGAAATTATTAATTTCGAGTAATTGACGTATTGCCGAAGTCGATAATGATGATGATAATAAATATAATTAATTATTAATGAATTACGAAAAGTAGCGAAGGGAGAGAATTAAACCGGGTAAGTGATTGGAAAATGTTATTTTCGTAATTAACGTTATTTCCTAAAGTGAAGTATTTAAACTAAAGATAAACTAAAGATAAATATTTAAACTAAATTAGTGCGATATTAAATTTTACCTTCAACACAATTTCTAATCAGCCTTAAACCATTGCAAAATTTCTAAATATTCCTTATTAAATTTATGAATTTTCTGTCAACGTTCCTTCATTCCATTCCTTCTTTCCATTTTCTCCTTATTATTGCTAAAGATTCTTCTTCTATTCTTTAACATTCTATTCTTTAACATTCTGTTATTATAAACTTAACCTATCCTTAAGTGATCGCTCTAAACAAGTCCTTAAAAAATCATTAAAGCTAAGTACTCTTCTACTTATCTTGCTTTCTCTTGTTCTTCTTTCGCTTTTCTATAATTTCTGATGACTTAAATATCGTATCCATTTTCGCTAAGAGACGTGTTAAACGTCGTATCCACGCGTTTAGCAATAGTTTTTCCTCGTTGGAAAAAAGATGAAGACGTTGAAGTGTATAAAGAAAAGAGAAAATTATCTGCCCTCGAACGAACCAACATAATCTCAAATTACTCCTTGAAATTTCAACTAGATCTATTGAAGAGCGATACCTGGCGAAAGAAGAATCCGCATTTAATATTAAGATATTATATGAAAAACAACAACAACGTCGCAAATAACAATAGCGTGCAACAAATCAACAAACAGATAGGATTGTATTGACTAGATGCGATAATGCGATAATGATAATGATGATGATGATATTGATATTATGAGTTTGATCATATACACAATCATTTAGTCTTTATACATCTCTGGGAGAACTTCTTTCGGTTCGTGTGTCTTGTCTGCTTCTTCAAAACCAAAATCCTTATAAACTATATGTATGTGTATGTGTATGTATGTATGTATGCGTGCTTGCATGTGTGTTTTACGGCCAGTGTTCATGTTTGTTTAAATTCCACCCACCCTTCCACCTCTATTGTGGCGGGAAAGAGGAAAAGAGAGAAATGGCAGACTAAACTCAGTTATCGTTTATGCTGTTGATTTGCCCCTTACGACTCAACTTCTCGTCATTCTTTCGTTCTTGCTTTTCAGAAAAGGGCAGTCAGTCCGTCTGTAATAGAAGACTCGATTGCTTCAGAAGCTTTAAAATGCTCTAAGCTTTAACAAATACGATGGATGTATTTTGATATTATTTGTAGATTCTCACTTTGGTTTAGTTGCGATCAGTTAGAGTTACAGTTACATTTTTGTAGAATACGAAAGGGATAGAGATAAGAAAACTGGACAGACGGGATGGGCTTAACCTAAGACTGGATGAGATCTGATTTGCGTTGACCAGTTTTATTCTATAAATGACAGTAACAAAAAGCAGAGAGAAGGGAGGCGGTTAGGAGCAGTAAGAAGATAGTAAGAAACAAAATAAATGAATAAGGATATAATAGGGAATGAGTAGATATAGGATACGTTAATAAAGAATGGTATGACAGAATGTGTTTATGGGAACAATAAGTTTCATTTTTAAGTTTAAAGCCTTTCAATTCCGCTCGGTTTGGATGATGAGCTGATAACTCTAAAACTAATGCAGGCAATTACTATAAAACTGTTAACTTCTCAGCAACAAATACACTTATTAAAAGTTTTATAGTAGTCTTTATTATTGCAGTCGTATAATCTACGTTAATACAGGTTTCTAATCTTACGAGGAAAAGGAACTTTGGCTCATAAGAAGTGAGTGCGTACGTGTGACCTTGAAAGAAACTATAAAGAATCGACAACAATATAAACTAAGAAAATACTTCTCCGAGCTCTTTTTTATATTCCCCTAAATTTAACCGAAAACAACGTGTCCGTTTGCGCGTCAAATCTCGGCGAAATTTGTCAACGAGGAAGAAGGGGAAGGGGCTAAGATGAAAAAAATAAGAAGCAAAAGAAGAGCCGACAACTTATCACCAATAGAAACAACAAAAGTTTGTAATATGAGCGTTATCATGGTAAACATCATCAACAATATCGGTAAAAAAGTAATAATGTGTTGGAACCTATACGGAATTATTATCACTTAGTGATATTTTCGTGGATTTCTTTGTTAGTTGTCTATAAAAAGTATCGAATTATTTTATAAAATTATTTGGTCCGGTTTAAGAATTTATGCCACTGTTAAAAAATTAGGAATAATTTTATAATATAAAATAATTTGAGTATACTATTATGCGTCCCGCATCGATACAATTGTACAATTGAAAACAATTGAAAGCTTATTTTTGTACGGAAAGCTAAATATTTTTGGATGGTTCGTGGGACCATTATTGAAGCTACACGGAGGATTACAGAGGTTTTACTAAAGACCAAAAACTTGAAATTTCAGAGAATAGAAATGTCGCAAGGATTATGAAAGGTTTTTAATTATTATCTTCCATAACAACCAATTTTCTTTTGCAAATAGAAATTTTAATCGCATTTTCCTAGAATACTCTACAATTCTAGGCATAAAATTAAATTATTTATTCTTTTTTCATAAATTTCATTCCATTTCAGTGAATTTTTCTCAAGATTTTATGGAATCTCTTTCAGAATTCTTTTGCAGAGAATTTGAAGTGAATTTCCTCTTTTCTTCTTCCCTTCTGGTTCTCTCATAAATTATTAATTTAATTTTCTATTGCATTGCGTTGTCCTTGCAACTTACATTTCATTCATCTTTGCATACTTCCGGTAAAAATGGATTGCAAAACAGAGAAACTAATTTTCTTTACGGGTACACGATTATGTCCTTCTCTAAACGAATGGATGAATGAAAGAACGATCAACAACAAACTTTTTGTTTGTCTACATTATTGTAATCCTTGAGCAAGTCCGAGGAATAATTTAAGCAGTCGAACGTCAGTCATTCTGTCTCTTTATTTAAAACGAATTGAATTAATTTTTTTCTTTTATTTTAAAAAATTTACATTTTGCGTTTGTTGTAGGCCGATTCCTTTTAGTCGATTCTAGTTGTAGTCTGGGCACTATATTTATTTAGAACTGGATATGTTTTGTTTCTTTTCCTTTGGCTTGGCTTTGGTTTGGCTTTGGCTCGGTTGTGATTCGTGGTATTGTATGACACAATGGATTTGTGTGTCTGTGTGCAAATCACTCTCACAGTCGAAGGGATGAAGTTAGAGAATAATTTCTTAACCCCTAAAGCAGACCTAAGGCAGATTTTAAATTGCATTATTATAATCATAAAAAAATGACTCAAACAATGCGCGTGTTGGGCGTTCGCAGTCAAATTAACGACGGAATGCACGACCGACCGAACGTTCGATTGAAGGAAGGACGCGAAATAATTTCATTTTTCAAGCCAGCAAATAAATTCTTATGTAAATTTAATGGCGCGTTATCATCGCTTCCTCGTAAAAAATATTACCGGAAAACGTAATTATTTTTGATGTTTCTTTTTTCCTCTGTTTTTTATCTCCTTAACTAAAATAAAAAGGAATTAAGAAGAAAATAGGAAAACAAATTAAAAAACGGAAATGTAATAGATGTTTCTAGGGCGAGGGAAAACAAGCCACTGCCTGAACAGAAAAGGTATGTTGGTTCTTTTATCTGTTTGCGGTTCTTAGGAACAGAATGTTAGAAGAAAAAGAAAACAAAAACGAAAAATTTATTTGAAACTCTCGTAAACTTTTCTCATTCTTATTAGCCTATTTCTGGGTGATTTTTTTGTTGTTCTCTTGCTATTCCTTCTGTCCTTTTTTGTTCTCCTTTTCATTTCGTTTTATTTGTTTCATTTTTCCAAGTTTTTCGTCGTAGGTTTTATTTTAGAAAATTATGACTCTTAATTTAAGAGAATTACTATATTTTGGCATAACATTGCATTTAGTTTCATATTATGATTATATTCTGCATGAAAACGTTTCTTGCAGGATATTCGTATTAAGGAATAAATTGGTCGTGCCAAAAGTAAAAATGACGCACTTATAAATCCAATTTGCGCTTTAAATTAAATGTACAGACTTCGCCAACTTTGTTGCCAACGTGTCGTTAAACTTTTGTAATTTTGGGTTAATGGCAATCCTTGGCTGGTTGCCACAAAATACCACAAAATGGCCGAACAATTGAAATAGCCAACGTTAACGGGGAAGGTGATAACGACAAGACAGGTTTTCTGTTTCTCCCATTCTTTATCTCTCTCTCTTTCGCTTTGGTAACGTTTTCAGATTTGTAAACTTTCGAACGTAAAACCTGCCATCACTTGAAATGTCATCATCACCGGTGGTCTGCAGTGAATGACTGCTTTGTAGTTTGCGTTTTAAATTGGTCTTAATTATATTCAGGCTGGATTTAAATTGGTCGCAAATTAGAGTTAGATTTTTTTAAAAAAAATTCTTCAGCTTGTTGCAAATCCAGTTTGAAGTGTTGTGGCCTTTTAAGAGATGTTTTCTTTTGTGAAGTCTTAAAGTTATCTCTAAGTTAGCTTCAGAAAACCTTTAGATGCTTAGGACGGGATCCAAAAAGGCTTTCGTTAACTTACGAGAATGTCGAAGATAAAGCAATGCTTAACATTTAACGTTGTTTAAGGACATTAAGTTTTAAAGATTGATAAGAGATTATCTTAGGGGTCTTCTAAATGGATTTGCGAAAACTCTTGAGTATTTTTTAATGTAATAATGATAGATTATGTTGCAGATAAGATGATTTTAAATATTATATATAATATGGTTTATATAGTTTCATCGCTTTTAATGAATTTTAATTTAATTGAAAGCCATTGCTTGCAATAATTTAATTAATTGTTCATTAACTTCATTTGTTCATTAAATTTAAACGTTAACTTCGTTTAATCGCGATATCCTGACAATTTCAGTGACATGCGAATTAAATTTACTTTGGAATTTTATATCATTGAATTTCCACCGAGTGTGCGAATTTAATTTTTATAATCGAATAAAATGGTTCGAAATAATTGATGCAAAAATTTAATCGTGTTAACGGTATGTGCTCTGAAGCGTTTATCAATACCTTCCATTATCACCCAATCTGCAGATGAATAACATTTTCCTTCTCGATGATGTTTTTTCAGCATTTTGTTCGATGTTGTTTAAATGTTGTTTTTTGTATCTTTGGTAGTGTGTATATAGTTAATTGTGTCCGCGAGCTTTTGTGTCTGTGTGTGATTGACTTCTTCATTTTTAGTGCACAATATTTTGATTTTTCATATAAAACTTTTTCTCTGTCATCTCTTGTTTTTTAATTTCTCGTTCTTTTTGTTGTTTCTTTTTTTGTTTTTCCTTTAAATATTCATGCGTTGTTAAAATATTTATTCATTACTATTCGTTTCGACATGACTGAACGAGATATTTCCAATATCCCTTACTTGTCAATTATTTTAAATTCCTTTGGGCAAATTGTTGCCAACGAATGTGTAAATTTTTTAAAAAGTAAAATAATAAAATATTTTTAAGATAACTAAGATCAAAAAGTCATATTCGATATAGCAGATATTAATTTCGGTTTCGTTATAGGACAAATATAATAAATCGATACAAAATAAAAATGACCTAGAAAGGGAGATAATTTTAGAGAAGATTGATAGCGGTATTCTATTTTCATGGTTTAAAAAATTGAACTAAAAAATTAAACTAAAGAGAAATGTCAGTAATGGCGATAGCGGTAGTAATAGTGATAATAGTGGTGAGAGTAAAAGTGATAGTGATAGTCGTAGGTACAGTTATACTGTTAGTGACTGAGTTAGGGATAGCGATGTCGATGGTAGTCGTAAAAGAACAAGTGACACGAGTATTGACAAGTCGGGATAAATGCTAAATATTATATTGTATTCGTGGTCAATAATTTTATTGAGTTTACTTTATCCTATTCGTCGAGACTATGATTAAAATACTTCGATACTATTGATGTATGGCAAGATTACTACTGCATCTACGCAATACACATGCTTGTAAACATTGAGTCATAACATCGATGAAGACAATGCATACTATTGGCGCAAAATTACTCTAGTCATGTAGTATCACAAATCGTAACAACATAAAATCCGGATTGGGCGGAAAATTAGAAAAAATTTCAGGTTTTAGACAATTTTTCCCAATTTAAGAAATAATATGTGAAATGAACGCGAGTATTCAAATCACGTATGAGTAATGAACTCTTTAAAGTCGGTGATATTATCTACAAATGTATACACAGTCGCGAAAGTAGATAAACATGCGCACACACCCACGTACACGTGCGTCGCACTTGTATATACATACACACGCAAACACAACCCACACAGAGGTGAAATGTCATTAGCATCAGCGTCACATACGTGTATGCGATCTTATTTTGCCATTCTTTTCAATACTCGGAAGCGTTTTAGTGTGAGAATGGTAGTGCTTAAGTGCGAGTATGTATGTGTGTGTGTTTATGTCACTGTTTGCGAGTGTTTGCAGCAACTCGATGTGTGTCAATGATTTGCAAGTGTTGAGGAACTTGTCATTATCTAAAACACGGCCTCTGGAGTGGCAACTGCCATTAAGAGGGTAGAGAGTGAAAGAGAAGAAGAGACAGGGAGAGAGAAATGCAGTTGAGAAAAACCACTATGTTCTGGAAAAATTATGCAAGGAGTGAAGTTAGCTGTATTCGTGACTGAAGTGATGACGATAACTTCTTTTCTTTTTCTCTCGTGCCCTCTCTATCTCGCTCTATCATGAATCTCCGTAGCTGCCTGCTTAACGCATTTTTAAATTTAAGAGTCATTAAAATATGAATATATAATGAGAATCCATCGTACCAAGTAGAAGAAGGAAGTAAAAGACGAAATGAAGAAAAATTATAAGAAAAAAGCTGAAAGTTAAAGTTTGTTAAAATCATTAAAGTCAAAAACAAATTAGCATTTACAGTTAATGAAAATGAATATAAAAACATTCATCATTAAAACATTCATTAAATTTGTGACAGTAAAAAAATAAGGCTTTCTGCTTTTATACTCTACACCTGAAGGGATAAGTTATATTCATTTCGGGCTCCCATTTGTAACGAATAATGGAGGGGGGTAGGTATAGAAAAGCATATATAATCCTCCTCAGAATAACGTCCTGAGTCGATGTAGCCACGTCTGTCTGTCGCTCTACTTGTCTATCAGTCTGTCTGCGAAAATCACCACTACTGTCGAACGAAGGAGGATACCGACATGAAATATACTTCAAATATTCACAGTCATCGCAGGCTGTTTTAGGTGGAAAATGGGGTAGATAAGCCTCGGCCGGGACGAAGGCAATAACAAACTTGCTTAACCTTTCTTTTGTTTGCAGACAAAAGTCTTCTTTCCTTAGCCTTCGTTCTATTTTTGTTCGCTTTCTGGCAACGGTTAGAATGAAATTCTTGAGGTCAAGAAGATCTTAGTATATTTTTTTACGACAAAATAATTTTTCTATTGATTTGAATTTTTGGTCTCCGTTTATTTGATCCTTTCACTCTACTGTGCAGAAACGTAAATCCTGAACAGCCGTTAATCATTGGCGTGCAGTACACTCTTAATCTCAACACAAATACCTTTTGACATCGAACAGAAACCAAAAGGAAAAAAAACAAAAGGAAAAAAGATGGAAAAACAAAATCAACAAATGATTTAATTAAAAATTTCAATTAAAGCTTTTCTAGAGGTTATCTAGAATATTCTTACATTTTGAAGGGTTTGTGAAAGATTTCCAAGATTGTGAAAACTTGAAAGACCTTCAAAAATTTTCTTCAAACGTTTTGTGGAGTCTCTCTTTGTGAGGATTCTTTGAAGGCTCTAAATGAATTTATTCGGGTGTTTGAAAATATTTGAGCGAATTAAATTTATTTAAAATATTCTTAAAATTCTTTTAAAATTTGGTTTTTCAGGAATATTCGGTAATAGTTTCGGTTAAAGGGCCCGAATGAGATTGCCGAATATGCTAGCTAGCTGATTGCTAGCTTTCTTTGCCTGCTTTGCGAATTTCTTCTTTTATGTGTTTTTGAGTTTTTCTTCAAATCTTAAAGGTTTACAAATTTTTTATTTTTCAAATATATTTTGATTTACATTAGATTTTATTTAGCCTTTCCAAGGTTTCTTAACTTTAAAGACTGTCTCAAAACTTCTCCAGAATTTCGAAACATTTTCTGAAAATATTTTATTTCTTAAAATTGAAATGATGCAAAATGTTTGATCACGATAATTGGAAAAAATTTCCATTTCTAAGGAAATGTCCTTGAGAAAAAAAAGAAACGCTATAAATTCCATTTGGATAGAAAACTGATTTTGCTTCTATAGAAGCAGCAGAAGCTGAAGTAGAAGAAACGGATGAAGAGGGCGAAGAGATAGAAGGAAGAAAACGAAAAAGGAAATGATAAAATTAATGAAAAATTTGTTATAAAGTGAAGAAAAACTCAAAAAGGAAATGTATTTATTTATTTCAAGAATGAGGAAAGACGTCGGTGGTTGGGGGCGGAGGGATGAGGACGAGAGTGGAGCCGAAATGATTTTGAGTAAAGGATTTATTTTGTCAGAGATTTATCGTCTTAATCCTTCGGATCAAGTTATAAAATGTTTACAATAAGAAAGAAAATATATATCGTAAATCTACTTGAATTTATTTGGAAGGGAAAAAGGAAATTGAGAAGATTTTTAAAGTTTAATAAGAGTTTATATCCATTTATTGCAACGGTGTAGGCAACAATATTCGTAAATGTGTGGCGCCTACAAAAATTCATGTCTGACTACATCCGTCTCATTCATTCCTTTATTCATTTATGCCGAATCCTGACGTAAATGTCGATCGAAAATTACGTTCAGCATAAACAACAATAACATCAAAACATTAGCAACAGTGGAAGAAGCAACAGCAGCGTCAATATCACACGATGAAATAATTCAAAAGCAACAATGATTACAATAACAACAAAAATAACCATAAGGAAATGGAAGAAAAGTCGAGGGAGGGGACTGAAAGGAAAAGCTATAAAATAATAAAAAGGAGAAAAGAGGGACATAAAGGAAATGATATCAACCTCTTCAACAAATCGAATAAGATCCTATAAAAAGAACATGCAAAGCAATAACAAACAATGGAATAAAAACAACACCAACGTGCGCTACTTCCTTCAAAAGCTTGGCAATCGGCAACGATTTAGTAGACGAAATCGAGTAATTTCTTTGAGGAGGCCGTTGTTTTTATTGTTCTTGTTGCTGTTGTTATTATTGTTGTTTTTGGTCTTTGGTCTACTCTCTTATTATTATTGTTACCATGCTCGCTCTCAGTTGACAAAGAAAGATGTTTTCAATTTTAAATGAGTAGCAGACAAAAAGAAAAAATAGATCCGTTCACAAACATAAAATGAATACACATAAGCTTAAACACACGTCCGCACACTAACTTTCAAAATCATCGAACAAAAAGCTTGATACAGAGACGATGGGTCTGCGTGTGCACCCGTTAGGAAACACACTCACAATTTATGTTATGTCATATCTTTTATGAATGGGCCATCAGCTGGTATTCTTTGTAAAATTACAAAATATATGTTACAATTCATTTTTTTTAATGATTTTTTTTCAAAAGTAGTATTATTAAGTCCTAAAAGTTTCCTACCGGGATCTATAGCGCGAAATAACTAAACCTTTTCGATATTTGTGGGCTGGAAATATTGCGAATGGTGTGGATCGTGCGAGTGAAGGGTACAAACGAGGTTAGGTGCTTGCAAGTGGGTGTTAAAATGTTTGTGTGCATGTGTGTGAGTGTGTGTGTCGGTTGTGTACAAATGTTTTTCTTTTATGTATATCATTGTATTTAATTTTCAAATTCAGTGAAGAAAATGGCATATCAATTCTTAGATGCGACGGAAGCGGAAATAAACCATTTTTATGCTTTCATGTTTTTAACATTACCAAGTTTTCTATTTAAAATCCTTAGTTTTTGATTTCATCCTCTACTGGACGTTTTTGCTGTCGTTTCCATTCTTATGGTCTTCTATTTCATTGACATTATTTTATATTTCATTTTTTTGGCTTGCGTCATTTGTTTTCTCATTTTTTCTTCTCGCTGTATTTTCTTTTTATTGTCCGTGCCATCTTTTGGTTCCCCTTTCTGCCTTTTATTTAGTGTTGTTGGTAACAGGCATTCTCCCTTTGGTAAAAGGCATCTGACAGGAATTTAATCCCAATAAATATACCGGATGCGATGTAACATGACGTTAAAAGCCTGAACAACGCGTTACCGTTCAAGAGCAAGAGAAGAAAATGTGAGAGTAAAAAAATTGAAGGAGAAGATGAAAGCGGAGAAGAAAAAAAAGTGCATTATGTTGAGAAATTAGATCTAAGAATATTGCTCGGATCGCTCCGGACGTGGCAAATTAATACAAAAAAATTGACAGTTTTCCCTGGAATAAAATATTAAAATGCATTATCGTGTAATAAAGGAAGAAAAAATTAACACTAAGCCATAAAACGCCAAATGAGTTTTGACAAAATTTATTGACGGTTTAATTTTTTTGGATTTCTTTTTGTTCACCACGAGTACACGAACCGTTTGAGTCTGGAATGAAAAAAGGAAGAAATTTCGGCGGAACATACGCTTCATATTTGCCGGAGTGTGTCATATTTCACGAAGAAAAATTGAATTTTGTTTTTATAGTATTTCTTATTGTTGTCTTTGCAAAATCATAAACACGTATATACCAAAGAAAGAAAAAGCAGAGAAAACATTACAACATGTCCGAAAGGGACGCCTCCTTACGAAACACATTCGTGCACACAATGTGGAAACAACAAATGTTCGCAGACAGGCAACGATAACCCCAACACAACACCAAAAGCAACAAGTAATTAAAAAGAGATTATAATTACAGTAATACAACAAAGGAGGAAGCAGGAGAACAGCAATTAAAAATAACCACAAGGATTATGGATGTGATTTATTTAAATGTCATTTCTTGTCAATTGATGAACATAAATGTAAAAATATGCGTGACATACAAATTATAAATACATTTTGAAATATTACTGAAATTAATAATTATTTATTAATCATATGAATTAAACATTTATATAATTACGTATATTTCGATGACATAACCTCTCACGTATTTGAACGTCAATATTAGGGGCGTATCAAATTAAAATGATCTTACTCATCAGTAATTGTCAAAGAGTTGCCACATTTGAATGTAAAAATTATTCGAATGACAAATTTTTAGAACTATAGTTAACCCATTTTTAAAATTAATTAAATATTATATGAGAATATGATTGCTATAATTTAGTAAATATCAAGTTTCTGCTCTTAATGTTAATGAAGGGAAGAAATTTCCTCGTAACATCGTTACGAGGCACCGTTTTCAATACGAGGTATTTTTATTGGAGCGCTCTGGGGGAAATTTTGTACTAATTTGTCTCCATTTTGTATTTAGTTTATTAAGTTGTTTTGTGAAATTATAATTTCGTCTAATTCGAAGCTATTTTTTCCATTCCACATTTTTCCAAAAAATTGTTTCATTCAATTTTTTATATTCGAAACACACTTCGATGCATATCATTGCATTGTATTTGCCTTTTATAATCCTTCACTCTTTTACCGTCATTTAATATCAAATAATTGATGATGAAAAATGAAAACGGGGACTTTTTTTGTTGCTTTTTTCATTCGTTAGTAAAATTACGTTGATATCATATCGTGATTTCGTTACATATTTTTTTCAAACTGAGCTCATTCGACCGCGCATGACAACTGTTGCCAGGTTTGCCAATTTGCGCATCGCCATTTAATTGGAAGAACCTGAATGGGAAATGTATATCTATCAATTTATGAAAGCTATTTATTCACAAGAATATTGATGATGAATTATTGTATGCATATGCATATACGTGTATGTTAGTGTGTACGTGTGTATTGGTATTAGTATGTATGTAAATTTAAGTGTTGGTAAATAAATGCAGGTATAAATGAACGTAATATTTTGTAAACTTTTATTTGCCTTTTAATTTACCGGTGCCTGTGTGTATATGTGCGCATTTGTGCTTCCATAAGTGTGCACATGTGCGTAATGATTGACACCGTTATTCATTATTTACGCTGTTGTCATTGTTTGTGTTCTCTTTATGCGGATTTTATCATATAAAATTCATTCAAGCATCGAAGAACAATCTGTTAATTATATGAATAGGTGTAAGTTTAATACTATTTTTCAAACTCAAAAAATTTCGCTTACAGGAAGCGGTAAATATTATTTTCGCTTAGGGGATATGACCAGACAAAAATGGGAAGGAAAATGATTCGCTTAACAATCTTTTACGTATGCTTTAATTTCAATTTTTTTTAGTTCGTTGCATTTGAAGGATTTGATGATACCGCAGAAAGAGATAATTTTTTGACAGAATGAACTAAAAATTGTACAAATCTGAATATCTTTTTACTAGGTGGGGATATTCTTATGACTATCCTGCTGGTCGTGATTGCTCCTAATTGCAGTAACGTCAACATCGGAATATTGGCAACGGATTGCGATCTGAAGCATAACCTCCTTGAACTCGTAGCAATCGAAAAATTCGAACCCTCGAAACAAACCGTAAATGAAGCCAAAATAAAAGCCATTCAAAACAATTGAGTTTATAAAAATTAAAAGGTCTAAAATAGAGTTTCTCAAATTGCAAATTTTATGCGCTCGAGCTTGATTTTCTCCCTTTTTCGAAAATTAATTTTATTGTACCGAAGAATTCAATAGAAAACATAAAAATGTCTCCATTGTTATAAAAGTGCAACCGAAATAATAGAACAAAAATGGAAGCCTTTCAGATAAAGAAAATAATCAAAAAACTTTTACATTTATATGCAAAACGGCATTTTCTCAAGCAGACATATATTTTTTCATGTGCTTGCGTGTGTATGTGATTATGATTTATGTGGCATTCATTTCATCATCACCATCATCGCATTCATCATTATTACCATTCTATTATTTAAGTCGAGTATGCGTCTCTGTGAATCCGTTGTGTCTGCACCAATTTGAAGTAATCCACCACCGACAATATATTATATTTTTGCATTACTTCCTGAAAATTGGTCCAACATAGTTGGATTTATAGCGCGCTCTCTATCTTTATTTATCTCCCTCTGTCTGCCTGTTTGCTTCAGAACGTTACGACAGTGGGATATGACGGTTATATTCAAACAACAGCAATAGCAAACAAATAGAGTTGCTTCATTTCATGAAAATTTATCTATTCTATAATAATATCGCTGCTGCCAGGAAGTAATTCAATTCTCGTTATCATTATTATCAGTGCAATAACTCTTTAACTATATTAGACTTTAATAAAAATCCATAAACTTAAAATGATGCCGATTGTTTCAAAATAAATAATCTAACTAAATTTTAAAACAAACATAAATTCTAAAACACATTTAATCTGCATAACAATAAAATCATGTATTTTGTTTTTGGTTTCGTTTCCATGATGAATTAATTATGGTCAATGAATAATTTTTTTAAATCAGTTCTCTTTGGTCAGTGGTGACATAAAGGTAATTCCTTCATTTGTTTTGTCATTTTTTATTTCTAGACCGTAAATATTGTGGTTTTAGGATAAGTCGCTTAAGCACTTGTGGCTGTTGGTTGGATATTGAACACCGGCCAATAACCAAACTACAAACCGAGCGAGTACTCGCTTCATAAACGACTTGCGCGAATATGAGTGTGTCTGTGTGTGTGCGTGTATGCTTGGCGCCGTACAAGCGTGCAAGCAGTACCGTGGAAGGGAATGTTGTTTTGCATACCAGAATATTAACCAAACATTTGGCAACAATAACAAACAAATAATGGCTATGGAAACAACAATAATTAAATTATACCACACAGTCACCAAACTTTGCGTATGCAAGTGCAATTAATTTTGATCTTCAGACAAAAACAAGTCCTGTGAAAGTTACTTTTCGGCTGCTTACACCGCTTTCCCCTTTGAAGTAGAAATAATTTTTTTACAAGAATTTTCTTTTCTTCTTTAAAACAAAAATAAAAAGAATGAATAAAGAGAAAAATTGGGCGAGTAAAATAAAGAAACATATAATCAAAAGGAACAGAGAGTGAAATAAATATACACAAGCCTTATGCTTTTCAGCTTTCAATCTTTGCAGAGTCTCAACCCGCGGGATTCGAAAAACCCCAAATCAACAATCCGGTGCATCGCAGCCTTACGATGCAGCGAACGATATACGGCTTAGCGTAGGATTTCAATGTGATTTCATTTCGTCAGATTCTGTTTCAGCTTCCGAAATCAAAATCGACTTGGGGCGACCACACATATACATATATGTATTATATACAAACATGTGTTTATGTAAAGGTAATGCATGCATATGGATGACACTGTTTATCCCAATAACATCAGCAGAAGTATTTCAGGATTGAGGATTTTATTTTGACAGTCCTCTTTTCTCTCTTTCTCACTCTTCCATTTGTCTTTTTGAAGTTATTTTTTTTATGTCTGTCTTTATCTTTCTTTAGTTTTTGGTGTTTGTGGTTTTTTCTGTGGTTATTTAGTTTTTCCTTATTCATTTTTTCTGTTTTCGGTTTAAGGATTAAGGATTGCAAAACTCGAAACAGCCCAAATCTAGACCAAAAGCGTTGTGTTGGGACTGTATTTAAATTAAAGAATTGAAAGACAAACGAACAAAACCTACACAAAATTGGGACAATACAGAAGGAGAACGTTAGGAGGATCGGGCTTTAGGAAAACCTCCCACCCGGTTGAATGACAGACCTGATGAAAGTGATAAGGTGTTTTGCAACCGAGAAGAGTCTAGCCAAAATATGAAGGAGGGAAAGAAAACGAAGGCGGAGGATGTTGAGGATCAAAAAAGTTACTTGGGGCTGGATTTAGTTCAAAGAAATTATTACAGGATTTTAGTGAAAATCCAAGTAATAAATATCTAAACTTAAAAAAAAGAATTTGCATCTTTTTTAGGCTTATCGTTTCCCACCAGAGTGTTACGACAAAAATCTGCAATATCTACGTCAATGAAAATCGGCAAATTTTATGAATAAATTATGAGTCATAAATGGGTATGAATAGGAGTTGAGTTTGAGGATAATGTTAAATGTAAGTTTCTGTCTATTTGTATCACTGAAACGGGTGATGGTGACCGTAATCCGAATTGTGTGAAATAATGAAAGAAGAGGAAGCATCCTCAAGCAGATAAATTATATTCATTGCTGCAGAGCTGTGAGAAAGGATTTTTGATAAGGGATTTTCGACGAAATTGACGGGTATCAAAGCGCTTCGAAATATTTGTTCACTATGTTTCCCTGTTGCTCTCTCACTATCTCTTCATTAGTTTCTCTTTTTATCAACTCATGGTTACTTTTCTGGATTCATCTTCGTTAAGTGGCTTCGCTGGATTTTTCGATGAAGCAATTCTACAATAAAATCAATCAAATAAACAGCAAACGGATTGTGTACAAGCAACTACAATTAAAACAACAACAGCAGCAAAACAACAAAAAGGACTGACTTCTCCTTTACGCCATTTTATCCACGACCATCATCATCGTCATCATCGCGGTGGTTCTATCGAAAGACCATAATCCTTACTATAAATTTCTCTAGACCGAGACCACGTCGCTTTAAGAAACAAAAGCAACAACAATAGCAACGATGTCAGAAACCATAGAAACAATAAAACTTAAACAACAAACGCGCATTCCAACCAACTAACAGAAATTCCCTTAGCTTCTTCTTTTTCGATTTCAATCCTCTTCGTGGCCTCTTCATCAGTTCATCAATACCGCAATATTTCAGTTCAAACGCGAACAACCGAACCTTCAGAAAACCTCGCATGCAGACGTTTCTATTTGCCAAGCGTTTAATTAAGTATCGTTCCATATGTTGTTGTTATTGTTGCTGTTGTTGCCCTCGGTTTTGGTCTACATTACTAAGTTCGAATTAGTCGTTAATGTTGTTGTTGTTGTCAAGTGGTTTATGTTGATCGTTTTGATTAGATTTTGATTGCACTGAAAATTTCAATGCGAGCTTTAGCGATTTGTTTAATGCGTTTCGAAATATTTCAACCGTTAACGATTAAGCGTTACGATTTTTTAAGTTTTTTTACCGGTAGATTTTACCGTTATTAGCGGAAGTATGTATAAATAATTAAAACATGCTTGGAAACGTTTGTCTTGAAAAGAAGATAGTGTGACAATATTTCATAACATTCAACGGTAAATTGAAACGGAATTGTATCGCTTTTTTACCGTCCTCCAACCTTGTCATCCTTTTGATACCAGACTCAACCTCTCTACGGTCTCTTCGATTCGAGGCTTTATTTCATAAACTTTAGTCCACAAAGATTTTCGAATAATTCGTTTCGTTTCGGAATAGTATGTTCTGTATTTTCTGTAGGAAAAATCAATTTTTATTAACCTTTTCAATTTCTTTATTTATTATTTCATCTCCTGCATAAGTTTTTACGCTAATTGCGTGCATCTGCTTAGGATATTGATGTGGTTTTGTACGGCCGCAGATAATTTTATACATAAAGGGACACACACACTTGCATACACACTCGCACATGTTTGCTTTGACATATGCGCTCAGACACAACCGAACTAAATGAATTTTAGACAAACTTTCAAGAAGTTTTCAACTGGAACGCATATGACAAATTATTTTGTAAAGCAATTACAACAAATTTCTCAGACATTCGAAAGAAAGGAACTTACAAAAAACCAAAGTGGAAGCAAGTAAGAAAGTTAGCTTGGGACTAGCCGAAGTTTATGTACACGTAATACAAATTTATAGTTTAAATACCCTTGGGTTTTAATGAATAAAGGTTTCTATTTCTGAATAGTTTAAATAATGGTATAATTTATGCATGAAAAAATTTATCCTAAATAAATGAAAAGTCTAAGAAATAAATCAATCTAGTAATTAGGGAATGATAAATGAAATCTTTTCTATTATTGAATATTTTTATTTATTGAATTCTCTTACAGTTTTATTTATTTACTATTACTTAAATACAATAAAATACAATCCAATATCATAATGAACAAAAATAAAAGTGAAATCTGATTTTGTGTTGACAAGATAAGAAAACTGACTAAATAAATGAACTAATAAATAAATAAATGATTAAATAAATAATGGAATAATTTAAAGGGTCAATAAATAAATAACAGAATTACGAATAAAATAATAAGGAATACATGAATGAAATATGTAATCAAACATATAAATAAATCAACAAACGAACATGTCGGTGAATAATAAATAAATGAGTGAATATTTAAATGTTGAAATCCATAAATAAATCCATTGTAAACATATTTAATAATAAATAACTAACAATTAACAAATATGATTAACAAATAAACAAATTATTAAATGAATGGAAAATATACAAGCGAATAAGTAACCAAATAAATAAGTTAACAAATAAAGAAATAAATATTTAAGCAAATATTTTTTTAAAATAATTTCCAAAATTAATTTATAAAATTGAGTACTGCAATTTAAAGAATGATTTAAAATGGGTTCGTTTATTTTGGGTCGACAAATTAGTTCGTTTGAATACTATGAAATTTTGAAAAGTTATAATTGATTTCTGAGTTGAAAAAGTATGCCTTGGGAAGCAGTGGAAAATGGAAAAGTATCGAGTGTCTTATGGTAGGAATAAACTACAGTTCAACATATTGATTGCTCACTGATATGTTTAGATACACACTTGTTATGTTCCTAATGAAATTGCTTTTACTAAGAGAATATTTCAACATTAATATTATTAGGGAATAATATGAACATTTTTGCTGCGTCATATCGTTCATACGTTTCACGAATGTAGCGTCATAATATCGTCATACTTAAAATGTCATTTCATAGGGATTTATTTTCAAAGTAAAAATTGAAAATTTCAAACCACAGGCGGGATTAAACTAATTAATACTGAATAGAAACCCACCCACCTCAATAAGCCATTCGCCCACCGACTGCGCTCTTATAATTAACCAACATCTTTCATATTGTTGGTGTATAGTAAACAACATATTACTGTGTAAGCGAATACCACGTTTGTTTGCTTATATGACCCCGTTTTTGTGTGACCCCAACAGATGTTTATGCTTTCGATTGTATTTCAAAATTGTGGCTGTGAACACTTTTGTGTGTTTGTGCTTATGTGTGTGTATGTGTGCGTGTGTATTTGTCTGAGGTTGATCGCGAAACGGTTAATTAGAAAAGTACCAAACACATTCTAAACCTGATCGATAATGGCTTGTGGCCACGATTATCGCAAATATGCTTATTGGCAACACAATTGTTGTCGCTGTTGAGATTGTTATTATAGAGGTTGGCGTTGTTGCTGCTTCTTACCGCTTTTATCGTTTCTCTACTTGCCAATAGCTACTTGCCGACCTACAAAATTACAATGCTCCGTCAAAATTAACGGAGCAATTTCGTGTAGGCATCCGACCAACATTCGTTTCACATATCCCGTTGCCTTTCCCCTGTACCCTAACCGCTGGTTTCACATCCTTATCTTTGATAAACATGTTTTTCTGTGCAATCCAACTGTTCAAAACTTTCCGAGCTGACACCAATTCGCTGCCTGGTGTGCCGCGCGACAAGAATAAAATTACCTACAATTTTGGTATTAATTTGTCTTGCATTTGTGCATTTTTGTCTCACTTGCTCTCACTCTCTCTTGTCTCTTTCTTTCTTTCTCTCTTTCTCTCTTATGTTATCGACGGTGCGATATCAATTCCTTTTTACCTCGGCCTCGGCCATTGCATGAGTGCCGGTGCCTGTTTCGATGCTCATTGACCGCATTTATTTTAAATTCATTAATTCACAACAGAATAAGTTGACACAACAGCTGACGTTGGAAAATCAACAATAACAACAGCAACGATAACAGTGCCAACAGAGACAAAAATAACGTGCAGGATGTTTCGCGCTGTGACTATTGTTGCAATCCTATAAAAAAGTAATATGGAATCAAAAATGAAAACAAAAATAATGTGAGGGAAAAATAGAGCAAAAACTGTAAACATTCTATATATGTTAGGGCTGCTTCCGCTGTTGTTGTTGCTGTTGTTGTTATTGTTTCCGTAATTAGTTAGTTGTTTAGCTTTAATTGTTAAGATATAAATTTGAGATATCAGGTTGTTCAACATGCGAACATTCATACACATGCACACACACTCTCACGCACACGTTCATACACACACGCACACACTCACACAATTCCATATTTCTATTGTTATCTCTATGGCTGAAACGCTTGGGGTAACTTGAGTAACTCTAACTATCAAATAAATTTTCCATCGCAATAATATCATCGACATCCACTTACTATTTTGTGGAACGAGTCTGTTAAAAACATCTTTTTAAAACTAAATGAATAATTTTTCCAATTTATGTGAATTCTGTGATTGCTTATCAATAGTCTATACGTCACATTTCTTAATTTGTAACTAAAAACAAAAATTTTCGTAATAATAAAAACCGATGTAATTTATTGAGTGACTTACAGATCTATAGAGTATAAATTCAGTCCATCAGAATTTAATGTGTTCGGATGTCTGCTGAGTCATGGTCGGAACGGCGGGAGGTAAGCGGAATACCAAAGTACCGAAGTTCAATTTCCTCGAAAATCACCTCCTTCGTCTCGTTCATTCATTGCAGAAATGGTTCACCGTCATTCCTCTACTTTGTTTTTAATTCCGTGTCAAAAATCATTCTCTCGCACCTTCTCCCTCCTCCACCTCTTTCTCTTTTCAATCCTAAAACAATAGCTTTGCTGTTTTATATCATAGGAACCCTTTCGGTTCGGCTGAACGTTTGAAACTTGTTCATGTATTCCATTCGAGAATGTGATAATTGTGAATCAGAAAAATAGAGAGGGGCAAAGAGAGATAGAGAGAGGGTGGTATAGTGTTAAAATTGTATGGGCGTAGGTTGGTTAGGAAGCATTCTGGTCAACATCCTGTGAGCTTATTGTTATGATTTATTGCCAAACTTAATGCCATTCTCACAGCTTGTGGACACGTCCGTTTGAACAGTTAGCCCGTTGGTTGGCTTTAGGTTATTTGGTGTGCTGATGGATCAATAGTAAAAAATTCTCTTCCTTCGACGAGAATTCAAGCCAATTTGCAGGAAAAAAAATACATTCACAAAACGTTGCATAGGAGTCGAAAATTTCATTACTCTTTAGTAAAAAAATTTGCAGTACAGAAATTTTTGTAGCGGGAATTGTTAATTTCTCAACAATAGCAAATTCAATTAATTAACTCAATAGGCCACGTTAAGAGCCAGTTATGAAATGAATTTATAAGTATTGAGTTTAAAGCTCAGGAGGTATGAGATATGAAATAACGGCATAATAAATGAGGAGATATTGCAATGGTCGGTTGTGATTTAGGGTGACATATCATTAATTTAGTGTCATCGACTGGATTTTGGTTTTGCTGAAATGTCAACACTTCGATAGGTTTTTTAATGATTTAAAGGATCTGTAATATTCTCTGTAGTAAATTAATTATTTATAAAATAAAAGGCAAGTTTTATAAATATTAGTAAATTAATAGAAAATAATTCTAATTAAGGAATTATTAACAAACAGATGATGAACAAAAGGTTAGATGAATTATTTTATATAAAAGCCCAGAAGGTTTCAAGATTTTTTTAGTAATTTCGAAGATATAATTTATACAATTGAAAGAATACGATTTGAATATCAATTTCGTGGTACTTTTTTTCTTGCTAGTTTTATACATTTTGGGAAATATGAATAATAAGCCTTAATTCGTTTTAATTTAAGGATGTACATTTGACGAATAAATAAAATTTATTTATCAAAATTTAAATGAAATAAAAATGGTTGTTTTAAAAGCATATTATTTCATCTTGAATAATGTTTGTTTTTATTATTTCAAATTGAATTAAAACTGGAATTCCTTCCAATTTAAATGAGCGTAATTTTTCACGGATTTAAAAGTGTTCTCATCCTCTTTGTTATTTTTTTCAGTCTGAATGTCCTTTGCCTTTTATTATTATTATTATTATTATTATTATTATTATTATTAATATTCGTTTGTTGTTGAACGGTTTTAACGAGTTTATATTTCCAATTTGTTCGTCTTCTACGACAGTTTTGAATTTACCACAATCCCAACCAACCATTCTATAACTTTCAACATTCTGTAAACCCTTCACTATCGTCATGCCCTATCGTCATGCGTCCTTTTCTTCCTGTTGCGCCACTATTCAACAATTTTCTTAGGCTTCTTTCATCTCTTTCATGGTCTTGCCCTTCCGTGACTTTTGACCCTGCGAACGTAGTTACATAACTATTCAATTACAATCGAAACTTTTTCAATATAAAGGAATCATAAACTTGAATACTTATCGAACGGATGGATTCAAAGAGAGTGCTAGCGGAAGGATTGAAAGCAAGAGTGCCATTCAAGGTTATTTCCCTTCATTTCATTCGTTTTAAACTTATCTTCTGCCATGATCTCGTAATATCCCATCATGATCTCTCCTCCTCGCTTTATCTACCTCTTCTCCTTCGGAAGTGTTAATGCTTCAACCATCAGAGAACGAATGAACGAATTAAACTCATAAATCTTAAACAAACGAGTTCAATTGACAATCGAAGAACGAGGCAGTTACGTAAGCACGCACACACATACATATAATCATATACAAAAGTCTCACTATTGCTTTGATATTAGAAATTATGAGTGTAAGAGTGAGAGAGAGAAAAAGGGGAGGAGATATAAAAGGCATCATTTTTGCAATGGAGCAATGTTCGCCTTCATTCTAATTTAGATCTCAAATTAAGTTAAAAGTTACTCCAGTCTATTCTGTACACTTTTCTAATACTTTCAAGTACGTCCTCCTCATTTCCTCGCTGGTTCAGGTCTACCATTTTCCTCTCTTGTTCGCTTTATCGTTCTACAGGTTCTGAAAGTAAGAACTTTTGTTTCCGCTTTTTAACTGTTTCATTATGAGTGTCTCGGTATTGTTGCCCACAGCGCCCATTAATGTAGGTGTAACAGTTACTGTGGTGAGTGTGTGCATATTGGTGTGTTACCTAACTGGCGTATTTTGGTAAATATATCGAAATAAAGAGAGAGATAGAGGGCGAAGAGTGCAAAACTATCGTTGAAAGCATTTATGTAATTGAATTTATTGTTCGTAGATAAGTTGAAATAGAAAGAGATTATCAATTTGTGAAAGCAAAGAAAGAGGAAGGATGTGAATGAAAAAGATGTGTAAAGAGAGAGGCAATAAAGAGGCTTTGCCATCACTTGGTAAGATAATCCTTTCATTGGTTAAGAGTATTTACAAAAGTTTTTCTTCGGGTTTTTCTCGTATTTTATTATTTAATTATTTAGTTTAAAACAAACCTTAGGAACCATGAAATACCGAGATTTTCTTTAGAGAGAAAATTGTAAGACGGAATTTAGAAACGACAGATGAATTTGAAGTTCTTTTTGGAAGAAAGAAATAGGAATTACTTTGAAATCTATGAAATATTGAGAAAACAAAAGAACGTCACGATCAGAGGTAATTACGAGGTAGTTCTCGCTACTTATTAGGAAAGTGTACTGCTAAGCATTTGAGCCGCAAATTTTGTGAATTCCGTGGCAATCAGTTTTCCTGTCCTTTGAGTTTAGACGACTTGGAAATGAATTGGGTTGACTCAATAGAATTTGCAATGAATCACAAAACGATTTTCAATTAAAACCGTTGGAATATTCTGAAAAGGTATTTTATTTGGAAAGGTCTTGCTATGACGTCATGAAATGTGTTTATGTATGCTGGTACTACCAATTCTGTTGAATTACAACATGGTTTATTTTGTTTGTATCAGTTTATCATAAGCAAACGTATTCAGTCACAAAGGTTTAGTTGAACATTTGAAAACACAAACTAAGTAAATTGGGCACACTTTCTGTGTCTCTTTGAACAATTTCTCTACCGCTTTCTGTTTATCTCTGTCTCTTTTTATCTCTTGATAATTACACAGTCTTATCATGTTCAGTTAAAGCGATCTGTTAACATTTTCTTAATCAAACAAGCTCAAATCAAATGAAACTAAAAAAACAAAACGGGAGGAAATAACGCAAATAACTACGAGTTTTTTCAAAAAGTTGAGGGAACAAAGGTATTAATTTACGAAGTAGAGCTAGAATATTTTAAGTATTGTATAGAAAACAATTTCTATGATGAATATGTTATGCATTGCAGTATTTGTTGGTTTTAATCATACATTGTCAAAAAATACTTTGCTTTTGACGTTTTTCACGTGGTTCATAATGTGTTTAGTGACTAAAGCACGCCTACAATGAAGCACCAACCAAACGAGTTTCCAAAGAATTTAATTGAGGCTTAATTTCGGTGTGATATGGCTGTGAGATTACCTCTTCTCATACGACGTGATAACGCCAGCTCTATTTGTTATTCATAAGAATATGTACTTTATTTAATATCTGTATTAAATAATCTGCTTACTGCAATTATTACGCAACTGATTTTAACAAAGATTTTAAAATTGTTTACTAATTTAGGAGATACCAATGTAATCTGTTGTAACACCGCGATAAATCTTGGAATTGCTGTCTTTATGAAAATTGTCGGTTACTCATACGACCCGATATGCCATCCATATAAATTGGTAAATCCCTTTCCTTCCTTTCTAATACTCGTATCTGCACGACTGAGTGTGAAATTGCATTAAATTTGTATTCATTCCTTAGGATATCCTGGATATCCTCTTGCTGTATTAGACTTAATTGCTTTCATGGCTTTCATTGTTAAAGACTTGTTCTTGTTCTTGTTCTTGTTATTATTTTCGTTATTCGATTGTATTCCTTGTTGTTTTGTTGTGCTTTCGTATTGTATTAAGGCGTGCATTGTATTGTTGTTGTAGTTCTCAAAGTATTATTATGTATTAAGGCGCATATTAATTCTAGAAATAGTACACTTTAGTGGCGTTGTTGTCGTTTGTTGCGTCGTTGTTTCAGTGTTATTGTTGCAGCTGTTGCTATGCTTATTCTTAGTATTTTTGTTGTTTATATTTGTACGTATGGAAGAAACTGACTTGTTTTCTTACTGCTTTAAATTGCCGCTTCAGTCTTATGTGTTAGTAATGCTAGCGATATCCACGTGTGCATGTGTGTATTCGTTTTATTTCGATTTCCATCTACTGTATATAAATTGTCGTGGCGCCTTTACTAAATATTGTTACTTTACATTGCTCTTATTTCGGATCTTCTTCCGTTTGCCTGAAGCCAAATCTATGACAACGAGTTGCAGATGTTCATGTGTGTATGCTCATGTATATGTAATGGTACGTGTGTGCATTCCTATATAATTTATTATATTCTAAATTCTGATACCAAATATCATCAACTCAATTCATTTATTATTGATTTGATCTAACGACAGGATAGGCTTTTGTGATCGAAGAAATTGTCGGAAGAAATATCTTCGTTTTGCTATTAATGGATAATTCTATTCAAAATCTATAAACATTTTACATAAGTGATTATTTCAATAAATATTATTTATTGATTTACGATTATTTGTCAATAAATTATTCATTTTTTCAATTAAGCAAATAAATTCAATAATACTGCGTAGTTTCTTTACCAGGAGGATTTTCGGATTTTTGCCTAATTAGAATTTGAAAATAGACTAAAACGTCACATCATTGTCATGATTCATTAGTTGAATTATAATTACGTTTTAATATTAAACTTATTTGTATTAAATCACTCACATATTACTTAGGAGTGTATGGGTAACGTTCGCTTCAATATTTTGTTGTAATTCTGATCCTTGATGTCGAATAAAGAAATTCAAATTTTTGTATAAATTAATCCGCTCAGCTTCGCTCAAGAAGGGAGAGTTCTTTTCCCGTTTGGTTAATCCAATCATGTATTTGAAATTGTCACGCCACGTCTGGCATGTTTGAAAGAATTTCGAGCTCGTTCTGTTTCTTCCTACGGGAGTCTATATTTCTTCGCTAATTTATTCGGCGGTTTTGTGACGATCATTAATAATTAACTGGACTGAATCAAACGAAATGCCAGAGGAGTTATTCTAGGTGACTACTGAGACACTATTTGATTTGCACCGTCTCTCACAATGTCCCGTAGACCGACCCCCCACACCTTGCCCATTGTAGAAACGTGTTACAAGTTTGAAAGTAATCCTAATAAATGCATCGGGTTAATCTCATTGCATTTACTTTATATTGTTTGGAAGTCAGTTAAAGGAAGTGGAACTGTGAAGAGAGGGAGAGGAGCAGTCCTTGTTATGGCTAGAGTGCTTGCATGCAAATCCTTGTCTTTCCAAACACATTTTTCGGTCACTGAATTGCTTCGTGGAGGAGGGAACACTGTTATGAAGGGGATTGTTTGAACACACAGAGAGAGAGAGAGAGAGAGGGAGAGAGAGAGAGATTGGGGAATGTGGTTTGGATTAGGATTATCGGTAAAGCAGTCTCAAAGCAGGTCTCTATGATTGAACGAGCAAATTGCCTTTGGCGTTGCTGGAAAAGAGCTAAATGCCATTGTTTGAAACCGTTGAGAGAGAGAGAGCGAGAAGGGGGCGGGCAAGAAACAGACGGTGAAATTAACAAAACCAAGCACTCTTATATCGTAAGGTAGTGTGTGTGTGTGTGTTGTGTTCATTGATTACTTCATCATATCGGAAATCTCACAGTGAACAATTTCGTGGCATCGTTCTCACTTGCCTTCATTCCGTTTGTCCTTCTACCTCTACGAACTCTGTCGATTCTACAGTCCGAGGTTGAAATCTGGAAAAGTGTTGCCAGCGGCACTTTCGAAAGCGTTTGTTTTCTGTTTGTTTGTTTATGGAGAGCTAAGAGAGGTCGCTGCTTGTTAACTGTTTGTGTATAATACTTGGATTATTATTGATGGAAGACCGTGCCCGTTGACTTGGATCTGGTTGAGGGTTGACGGACTGGATGGACGAAACTAAACCGAAAACCCTATAGATGCTGGTCACTTATTGACCGTAAGTTTAATGGTTTGATTACGATTGAACGTTGTTTATTGATCATTGACGATTGGCGGCTTATGTTCGGCTTTGGTGCTGTGGCAGAATTCATCCTCACTAGAGCTCGTTTGAGGATTCAGGCAAGCATCTTATGATGAGCATACGTACTCCTACAATTTATTGAATATTGATGTTTGCGATTGATGATTTATTGATTGCTTGGGGGCTACTGATGAAAGCTGACACGTTATTGTATTGTGGATTATTTTCGATCGCTTACTTCCGACTGAGGCTTGTCCAGGCTATTCTTTGGTTTCTTGCCTTTTGGAACTCGAGGATATAGAACTAAGTAAAACTGACATCTCATTATGTTTTTGTGGACATATTTGGTATTTTTACTACTATTTTCTCTAATAATTTTTACTCGTGATTTGCTCTGTTTAATTTATTTTTTTATTTTGTCGATATGGATGATCGTGAACAGACGGTCGAGACAGAAATCTCGATTTCAATTCAAATGTAGTTCGTCTTTATGACTTCGTTTTTGGGGACTGTCCATCGTTCATGTAGGTAAGTTATATTGCTTCTTTAACGCACGAAATAAATATTATTAGGGAAATATTAGTTTGGTATTCGCGTTCGCGACGTCGTTTTGACCGGTTTTCCTTTTTTCATTTCTTACCTCAAGCATTCAAATTTAATTCGTAAAAGTCCTAAAGTCAGCTGTGCCTAGTGAACACTTTAAAAGCAACAATCGTAACCGATATTGTAGCAAATAAGCAAAATATTATTCCAAGGATCTCAATTCTGCGGTTCTTATCACTTGGGAACAGTTGGAGGGAGAAGTGAAACGGAGAGGGAAGCCTGAAAGGTAGAGCCAAAAAATAATATTAACATTTTCCAAACCACTCCCGTAAAGCCTTGATCCCTTAGTCCCAACAGGCTTTGTACTTTTCTCCTTCTTACTTCATCCCGATTTCGTCGCTGCTAAAGGATAAATGCGCGCGGTTGTTGTTGTTGGTGTTGTTGTTATTACAATTGGCTCTTTTGGTTGGCAACAGTTTGTTGTCACGCCAACTGAATTAATACCGCAAAATGACAACCGGAAACCACAGAAGTACAAAAACTAAAGCCACAAACCGAAACCCAACAACAACAATAAAGACAATACAAGAAATAACAACAACTATACTCAAACCTAAGGGACATCTAGTAAAAATTGTACAAAATGTATCTTAAGCAATAACAAACGTAACCGCTCCGATGGCAGTGATATCTATAATAAAAATGGCAATAAATGTCGAAAAACAACAACGACAACAACAATAACAAAACCCACAACCACTTGAGAGCTATAACAAATACGAAAATTCAATAAAAGATATCACGGAGACTTCGACAATAATTCTATGATTTATTTTTTGTGATTTTTTTATAGTTTGTAAAAATAAATCAATGTTTAGTGGGCTGCATTCACTCGCTTTCAATATCGTCTTCTTTATTTGTCCTTCTTTATTTTTTGGTATTTTTATCTTTCTTATTCTTCTTCTTAGAGGACTGACGAATGGGTTTACATTACCTGAAATTTCAGAAAGGGAGAGGAATAACATAAGGAGAAGACGAAGAGAATTGATAATTGCCTAAAATATTTGTGAAACATATTTAAATAAAATTAAAAGGGAAATTGTTGAAAAGTTTTAATCTTATAATTCTCAACAATAAACAAAAATTGCGTAAATCTGCAAATTTGGAACGATTGAAATCTCGAGCGCTTTTGCTGTCAAGAGATTTTTGGAATAAATCTATCTTCTAATCTAATCTAATCTTCTTCTGGCTTTAACTACGCCATGACTTGATCTCAAACAAAAATTCGGATAGTCGAAAATAGGTTCAGTTAATTTACATCCGTTTCTGTCGATACGTTGATGATAGTGGTCCACTAACATTAAATTTTTTTGATTGCTTCCTTGTAAACACTTCTACTCTTCTGAAGAAGAGTTTAAGGAAGAACATCATAATGAAGAGAATTATAATGGATTTACCGGTGGGAGAAAAATCATGAGCAAATTCAAGTTTTTCAGCTTTCTCTTTCACACATTAAACAATAACGTTGCATAATTTTCGGCGATTGATCCAAATCCTTGTTGAATTCATTCAATCAGTCAATCATGTTGCGGCTTCAATGATTCCCATTTTCGTTCGTAACGGTAGCGGAATCGTGCATTGTTTTACAGCATTCATGTATTCATTTCACAGACGATCACCTGCCGATTTGATATTACATGACCTGGAACGAAAACAATAACAACGACAACCACAAAATTCAACGTCATAGGAAAGTTAATACGGAGAAGCCCAGAGAAATGATAGTTACGATGGTCGATGATTGCGATTATCGTTGTCAAGGTACATGCAGGAGCACCGCCAGCAGCAGCGTTAACAGGATTGTTACTAACAGCAATCTAAATAACAGGAAACTAGCAGCAGTCCCAAGCAAAAGCGAAAAACCATTCACCTCAATGCTCATCATCTCCAACATCGTAACCAATACCAAAGTGCAAGACGAGCACTAATATCATACGCCATGCATTGCTACTACTAGCGAATCTAGGGATAATAACAACAACAACACCAGCATGACGGCGACAATGACGCAAGAAAAATTCCATTTTCATTTCACACGCTTTCTCTTCACTATCAAAGTTTTTCGTATGATGGGAAAAAGGACGTTTACAAGGAGACACCGGAATGATGATAGAAGAATTGATATGAAATCAAATTTATACTCTTTTTAAAAAAGACAACAATGTAATGTCTTTTATGCAAAATAAGCAAAAATGACAAAAACATAAGCAACAACAACAACAACAGTGAATAGCTTTTCGAGTGAGTTTCATGCTCAATCGTATGGCATTCCGCTTAAGCGCTTAACTTAAAGCCGACTCAAGCTCTTTCACGGGGTTGACAACATCACCTGACGGAGAAAGATAGTCGTATATTTTACTCGTTACTGAGACGTTACAGGATCAGACGATATTTTTTTTCAATTCGTTGATGAATCATGCACGTGTATGTTTAAGACCTTTTGACAGAGATAATGAGATAGGACGTTAGCACTAATATATGCACATTTATTGTATACATTCACAGTATGGTATACTTCTCTTGGGAATTGTGAGGGTTTTCCAATACATTTGTAGCTGTGTCAACGATACTTTCTTTTTGAGCTATTTTTGATCGGTTTTGTGGAATGTGAAGTCCAGAATGTGAAGTAGTTATTGCTTTCGACTAAATGATTTCTCCTCGTTCGTTAGAAGTGGTTTTGAATTTTTGGCATCTCACTGAGACTCGTTATTTCGTTGTTTCATCGTTATCCGGTTTTTAATGCGTTTTATCTCTTTCTTCATCTGTTCCCTCTCTCTCTCTTTCCCTCCGTCACCATCAATTTCACGCAGAGTTGCCATAGCGTTTGTTCATTTGTAAAGTCAGACATTATCAATTCACGTCCTCGAGCAAAGCGTGTCTGTCTGCCTTCGGTTGAAATCCGATTTTGGCGCGCTTAATTTGGATTTCGATTTTGATTGATTTGGATTTTGGACTCGCGTTGCTTCCTCAAGCTAACGGAGGTAATCAACGAGGCAACAGTGCTTGCGATGGCGATGGCAGTTTAATTTATTGATTTGCAGCTTTTCGGCTCTTTCCGATCCAGTGGACTCAATGAGTTTGAGTTACTTTAGGAAAGGAATGTGGCAAATGAAAAAAACAATCAAATTTTTCGTCAGCAGATGATAAAAGATGACGAAGAAGAGGAGGAAAAATGTGAAAGAAAGTACTGTCACGAATTATAATGACTTGGAGATAGTTTCGAATCAATATCATCGTTTGTAAAAAATGTTTAAATTTTGTTGAACACCATGTCACCCCTCCCTCTACAATTCTTCTGCCAATTTATCTTTTGACAACTTGAACTCCAAAAGTCACCAATCGGCCATTAGAATCCAACTGAGGATAGTTCTTACATGTTACGAGTCAGTTGCTTGTGCAACGGTCAGACAATAAGAAAGGTCTGAATTTTGGTAACGCAATTGTTCAAGCGGTAATACGTGATTTCAGAATTGCAGTTTTTTAAGGTTTGTACAAAAATCTGGGAGAGGATAGAGAAGAGAGAGAGAAACGGCTAAAGAGTGCGACAGAGTGTGGAGAGAGAGAGGGCCACGGAAAAAATTGTGAAACTCCCTGAAGATTTTCCATTATTCGATTATTTTTAAATTAAATTTGCCAATCCTGTAATCACGTCACCCTTATTTTTGTTAGACTTTATTAAATTATAAAAATGGTTATGATTCAGAATAACTTTTTCTTTATTTCCAGTTTAGGAGCTATAAACCTCTCGATGAAGTTACGGTGCAATTTTAGGCTGCTTCCAATCTATTCTCGGTAGACCACAAATAAAAATTCGGAATTTATTTAATTCGATTCTTTTCCACCAAATAAGATTTCTCATCCTTTTCGTTTTCTTCAAATAAATTTATTTCATATTATTAATTAATTAATTAAGTTCATTAATTTCATTTAAAATTAATTAATTTTGAACTTTATTTTCAAGACAAAAATTAGCTTTAGTTGTCCACAATGTTTGATAATTTGCCACCTCCTACGTGCTTGGTCAAAATGTATACGAATCTACACCACCAGGATGTTCCTGGTGATTCTGTACATATATATTCATTGCCCATTCCATAATCGTTAATCAACCTGACACGCTTTCCTTCATTTTAGCCATTTTCCCCCTTCCCGAAACGTTAGTTATCCCGCAAACAAGCACGATTCCCTAGCATTCCATTGCATACCATTCCGTTAAGGATCCGTAAATCCAGTTGCCTTCGTTGATGACAGCCGAGTTATGCCCTTTCTTCTTCTTCTTCTTCTTCAACATCTTAGAATGAAATCCACCGACAATTGATTTGCCTTTTGCACAAATGATGTTATTAAAACCTCGGAGCATCTTCGGCACCGACACCACCATTAGCAGCAGAAGCAGTAGTGGGAACACAAGTTGTATTTGAGATCAAACCAGTCTTAAAAACACATTTTTCTTAATAATTTCAAAAAGAAGAAAAAATAATAAATCCAATGTAGGAAAAAAGACACTGAAAATAGAAAGCTTTGCAGTCTACACAAATTTTCACACAAAATCCACAAGGGTATCCAAAAGACAATAAAACAACAGTGTCTTTCTTCCCACCCCTTTTCTGTGGCTCCCCGTCTACTCTCTTCACCTTAACGGCATTTACGCCACCTTATTATGGTACGATGAAGTCCCGTGGGTAACATCCGTTACAAAAAAGTTTCACTTATGCTTTTGCGAAATTTCGTTTAATATTCAACTCGGCAAAGTTAGTCGTCGTCGTCATTCGTCATCGTTTAGCAGTCGCGCGTAGTCGTCGCAACTCAAAATAATAGACTCAGTAACTGTAGTCAATTTAAAAGCAAAAGGAACTCATAGAAACATTGCGAATATTAGGAGATTGGTAGGAAAAAGAGCGAGAGGGATGGATTTGCTTTTGGCAATATACATGCATATACACGTACACACACACACATACACACACACGCACACGCACAGACAGGAAAAGCATAAGAGAATGATTTATGGTGTTTTCAGCAACAACATTAAATACATTATTTTCAGACAAAAATAAAATAACAGAGGCAACAACACCACTAATAACAACAACAATAGTAGTAACCAGCGCTTGCATATAAAAAGTATTCAAAAATTATTCTGGAAAACAAAAGTATAATAAAGGAAAAAAGAAGAAGAAATAGTTGCGTTTGTCAGATTTTCATTTTTCATATTTTCATTCGCATTCTATCTTCTTTTCCTTCTTTTTATATTTATTTTTTAAACGTATTTCCTGACATTTCTTTCATAAGAAAAACTTTAATTTAAAAACAGAAAGTGGCGAAGGAATATAAATCAAATCCTTAGAAAATTCTTTTCTCGAATTTATAAAAAATATCTCAATTTATTCCTATTTAATTTGCGTATCTCACGAAATAGTGAGAACAATCTTATCAGTGTAAACTTTAAATAGACGCACGAACATACATGCTCACGAACGTACATATGCACGTGCTTACGACAAGCAACATTACTTTTATTCATAAAAGGAATTAATTAGCGAACAATATTCTCATTCTCCCATTCATCTATCCATTCATTTGTTCGTCTATAAAATAACTGAGTCGATATTTAATAATGAACATGTATCAATAGAGATGTACGTATGTGTGTATGTGTGGGTGTGTGTATGAAGGACGTGCGTTCATTGATGGAAGTTCATTTGTATTTAGGTGTTCGTGTGAGAAAAAGGGAAAGGAATCGACCAAAGACGGATGCGAATTGATTTATGACAACTAACTGCATTCTGTTATCCATCTAGGTGGATGAAGTTAGTTGCCATAAATCAATTTTATATTATATAAATTCCGCCCTAAGAGAAATTCAACAGTTGGTGATTGAGGCGTAAACAATCATTAATGATGTTGCATAATTAATAAACTTTAATATATACCTGTCTCTTTATCTATTTATCTAATTGTCAGAATGAGTTCAAATCAATCAGAATGTTCTTTTTTACTGGCCTCTAAACTTAGTGTTTTTATACTTAATAAGGTTAATTCGGAGGTTAATTCGGTTCCACGCTCGTAATTACATTATTTTTACTTCACAATAGACCCTCTTAAAAACTATCTTAAAAAAATCAATTTGATAAATTCACTAACCGCTTCCGGAAAGAGGGCTTATTCCATAAAAACCAATTAGCGAAGTTATTTTTAACACAACCCTGCGGCGTTTCATCATGTCATAAATTCCGAGTTTCAAAATTCAGAAATTGCTTAGCTTTGTTCCGCTGCATTTTTTAGCATTCTACGCTCTTAATTTAATAGCGAGTCGGGCACATACACAGATGTTCTTACACAAACACTAACTGATACAAACGCACATACACTAATGCTCGTATATACTCACGAATTAATACATACACAAGTGAACTCTGTAAGTGTACGTAGAACACTTCGGTTTGGTATGGAGGTCGATTGCTTTGCGTCGGCATGAACTCTAAGCAAATATTTTAAGAATAGGCTGAGAATCCTGAGTCTATGAGAACCCGAACTGCGCGGACCCTGAGTGTCGTTACTTTGCATTTTCTACATGAAAAAATTTTCCCACAATTTGCTGCCTGTGAAATTCTGAAGAGCTGGCAAAGCAACGCTAAGCAACATTGGAATTGAATCGCTTGATATTGAAACATAATTTGAAGCGAGTGAAATCAAGACGATAAATACATAAACCGAATACACCGAAGAAAGAACAAGGTGTGTGTGCAAGGGGGACTCCCCCAGGGAGTCCAAGAAGCCCAAGAAAGCCCAAAGGATATTCCTCTAATAGAAGAAGTAATCAAATAAATAACACAAAAGCTTTAATGGAAATTCACCATCGTCACCACTATCGTCTTAAATTTTAGATAACTTTGAACCGCTTCTGATAATTAATTTTTCCCTAGGTCAGTCTAGATCAGCTAACCCTTTTTGTTCTCCTTCTTCTCGCTCCTCTCAGTAAAATGTTGTTTACACTTAGTAAAATTTAAACAAACGCTTCTAAGAACTAGCATTTATTAATAAAAGGATAAGCGAAAACTTAAAAATTTGAACCAAAGCATAGAAAGTATAAAAATAAAAATTAGAGATCAAAAGTAAAAGCAATAAAAAGAAGGTAAAAAAATTTGTGTAAGAAAAAATTAAGTAAAAAATGCAAAACAAATTAGTACGAAATAAATAAAAGTATAAAAAATTAAATAACAAATATGACATTGAATAAAAAAATCTGCAGTTTTTTAAAAATAAAAATGATTAGAAAATAAAATAAAGTAAAATAATAATCGACAAAGAAATTTGAAAGTGTACTATTTAAAAAAATGGTTAGAAAGAAGAATTGAATAATTAAAAAACGTCAAAAAATGCGAACGCTCTTAAAGCGTAAATTTTAGTAAGCCTGTTTTTAAGTTAATTATTGTTACTACGCAAACGGTATAACGTATAACGTTATACTCACCGTCATCCTTTTGGGATGAGTTGTAGAAGACTAAGAGATTTCACTTAGATACCATTCCGTTGTCGGCTAGATCCCTGTCGATGCTGACTCTGGTACCATTTGCGATGTCGTTGCCTGCGGTGTTAGCGGTTCTCGGGACGCGGTTTGTGATGTCAGTGCTGATGGTTTCCCCGATTCCGTGCATCTGATCCTGATTCTTGTTGGGCTTGGTCGTTTTGCTGTTTCGCAACGCCCAGTCTTTTTGCTTTGAAACTTTTTAATGAAATTCAATTTTTTATGTAAATTACTTCAAACTCTGTTGCGTTCAAAGTTTTCTATTAAGTTTTTTGCTTTATAAGCCACACACTTAAACCTACACCTACACCTCTATACTTAAACACTTATACACTTGTACACCTACACTTATATCTGTACAGGTTTATCTACCTCGAATACTTACAAGCCCGATAAGGCAATGAGTACGAACGACAAAATATCGTATAAGCGTATGATTACTAAATCACAAGACATTCACTCGCATAGATAAGAAATGGATTTGCAGACATACAAACTACATACGCACACGTACTCAAGCATGTTTTGTACGTGCTTGTATTGCAGTTGCTTGTAATCTTAATTACAGTAACAAACTTTCTTCAGAAATTACTTTATATCCTTAGATTATTTCATGAATATTTACAGATTATCTTAAGTATACTTGAATAAGAAATTCATAGAATCTCAAGGTATAGAAATATCAAAAGCAAGCATCATTGCCACTTTAAATTAGAGGACTGAAGAAGAAGGAGAAGAGTTAATCTTCGTTTCAATCTCGACTTTTTAGGGAATATATCTCGACATAAAATTCACTCGCTTTGGCTGTAGCAGTTTTGTTTTAGCGGAAGCTATGTCGAGGGAACCGTGATACAATCTTTTCATGACTGAAGCGATTGCCTGCGAATCCGTATTTCGATTTAGCGTTTATCGAGGCAAGCTTTTAAGAAATGTTCTATCAGCAGAGGCGATCTGTTTTCATTCAAATTAATAACTTCAAGTGTGATATCGGTTTTAAGTCGAGCTCGAAACGTAATTTCTTTTGAGATGAGATTGGATTGATGTGAGGATATTCATTTCGTATATATATCGAGACGAGCTTCTATTCCAATTGGGATCATCTCTGTGGCAAACATTGTCATGATATCCAGTTTTCGCATTTGAATTACACTGGAATTGCATAAGGGTCATTTGTGACCCGCACTTTGGCTTACAATGTAATGTACAAAGAATTCAGAGACCACGGAATAAGCGTACAGTGAATGAAGCGTGTATACAACCTATTGTTATCGGGAAAGAGGAAGCAAATTTTGCTGTCCTATGCGATGCCTATGGAAACACTATGTAATTTGTTTCACTTTTGTCATTGAGTAGTGATGCCAACTAAATATTTACAAGATTTTCTGAAAAGTGATTACATCGTTTATAAGGATTTTAAATTGATTTTTAAAATTATCTGAAATTTCTTGAAATAATCTTAAACAGGAAACCGTAATGTGTATCTCTGAATGCGTTACGTTGAAAAAGCATGGTGGAAGCGGAAACAACGATTTCTTTTACTTTGAATAGCAGTTAAATATGTGGATTTGATATATGTGTATGGGTGTGTAATTGCTGGCGTGTAGGTTGGATTGAAATATATTATATCTAAAATTTTCTAAACGGTTGGAATTTGAGTAATTCGTGCGTGTATTTGTAAATTTCTACAAATACGAATTCCATTTGCAACAAATCATGCATGAATCCTTGATTAGTAGCCACCGAAATGAGAATTTTACTCGAGTCGTCGACGATTCTTTTAAGCCTCTTTTTACTTTGTGTTTTAGTTTAGTTTCTGATGCAGACTTGTTTCTTGTTTTTTGTGTGTGCTTGTTTTTACTTCAATATTTTCGAGTTCCGAGCCAGCTCTTCATTCTTTACGTTTCAACGTTTACCCTCCTTCCTTCGTTCAATAATTTAAGTTAGTTTCTCAAGTTTTTGTTTGTTTATTTGAAGGTTTAGCATATGCCGGTTTATTTTATTGAAGTTTGTTCCTTCGAGAAATATTTGCCATGCTTGGGTATAAAATAGCAGTAAAGAATCCTGTTGCAGAATTTCTTACGATTATCCTACAGAATATCTTTGCGGATTTAGGAAGAATAATTATAAAAAAATGAAAGAATAAATAAGAAAAGTTAGAAAGAAAAAATAGCTATGTAGAGGATGAAATTGTATTTTCTGGAGTCGAAACAGTTGGAGAATCTACTACAGAAAAAATTCTTTAAAGCCACGAAAACAAAGAATAGGAAAAATAAAAACGAAGTGTATTTGCCACAGCAGAAGAAAACAGAGAGACCGAAATATAAAAATTAAAAGAGAAAAACTCACTCCATTGTTGTGTGCTCTAGCGAACAATATGGCAACATTCTCTATATGTTACCATATTGATAATATCAATTACATAAAAGAAATAAAGCAGCAACAATATTTTAATAAAGTAGCAATATAAATAAAGAATATTAAAGCAATAAAAAATCCGAAAATCCGTAATGTGAGCAAAAGGAGCAAAAACAAATATTAAAACCCTTCGTGATAAGGAAAATGAAAACAAAAATGAAATTCCAAACTCCATGGAAAATTCAACATAAATGAAACCAACTAACCGACCCACATTTAGACTTGTGTGACTAATCAAAACTTATTCGTCAGTTGCGAGCGGTCAGTAAAAACATTAGGAATTAGGAGCTTGTGGTCTTAGGAGTGACCACACTGAGAAAACTTTTAGCATTGAGACTAAGCTGCTTTACCAGAAAAATGTGCCTAATTGGATAGAAAGTCGCAAGTTCACACAAAAAACGTCGAAAACATTTTAACAACGTGTTGGACTTAAACATGTTTGTCCCATTCCTAAGCTCACAGTATGTATGTACGCGTATGTCAGAGGGTAACACAAAAGTCACATTGCAGTAAGTTCGAAAACCAGAAGCAATGAAAGCGAAGGATTATATTAGTCCTTTGTATAAATGAGTTGAATTGAATCGGTAACACCCATATGTTCACACACGCAAGTGCATACAGCACATACGCACAGCACGCATATACACACATACGAAAGCAAACGTTTCCCCTGGAAAAACACATCCATTCAAAAAACCTCAATTAGTACTCTGTGCAATGTGGGTGCCCGTCCGTACTGCACTGACGTGTATACTCTTGTGTTGCATATGTTTGAAAGCTTAGTTTGCGCGTGTGGGTGTAAGCAGAGATGTGCTTCTAAATGAATGTGACATAAGTTCAAAACAAAGTGTGTTTATGTGTATACCTAGATGTGTGTGTATGCGCGTAGTTACGGGATTATGTGGGGAACTTAAATAGCTGTGGTGTCTTTTTGCTTGTGTGTGTGGCTGTGTGGACACACACGTATGAATACAGTCTACTATGTCTTTAGATTCAGAAAAAATGGTATGGGGAAATTATGTGTGTATGCAGAGCGAAGTAAATTTTTGTTCGGAACTAGGAAAGAATATGAAGAACTCCTTCCTCGGTAATTGATTACCTCTTACTTCAAAAGTAATTGAAATAAGTTCAAACCATTCATCGCCACTGCTTTGCGTGACAAGGCAAAATTTCCTATCGGTGCTTTAGATATCACATTTGCATGTATTTGTGCGTTTGCTTGATTGTAGGCACTTTATTTTTGACTTTAGATGGCTCGCTGGAGCCACATATTTATGTTATACTTTCTGTTCTTATTCCACTTCTTCCTCTTACATTTTTTAACATTTCACTTTTGAAATACTTGAAATATATTGTTATCACAGAAGGTTTTTTGTGCTTGATATCCAATGAATATCTGCAAAAATAATGTCGAAAGTTGAAAAGGAAGAAGTTATTGCAATGTTTTCGCCTGTCTTAACGAATGTTTTGATGATGTTAATTCTCATACTCATTAAATTTTTTAACAAGTTTATTTTTTAAAAACATTATTTCAACTAATTTTCATTCACCCTTTCATCACTTTATTCTTCGTTTTCTTTTTATTGTTTTTGACTTTTTTAGTCTTCTTCTATTTCTCCTTCAGAAACGCTTGATGCGGTACCTTCTCGTTAAATATTTATAACTTCATTTCTCTTCAGTTTGAAAATGGGCCAAGAGGATAAAAGGGTAAATTCAACGATGGAAAGAGAAGAAGGAAAGAGAGAGAAAGTGAGGAAGGGAGGTATAAGGAGTTGTAAGTCATCGGTGTCACTTCAATCGCGAATATAACTAATTGCGTCACCTACATAACTTACGAGGAACAGAAGCGTTTTTCTCTCTTTATTTCTACTTTCCCCTCTCCCTCTCTCCGTATCTTGATAATATTTGCAACTGAGGAGGCCGTAATTTAAATAATGATACATTCTTCATCACTTGCAACTGTTTGACACACATCGAGTTCCTGAAAACACCCGCAGACAGTGACGAACACATACACACAGAACAAGAACTCACATACACGCCCATTCATACACTATCATTCACACCTAAATTCTCCTGGGTATTGGCAAGAACCGCAAAATAAGAGCACAAGCCCTTTTGCATTTGCGCGACAGTTTGATACTGAAGCTAACGACTGTAGTGCACTCCAGTGTGGTTTATGTGTGTGTGCTTTTGTATTTACAGATGATATCACTGAATATAAAGAGTTCATTACTCACATGTAAGATTTCTTTTTATGTACGTTACACTTACTTCACGTCGTATTAATCAACATTCTTAAAACATAAGAGTTTTCTCCTGCTTCCTGTCAACTGAAATATTCAAACTGTCTCTTAATAATCTACGTATCAACAATAATGTCTATTATACAGGAAACATATTTGAGACTCTTGATATTGTACTTACTGTTAAATAATTCCAAGAATTTCTTGATCACACTTCAATCTAGTCTTAATCTGTATTCGTTTAGCGTATCCATTCTGTAGCGTGGAAATAAACACATTTTCAAACCAGGTCATAATAAATTTTCCATTAATTACATCCAACAGTAGCAAGTTGTTTGTCAGTTGACACCGAGTTACTTAAGAAGAGGTCAATCCCCTCTTTATGACTTATTTACTTCGTGTCGCGTTGACATCGTCGCTTAAAGTGTAAATCCTTAAAACTAGTTATGAATCTCAGAAACGTCGTTATAAGGATTTTATGCTGTGACGACGCTTGATACTTTATGACTGCAACAAACTTGTGCAAATAGTTCAGTCCTTCCCTGTCAGTGATATCATAGAAATTGTTTTATTCAATGTCTTTAAATCATATGCATCGCATCGAATATAGTGCAGATATCATCTAGGTTATTATCCATTATTAAATTATTTTGTATTTTCTCAAATTTGTATCTGCTTTGCGTTAATCATCTGCAGATGCATTATTCTACTTAATACGACTATCCTTATTACCATCATTATTAACATCGCCTTCAACTACTACCAACAACATCATATCTATCACTATCATCACAGGCATTATCTCCGCTATCACCACTATCAAATAGCTACCACTACCGCTCTCACTAACGGCGTTAGTGCCACTATCATTATCACCAGAACTATCGCTATATCTGGTTCTATCACTGCTACTAACCTTATCACTATGAATATCAATATCACTGTGAACATCACTATCACCACAATCATCGCTACCACTATCATTTGGACTATTGAGAGCACTCTTACTGTAACTTCACTATCACTCTTGCCATCACTCGCTCTCCCTTTCTCCCTCTTTCTATGATTATTACTATTAATAATGCTTACACTCTGTATTATCCTCCACAATGTTTGCCTTCATAGTCATCATAATTATTATCACAATCATTATGTTCGTTCTTTGCAATCATCCATACGCGAGATACTAATGCATTATTCAACAACGCAACTGTTTTTCTTTCAACTCAACATACGTACATCACTGGCAGACATCGCTCGTCGTGACGTTGCGTTAGTGACGGTTTAGCTGATGACTGTTTCGTGAAACGATTTACAGTTTTATATTCCTCGAGCGTAACGTTAAGAGCTAAATCTATACCAGAATGGCGTCAACACAATCATTAAAGTAGTCGCCACAAAATCGCAAAGGGTTTATTTGTAATTGCCGTTTGTTTCATACAAACCGATGCATTTGTGATCCCGTTTTTGTGCAATTCCTTTATTAGTTTTTATTATTACTATTATTATTCGATGTTAATGCGTCTCATTCATGTAATTCGTTATGATTTTTAGACACGATTTTCAACACTGTAATGAAAAATATCGTCACAGTTAAAGATTTACGATGAATTGCGGTGTTCGTTGGATTTATAGCATGAGAATGACTTTGCCCTTTCAAGTATTGTACTAAATCAGCGATAGTAAATTCCCGAATGCCTTTGCAACCACATAAACCCATTCTAAAGCGATCTGAAAGAAACCAGATTATGATGAAGATTTGATAAAAGACAATCGCGTCTAACTAAATTTAATAAAAGCTGATGAAATCATTTTTCAAGCTCTTAATTCTAGCATAATGACAATTTAAATCCGAACTGACAATTAAGACCAATTTAAAACACAAATTATGAAGCATTCAACCATTACAAACCATTCAATTCAATTCAAATTCAAGTGATTTTACGCACTAATGATAAATCTGAAACGTTGCCAAAGAAAACAGAGAAAGAGAGAAAGAAACGGTGTTTTAGAATTTTGAGTTTTATGTTAACACTTCCTTTTTTAATTTATTGGGCATTTTGCGGCATTTTGTGTCAACCAGCCTTAGAATGCCATTAATAAAAAAGTCCAAAAATTTACCAACACGTTGGCAACAAAGTTGGCAAGGCATGTGCGTTTTATTGAATGCCTGAATTATATGTCAGACTTTGTCCTTACATTGTTGGCACGACCAATTTATTCTTTCATATCTCGCTTGAAATGTGTGTGTATAAAGAATATATATTTATAAAAAGAAATACAGTGTCGTGCCAAAAAGCGGTAATTTTCTTGAATTATAAGGTAGAATTTTCTAAAACGGTCCGGAAGAGTTCGAAGAGTCCAACAAGCGAAGTGGAGTGGAAGAGGAGTCGCGAGAGGAAAAAGTTATACAAATACCTTTACAATGTCGCTCAAACAGGACGAAGAATAAAAAAATAACACGACGAGAAATAGGAGAATAAGAATAAAACAGTCCTCGTTTCAACAAACTTTTCAAGAAAACCGCAGACGGATGAAAAAAATACTTCTCCCCAGAATCGGGTTGTTTTGTCTCGAGCTACGAGGAATTTGCTGTACGATCTTTTCCTTTTCATTCCTTTTCATATTTCTTTCTCTATTTTCTTCAATTCATTTTTTGTTTTCCTCAAGAGAGTAAATAGAAAATCCAAAAAAGGGAGTGAAAAACGAAGAAGGGTTTTCAGTTATATTTTTGCAAGGAAAGAAGGATAATATCGTGAAATCGTGATATAAAATTTACCTAAGAATTTCAAGACTTTAGTTTAATTTAGTGTTAGTTCATTCCTTCCTTCATTTTATCATCTGTAATTGTTCGTCTATTTCAACGAATGTTTTTTTCTCTTTCACGAATGGATTCAATTTAAAAAAAAAAGAAAACGAAAGGTACTTTTGATGGAATTAAAGTAGGACAAATACCAGCATAATCGCTCTCGTTATCTCTGACTATCTTCATAAAATCATCGGAATGGGAGAAGACCCAGAAGGACGGATTAGATTATAGCTAGCACTGAACGGAACTGTAGACCAGAGTTCATGCTAAGGATCACAATACCTCCAGATTCATGAAATTCCAGATTAGGGAACAACCCAAATTTCCAAGCCACAAACTAGGCCAAAATGTGCCAACCGTACCAGGAATTTCGTTTGGTATGAAAGAAGAAAAAAATTAATTCAATTAGTTTTGATAAAAATATGGAAGAACTAACGGTCGGCGGCTTAAATTGCTGCTAAGGATTGGTCAAGGATTACAAGAATTGACGAATACAAGGGATTACTCTGCTGTCGTTTGTTCGATCCTTTGGTTTGCACAAGTGTCGTGCATTTGTAAGGAAGATTATATTTTCTTTTTTTCCATTCCATTTTTATGGAAAGTATGCAGACAAGTAAAAAACCGTTGTAAGTTGCAATAACGCAATGCAGTACTAAGTTAAATTAATAATTTATGAGAGACTCGTAAGAGGGCACTTATTTACGAACTTCGGTAAAGAAGAATCTTACTTCAAATTCTCTTCAAGCCAACTCTGAAAGAGAATCTACAAGGTCTATAAAAATTCGCTAAAATGGAATGGGAGAAAAAAAAAGAATTGAATTGTTCACAAGAATTGAAGGACGCTCGTTAAGGATACTTATACAATTATTGTTTTCTCTTGAAAATTGATTGCTACAGAAGTTCACTATGCGCAAATTTGGATTTGTTTTGTTTCTTTGCACAATTTGCTTTATTTAAATACATTAATAATTCATTCAACGATGAAGACTGTAAGGGTACATTATTTTATTATTACACCTCCTTCTTTATTTTTTAGGACACCAAATATTCCTTTTTGTTGAAATTTCACATTACTCTCGATTACTCTCGTAACTTTTGATTGTGTATTTATATCTCATAAACCAAAATCAGATTTTATTGATGGACTATCATATTCGCGATGTCGATATTCCGATATCTGGATACCATAATGGGTACCAATATTATGGAAGACGTCACTTCTTTCTAATGGTAACAATTTTCATTCGATTACTATTGAAAACGTTTAAAAATTGAGAGAAAACTACAATGGCAAATCACAAGAGAACAAAGGTAGTATAAGCATCTCAATAAGAATCTTTCACTTATGCTGTACTTGTTTGCAAAATATGCTCTTGTTCCTTTTAATATTTTGAGAACATCTTTGAAAAACGCTTCGAACTCCTCGTTTAAGTCCCTTCGGTAAGTTTCACTAATGTCAGATTATTGTCTTCGTCGAAAATTAGTTCTAATATCACTAACTTTATTTGTCAAATGATTAAAAATAATTGTTATATGATTCATGATTTATGTCAATATGTCTGCCAAGCCTCTGCGGAGCGAAGATCCTGTATAGGAATATCACTTACCACGATAATTCCGAAATAATACAATTTTTGTTGTTTATGCGGATGCTAAAATTCTGCTCCTCAGTTTCTTCCTCTTCATTTCCCTCTTTTATTTTCCTCATTTATCACCCGGCACTCCGCAAACGGACAAATTGTTTCCGGTAAATCCCTACCAGGATTAATAAAAAGAGTTCAGCAACAAGTTTGTTAGTTTTCTAAAAAAACTAACTTTTTTCGGTCTTTACTTGTAATATTTTCCACGGACGTGTGCCCACACCGACGAGAAGGGTGCACGCACATACACATTCATATGCCGTCTGTGGTGAATTGGTTTTATATAAGCGAACGGTTGGCTCCTCCGTCTCTCTTCATGACCTTAAAGACTTCGATTCGATTATCGATGAGATAACCGATTCTCAACACTAACTAACCTTTTCTGAAAAGTTAGAAGGTGAATAATTTGCATAAACAGCAAATCCATTTATGGAATAGGCTAAATTGAAAGACGAGCCATAACATGTCCAAGCAAAAAAGCTATTAAAGGCTAACAGAGCATCCAAAGTTGTCGAGCTTGTCATCATAAGTGTGAGAGTTGAGCACCAACAAAACGCTACACACAAATTGAAAATCGAAGGCGTCTAACCCGCGGACAATCAAAATTATTGAACAGAGAAGGATAGGATTCTTATCCCTTAACAAATTATTGGCGTGGAAGGCGTGGGAAAGTTAAAGTGGTTAAGAGACTAATGCAGTAAATGCAATAAATTGAAAATTTTCTTCAAACGTAAACCGATTTTTGCTGATAGGACATCTATACATCAATAAATTTTGAGATGACAAATCTTATTCATTTGAGTTGCTTTAAAATTGTCGATGTTTGAAGAATGAATAAATGAATGGTTCGAGAATGAAGCTGCGGAAATTCTTAATTGAAGTTTCTAGAGCTAAAGCTTCTTTCAATCTAAAATTTCTTTTTTTATGTTGTTTTATCGTCATACTTCTTCTGGTTAATTCATTTTAGAGTAAACTGCAAAACAGCATTTAAAGCCAAAGAATTATTAGAAAGAACAAACAAATTGTGGGAGAAAAGGGAAGAAAATGTTCTTTGATCTTGATAGAACTAAACGGAATCGAGGGGCAAAACGCACAAGTTTCGAAATTATGAAATATTGTATAATATGATTTACGTAAGAAATCACGTGCGCGGTTTTGCAACAAAAGCAATGCAAGCGGGCTGAAGCTGAAAGCCATGACTTCAGCCATCAGGGAGAACTCGTCCATCTCGTTGAAGCCAACCGCGGGAACACTACCAGTAGCGTCGCCACCAGCGAAGCTGCGGCTAAAAAAAGAAGGGAGTCGGAAAAGTGCAGGAAAAAAGTAAGGAGCAGTAGCAGAGAAAAAAATCACAGTGAAACAGAAGTGAAAGCGTAGCTTTTCGGTAACGACGAGGAAAATTTCACGCAGTTAAAAATAATGTTTGATGTTGAATGAACCATAAGCACCTCAAGTACCTCTCGTACCGTGCATGGTTGGAACACGACAAAGCACGAACCAAAGAAAAATAAATTCAAATAAAAGGGAAAAAGCAGAGAGAGAAACAAGGAGGTAGAATAAATTCATTGTGAATTGTCATTCGAGTTGGTTTGGCAGTAGTAGTTAAAGTAGCAGTCGTAGCAGCAGCAACAACCATACAGTCAACAAACGAAAACGGTAGCTGTCGAAGAACTCGAATTTGTTTTACAGAAAAATTAGGGAGAAGAGAAAGGGTTAAGAGGGTTTCCCGACAAAAAGGACGGCACGTTTTAAACTAAAAATTGTAAAAGTTTAAAAACGTTTTCGCAATAAACTGGAAAGAGCTTTATCGGTTTCTGTCCTAATGGTTTCCCAAGTAGCGAATACGATACCCATTCAGTTTACTAATTGCAAAATCAGCCGATCGATCAGCAGCATCAGCGACACATTACGTCATGAAAGGAGCCCCTAATGTTCGTTACAATCTAACAATAAATAATAGAGAATAAGATTTTTCTTAAAATATGGCAATTTTAATCTAACACAGAATTCATTAAAAAACCTTAAAAAATAAATAAAACCATAAAGAAGAAGTTGTGAAATAATAAAAATGCAAGCCATTGGGATTAAAAAATAATCAGAAAATTATATTTCCTTTACGAGTATGCACAACTTCATCTTCGCGCAAATACACAGAAAAACTTTTCCCCTGCGTATATACGTGTATGTGATTATGATTCATGTGGCATCCATTTCATCATCATCATCATTGTATTATCTAATTTGGACAATCGTGTCTATAACAAATGCAGCTTTCCTGAATCTGTCTAACTTCGTTAGAAATTTTTATGGTTTTTTCCGTTATTTTTATGACGGTCTGTCGCACGCCATTTTATCTCTTTCGAAGGCTATGACAATTGTATATGAAGGCTAGTTCCAAACATCACCTACAACGATTAGTATCGTATTCTTCAAAATTCTGAATAAATTTATATATTTTAAAACAATATCACATGATGCCATTAAATTATTTAATCATCGTTATAGTTATTATTATTGCCATCAGTGCCGTGAATATCAATGACATGACCATGGATATTATTGCTATCATTATTATCTTTGTTGTTATTATTATTATTATTAATATATTTATTATAGTATTCATGGTGGACACATTTGTGATTTTGATGATAGAGATAAAACTTTGATATTTTTAATGAGTTTTAGAATTTTTTAGTTAAAGATTTTACCAAATTATGCAATGCAATAAAAAAAGCTTTATGTTAGTTGCCAAACAAAAATGGATATTCAAGGAAAAAAAATCGTTTGTACAAACGTAATGTGAGTAGTGAACGATTTGCAATTAATTTCTGTATAAAATTTATATAAAAATTGTTTAAATTTAATTCTTTTAAATTAAATTAAATTTTTCAAGTTAACGGTAATTGCACACAAAGTCGCTACTTTCAAAAATCTCTAGATTCATTTTAGAAAGAACATCAGGAAAGGTTTAATATACCCTTGAATGCGTTGCAAAGGGAGGAATCCTATGAGGTGTAAAGTGGTACAAAATGGTCATAATATACTTTTAATAATCTTTTGCATGAGTGACTCGTATACGCTTTGTCCTCAATCAATTATCCAACATCGAGCCAGTTACGATATTTTTCATGTGTATATCGCATGTGTTGTTGCTACCGTTGTTACACATATTTCTAAATTTCACTGATACGCTGATTGATTGATTGACAGATAGACTGACAAATTTTACTTTCAACTGTTTTTTTATTTTTATTTCGTATCGAGTTTTTTTAGTTTTGCTTTAAACCTTAATATGAAGCATAACAAATACATGCAATGAAAAATAGAGAAAAGTTGGAAAATAAATATGAAATCTATTGCAATGAATGAATTTAGATGTTGCTGAAATATTTAACAATTTTATAAGAATTCCATTAACTTCATAATGATATACATTTATAGATTATTTCTCTGACGCACGCCATTACGTATATCAGAGTATAAATTTCGTTCTCTTAAGCTCGCTAAGATTTTCTTATTGCAAACGAAGCGAAAAGCGAACAGAAGAAGGAATAAGAAGAAGAAGAAGTTCGCTTAACGAACAATTTTGAATTCAAACATATCCTTCAGAGTTCGCTACAATGAACAGACAAACAGCTTAATTGGATTCATATTTACAAAAGATTCTGTTAAATGAGCAGAAAATTCCCGTGATGGTTGTTGTTTCATAGACGTCACAACCGCTATCATTGCTGTCGTAGTCGTTGTCATGAAGTTGTCACTTGGCTCATCCTTATCGAAGAGCTCCAAAAATCTGAACCGGAGAAAACTCGTTAAGCATGGAACGATTTGTATTTTCGTGTTTGAATTTCCATGGGCTTCATCGCCAGTGTTTCGTTTTTGCCTCGTGGAATCATCAGTATCGACTTCCGCACCCTGACGTTGTCATATTCTCTTCCGAAATACAGTGGAATCTGCTTTCTTCTAACAATATTGAAAACAGTTTTTGTGAGTTTTGAACTTGACTGCATGGCCAGGCGAGTCGTTTACTACCTCTGCTGCGCGATAGAATTCAGCATAGTTTCAGGCATTTTAACGTCACCCCGATTCTCAAAGCGCTTCAATTTATGATCCTAATATTACCTGCCCCCTCCCCACCATCCTTCTCTCTTCTTCAACTTTTTATGCAACTAACTAGCAGGACGTTCTGTTTCGTCGAAACAAGTTTGTTAGTTATTTTCTTCTTATTCGTCTTTTACTCCTTCTTTCTCTTCTTCCTGTAAGCCTCCTGATGTCTTTCCTGTAAGCCTCGTCAGTCTATAGCGTCCTTTCAATGATGATCGTTTGCTGAAGTGCATGAAAGTAAAGAACTCAGGCTGCTCCTACCGCTGCAACCAAACCTCTTCCATACTTGCACATCTTTACAACGATCTATTGGTTTATACGTCCGTCCATCCGTCTATTTACACACGCCTACTTCCATCCCGCTACTTATCCACCCATCTATCCATTCATCGATGTTTTCATGAACCCATACACCATTCCGAAAGCAGAAACATGAAAATCCTGCTCAAGCTGAAACCTAAGAAGCAACTTGTTCGAATTTTCCACTTCATCTGAGTCTTATTTTGCGCTTATCAAATACCCCTACTGCCTCTTCCTGTTTTGTCCTTCTGATGTACCAATTGATATCACCAGACAACAATAACAACAACAGCGATAGCAAAAGTGAGATCGACAACCAAAAAAATTCCTTTTCGTCGTTCCATCCTCGAACCGCACCGTTGCCTCTCCGTTCATCTTTTGTTTAAGTGCTTCTCTGTCTCTATCATGATTTAACTTGATTCCTTTGGACACTTTTCTGAACTTTTCTTCACTTGGTTGACACTTTTTTGTATCGTATCGTAACATTTTAGTCACTATTTTAGTCACTGTCTTCATTGAAGGCTTGCTGCTTTAGAGCTTAAATTTCGTTAAGGTTCAACGAACAAGAAAGTTTTGCTATAAATCGATTTCAATAAAACTCATATTGAATCTACTTTGATTTTATAAAAAAACTCAATGTAGTTTCAAATTTCAATTTCAAACTCATTTGATAAATTTAATATTGACTAAATTGCATTAATATTGACAAATTAAATTTATTAATATTGACTAATTTGAATAATGAATAGAATTAGCGAGTGAATATCTGTCGGGCTTTCGTATTCTTGTTTTCCACAATGACCGACGTATCAAACGACTAACTGGCCTCTAACTAACTAACTAACGGGCTGATCGACTATAATCTTCTAATTAACCAACAGGATAAATAGGATTTATGTCATTGTTGTTGTGTTTTAATTGGAGGCGATATTAGTTATGATGTAAGCAATGATATCTCGCATATAGTAAACAGTGGCGCTTATCGTTGTGTGAATAAATATTCCGTTTGTTGGTTTGTTTGTTCTATTTGATTTAGCGAATGCTTTTACTAATATTTTGAAGTTGAATTGAATATAATAGTGTGAGTAAAAATACACAATTTATATGAAGGTGTGCCATTGTATGCATTTGATAAGAAGTGAGTAATTAAAAAAATTTAAAAGTGGCTTTAAATGTGTGTGGCTTACTACATTGATTTCCGCCGATGTTCTCGTTGCAAATATTATGCAAGGGGTAATTTGTACTGTTGCCGGGGCCCTTTCTGAAAGCGTTACCCGCTTTGCTTCAACTCTGGTGGTCCATGAGTGCCGGTGTAAGTTTCAACGCTTATTGACCGCATATATTTTAAATGGTATTTCATTAATTCAGAACAGAATAAATTGACACAGAAACGCAAAACTAACACGGGAACACTGCAGCGGCAACAACAACAGCGGAAGAATAACAGCGTGCAGCACGTTTCATGCGGAGACTTTTACTGCAGTTCTACAAAGCCGCAATATAGAAACAAAAACAGCAATAACGATGGTATGAGGGGAAATTTTGTGTTAAACCTACAGAAGTTCTATTTCAGAAATGTTTTTGTTGTTGTTGTCATTCTTTGCATAATTAGTTAGTTGATGAGTGGCAATTGTTGCGATATAAATTTTTGTGTTTTAACCGCAACGAAAAATTATGCAACACTTGGCCATACAGCAAACACACACACACGTACACACACATACTTACGCAAATACATCCAAAATCATCTCTACCCAATGCTCTTTCCATTTTGGGGTTATACGAGTATTGAATTTTCATTGAGGGTTACCATTTTGAATTAAAAAACAAACTACAATTTGTTTTCAAGATTCCCAATGTTTTTATATTTTATCGACAACAGAAGAACCCCATAAAAGTGCTTAAACCACTTTGTGTGATTTTAATTTCGGTTTCGTAATAAATCGAGACAATTGTCATTGTGGAGGTTCAAGAGACACCCACTCTATTATTTTTGATGGAATCCTTGAAACCGCAATGATATGATAGTTAGTAAATTATTTCGGTTTTTCTGATCGGACAACGACTGGTTGGTTTTAGAATTTCGTGCGTTCGTATACGTTTCATAACATTCCTATAAAGTCTGATGAACTAGCTCGTGAATTTTATTCGATCTCGCTTAAATATATTCATCAAATATGAATTTCTTTTTAAAATTTGGATTTTGGCCTTTTCTATCTCTTGCAATTAATTAACTTCATTTAAATACATATCTGATTGATCAATTGAGTATGATTTGAGTTTTATGTATTTTTGTTTAATTATCTTGACTCCTTTTGTCTGTTTAAATAAATATTTTTAAACACTAGACGGTTCTATTCTCAGAATAAAACCAGTTTATATTGGAAAGCGCTTGACAGTTTATCATGTTCTAAAATCTGATTGTGATTTAAGTCAAAATCGGTTTCAGGAAACGCCACATAACGTTTCGTTTCGTTCCATTCCATCTCTTCGCTTTTTTTCCATTTCAAGCTTTTGTACGAACTCTGAAGATACAGGACAAAAAATGAAGGGAAACGTTTTTGGTTTCAAAGAAAGTTGAATGACTAAAGTATTCAGTTGATGGATAGAGTGATAAATTTTATAACGTAATAACTTTTAATCAACAAAATTGGGATTAATATGAAAACTGGCCGAAGAAAGTTTCACGCTTTCGATTAAGAAAGGAAAATATTGGACCTCATTTATTGATTAATTGCTAAAGTTTTAATGAAAAGCTGAAACTCACTAGAAACTTTTTATTCGAAAAACTTTGAACATTTATTTTGCTAATTTTTTATAATACACTTTCTCAATTTTCAGTCTTCTCTCTTTCTCTTTATAAACCTTCTCCAATGTTTTTTCCAATACTTAGTAAAAATATAATTCAGAAGAACGTCAGAGTCAGAACGCTATTTTCGGTCTGGCCGTAGCTCAACTTCCATAAACCCGTGGAATGAATTTGTGGTAGTGAAAATTCCATTAATCAGTGAAAAGATCGCTCCCAATTTTTGGGAGTAGAATTTTGGTGGACTCAAATATGAAACAGGTATAAATGTGATAAATGCGTAAAGAGTAGTCGCGACTTTAAACCGTTTCGACAATTTTTAATAAAAGCTCCCTTATCAAATTTCATAGCATACCTCTCTCTCTATCTCTCTTTCTCTCTCTCTCTCTCTCGTTTTCTTGTGATCGCAATTTAAACAGTGGACCGTCACACCTTCTTCAACGAACATGATTTTGTGGAAGCACTATATTCGGAAAAGTAAATGCAATTTCATAAGTGTTCCAAAATTTGACAATTGAGCTGTAAACCGCAAAAGAGGGCTTCTCCCTTATTCAATTTTGCCCATATTCAATCCCAAACAGCCTATAATGACGGAGATTTTTCATGCTTAATTTCGTATCTGATATCTATTTCCAATCGGCTGTAATCATGATTTCTCTAGACAGGCGGTGAAGAGGCGCCACACAGATTGACAAGCCGACATATAGACGATCCAGGATATGATTCTGAGCAAGAATATGTATACTTTTTTATACCTACCAACCTCTTTTAAAGCATTACTAATACGAGAAATAAGTGAATATAGTCCATCCCTTTTGATGTAGGGTATAAGAAGTCAATCCCTGGCATCAATTAATTTCCTCTCAGACGTTTTTATGCCTTTGGTAATAAATTTAATATCGTTTGATATCTTTAGAAATCTAAAGTATGAAGTCTGCAAAAACTTTGGTAATGATTTATTTATTTTTCTTTTCTATCTTAACTTTTTTTTAATTAGAGTTGAGTTTTTCTTTGTTAAATTTTCTCGAAGTCTGTGAAATCTTAAACCTCACTGAAGCATAAAGGAATATATAATTAATTGTTTGATTGATAGTAATCCAGTAGCTACTTTATTGATTGACTGATGACATGACAATTAGTATTTTTTGCAGACAGAAAAAAAATATTACAATTTTTAAATTAATCTCCTAATCGTAAAGGTCTGTGTGAATTCTTGTTTCGGGATAAAACTAAAATAAAAACAGAATAAACTTGACAGTTTTCAGAATCGGCAAAATAGTTGGCTACTTCGTAATAATTTATATTTTATAATAAGTAATAATTTGTGATAATTTTATAATAAATACTATAGTAATAATGACCCCAAATGTGAAAGATGAAAGATTTATGGTCATAATTAGATGATTTGTCAAATATGAAGACGTAATGCTGGTTTTAATTTTGCTCCAGATATTTGTGATCATAATTATAATTAATGATAATGATGATAATGAGTAAACTGGTGGCACTAATGGTGGAAATATTGAATAACGATGTTCATAATTAAATAACCCATAATGGTGAAGCTAATAACGTTGGTGAAAATAAAGAAGAGTTCGTACGAAGCCAAATTGTAAGAATGTTCCCCGTTCCTACCACGTTAGCCAACGCGAAAAAATAATATGAACAACAGTGATCTCACAGGCATGTCACCAATTAACCAAGAGAAAGTATTAACTAATGTTTAAGAAAATACTAAAAGTATTAAAGGTGGGCGGATTTGCAATAACCCCTTCCGTCCATTCCACTAATGGTGTTCATGTGTATTCAGGTGTTTACGTGAGATCAAGAATAGAGAAATAATTGAAAGACGACGAACAGGATGCCGGAATGTGGTTACTTGTCATTTAAAAGGATTGACAATATTGGAGCGAGCCAGAACGGATTCAAAACTGCCTTGAGATTGAGATAAGTTAATAAGATTTCGCGTCGTGAATTTAATAATATTTAATCTTTTCATTATCGCGATAAATGATAATAGACAGATAAATCTATTTCGAGGCTATTTTGAAAACGAGATAAAAGTAACAAATTCAATTTTCTTGGTCTTTAAAATACAAAATTTAGTACTTCAGCGTTATTTAGTAATATCGTAAATAGAAGCCAATCTGATAATATTCATGATATCGTTATCTTTTCCTTCTTTTTAACACTTATTTTCAGTTGGTATGGTTGACCAACTACATGTTGACATAAGTTGACCAATTTAGATTGGTCATTATGATGTAATTTTTTAAAAAATATGTAAGTATAAACAGCTAGACTCCGCTACAGTAAACCCGCTACAGTAATTTGTCATTTCGAACCAAAAAGCAACAAAAAAAAATGGAAGGAAGGAGAATAGATATTAAGAAATGTTATTCGCAAAACAAATAGTTCAAGTTTAGGGTAAAAGATGGAATTGCAAAAAGTTTTTCTCTCAAAATAAGACTAAAAAAGATATACTATCAGAGCTTCTGATAGTTTTGATGCGCCCACCATTTTAAGAAGCTATCGCACCATACAATTAAGATTTTTCTTAATACTATTTTTTTGTTTTAAAGTAACAATACCATCAGTTCCAACAACAAAAATTGTGATGTAGCAAATAAAGAAATCATTTCGATTTCTTAGTCGGTTGGCAATAAGAGATTCACCGCCGTGAGGTAAGAAAATCCAAGCACAAAGAAGACGGAGACAGTCTGAACAATTCTCGTTGTTGGCGATTCCGATTCCGGTGCCAGAAATCCGCTCAAATTCATATTAGTTGGGGTTACCCTTCTGATTGTTCATCTTTACGCACGCAACATTATCGGCAGAAACGGAAACAAGCTGCTAGATATATAGAAGGGTAAAAACAAACAACGACAACTAAAATAGCGCGAAGAACAGAAAGCCACAACCTTAACAATAAAAAATAAGGTACTAAAAAACAAAAGAATCGCTTCGAAACGGGCAAGGGAGATATGATTCACAAACCCATCAAGTGTGTCATCGCCAGCTTTATTAAAAACAACATCATCAAAAATAATATTATAAGCACAATAATGGAGCATAATCATGCGTGTTCGTATCATGGATTATTGTCACTAATGATATTAGTGACTTAATTTCTTTCAATGTCTCTTGGGAAAACATTATCGCCATGGTCTTCACCACCATTGTCTATGAAAGAACATCATTCTCACCATCTTCAATTCCATCGCTATACCGGCACTATACATCTTCGACAGCTACTATTTTTGTCGATATCTCGCATTGACAATATCAATCCTTAATTTCTTCACCATTACATTCAATAAAATAATAATATTATACTAACACCATTTCATTATTGCCTCAGAAACACCCTTAACGTTTTAATTTTCACTACAATGATTGTTATCATTACTACTGGCGCTGTCGTCGCGACCATCATTCGCATTGTCGTCATCATTGACGCTTTAGTTAGAAGCGTAAAAATACCACCGCTTTCCGATTTTTATGATCATAATAGTCCCTATAACCAAAATTGATGTGCAGTGGTATTAGTATAATTTTTTATAATCCTATTGGCATTGTTAGCCTATATCCATTACAACCATTAACGCTTCCTGCAACTGAAACATCTCAACGAGCGCATCTCTTCGCAAATATGAAAAAGCAGGAATATCCCAACCTATACCGACTATGCATTCCGACTTCAGCCTCTTCATCATATCACCCCCTTGTTCGATTTAGCCCTGTCCATATCTATGTACGTGTATCTGTCTATATGAATATCCATGACAGAGAATGTAGAGCTATTTGCCACTATTTAAAATTTTGCATGAAAACGCTACTAAGCCGTCTTTTACAAAAATTGGCGAGATCAGACGAGGATCACTCCGGGTTTGTAGAGGTAATACGACCTTACCTCATACAACGAATTTGAGGATGGCCTTTAATGCCCTTTGATTAATTTTTGTTCGCCATAACTTATTAAATAAAAGGAAGGTTAAGAAAAAAGGAACATTACAAATAGGCTGAATGAAGCTTTCACTATTTATCATCAATTACGTCATGAAATTGTTTAGCCCAGGAAGGCTTAAATAAAAGTGGCTCCAATAAAGGTGAAACTGGTGACTGGAGTTTCGTCGTGGTCAACGCGCCGATGACTACTTTTTAAGGGTAGGCGCACCACAAATATTATATAATCGATTGCTGGATAAATAAGTATAAAAAGAAGTGACGGGCATTATTTTCTTTTGGACTTTACATGCAAGTAATTTAATAATTATATTTGAGGATGGTGAGGATGGTAAGGATGATGTTCTGGACCTGTTTGGTACACACTTTGCTTTTATTAACAAAGGAACGACGATAGTGGGCAACACTGTTTTTTTGGAAGATCGTTAATTATGTGTTAAATAATTATAAAATTAAATTTTACAGAAAGTGTCATTTCTTTTTATCAAAAAGATAACTGCAAATTCTGTTTGTTGAAATCAAGAATTATTTGAAAACTTTTATGCATATTTAATCCATGCAATAAACTTTCTTATCTAAAATATTATCCATCTGAACAATTAAGAGATGTTCAAGCTATTTCAACGCTTTTTGCACCGATATCACGCAAATCTTTGCGCGTTTATCGTTAGTGATTTAGAATTTTTTCGGGTATAAATAGTCTTGGTTTTCGAAATTTAATTCAGTAGACTTCAGTGGTTCGAGAAGTCAAAAACAAAGCAACATTATCAATATGGAGACGTCCCACTGCTCCTTGTTGATACTTCTGATCTCAGCACTAACGGTTTTTAATACAATAAAAGCCATTTCACTCCACCGTGTAGAGGAATCCGCAGCAACAACCCGTCTAACTACGGTATATCCAAGGCTCTTTTCATTAATCCTTTTAATTGTATTAACCAATATTTTTAAAATCAGGCCGATCGTATTAGAAGTCATGGCTATCCTGTTGAAACTCACAAAGTCGAAACTGTCGACGGTTTTATTCTGACAGTTTTTCGTATACCATACTCACCAAAATCCCTAAATTCGACAGGAAAACCACGCCCAGCAGTTCTTATACATCATGGTTTACGAAGCAGTTCTGATATTTATGTTTTGATTGGTCCAAATCAGGGTTTGCCTTTCCTTTTGGCTGATGCCGGTTATGACGTTTGGTTGGCAAATGCACGTGGTAATGTTTATTCTAGAGAGCATCGTTATCTATCGGTGCACAGCAGACGTTACTGGGAATTTGACTGGCATGAAATGGGTATATACGATTCTCCCGCTATGATTGATTACATTCTTCAAAAGAATGGACAGGAGGCTGTGCATTTAGTGGGACATTCGCAGAGATCCACCACATTCGTTGTGTTATTGTCAGCACTTCCCGATTATAACGAAAAGGTCAAAACTGTACATCTGATGTCACCGGTGGTCTTTTGTGGTCATATTAGAGATGTAACAGTTACGACATACGCCTATGAATTGGGAGTACCAGGTCCTTTCAGCGATCAGTTTAGAGATCGAGAATTCGTAGACGACAATCCGTACATACAAATGATTCTGGGTATAGATTGCAGTAACCAAACGGAAGGAAATTCTGTTGCAGATTGTTTGGACTTTGTTGACACCTATTTCTCTGAGGATGATCCATGGCTGAATAAGGTGAGTAATTATTATACTAAATTTATCCTAAAGCACTAATTTTCCGTGTCTATTCCTCAACTAGACTATAATCCCGGCGCTTCGTGAGACTCACCCGGTTGCGGCTTCAACCACTTCTTTAGTGCACTATACTCAACTGTATCTTTCAAACAAATTTCGTCAGTTCGATTATGGACGTGAAGAAAATGTGAAACGCTATGGACATCACTCTCCCCCGAGCTACGAGTTAGACCAAATCACTGCCAGCACTTATATTTACTATAGCGATTTTGATGACAGTGTGTCGCCCAGGGATCTGCTAAAACTGAAGAACAAGCTGCCGAATTTAAAACTCTATCAACGTGTTTTCTCACTAAATTGGTCGCATGCTGATTTCATGGCGAGTTTTGATGTTAGACGTCAAGTGAACGATATTATTGTAGAAGGTATCGATAAACACGAAGAGCAAGAAAATGAATCAAATGAGAACAATTCAGAGTAGAGAATTGGGAGAGAGTAAACGGGTGAACAAAGAGATAGAAAGAAAGAAGGAAGAGACAGAGAGAGAGGGAGGGAAATTCGGCAAATTTTCTATGAATAATATTTTCTCAACAAAATCATAAAAATATTACTGTAACAATTTTAAATCAATGCTAACATTCACAATCCTGATCGTGGAATTTCAAAAATTAATTGCAGCGTTTTAAAGACAAAAAAAAAACAGAAAATTAAAAAAAAAACATCTAAATTATTTGTTCATATATATAAATATTTGGCAATAAAATTGAAACGATACTCCCGGAATTGATGACTAGTATTTCTTCAGTCGGTTGATTTTTTTCGAAATTATCCTTTTTTTGCATTAACGGTTTGGTAAAGCATCGGCTCAATTGCATCATGTTCGGTGCATTATAGAGTAATGGAGATGACTGATCTCTTACTGCTGCCTCGGATTCAGGCTGTCATACATCAGCGTTATCATCATTACAGTTAATCACTCTTCCTCTTTGTTTTGTTCTTCTTCTTCTCTTCTTCCCCTTTAGGTTATTTAATCACTTACGGAGATAAGTTCAAGGTTTTATTCGTTTTTCGAAAAAGTACGTGTCAACGACGAACGCTTGTGTTTAACAAACATTTTTCTTCAATTTACGAATGAGAAAGAAAATCCATTGCAAATCGAGAAGGAAAGACAGTAGAGAAAATATATGTTACTGATAATGAAAATGATGATAATTCAAAGAATGGCAATAACGTTATGAAATTGTTGATATGTATAATTATTTAGATTATATCTTTCCTTTCGGCAGTTTGCTACGAAGGGAACGGCTCCATTTGTACCTTCTTCTTATTTTTATTCTTATTCAGACAGTGTATAATAATTTAAGCCACTCTCAAATTTAAGAGAATATCATCATAAAGTGTTCAGTTTTATTCCACACGTATGTTTCTTTGTTATTCTGCTTCTTCTCATACTTCGTGTTCGTCGTCTCCTGTTCTTATATTTTAAACTTTTTATTGTTGGTTTGCCCAAATATTTCAGCACTTTTGCTTTCATTGCTTACTGCATCCTTGTTCTCTTACATGTTCACAAGCGTACGTGTGTATGTGGGTTTGTAATAATGAGATTATGTATGCAAATAAATGTAAGTTAAAGCTATGAGTAAAAATGAAGTCAAGGCATCCTGCCCTTTTGCCGTACTCAATATATTGGAATTCATATTCCTGCACCTCTACTTCTTCCCAGTCCTTTTCTTCATCTAATTTCAAGGAGTTTGTAAAACATTTGTGTGCGTATGGCTGTGTATGTGTTTGTGTGTTACCGTGTGTGCTACGTATCAAGGAGTGTCTGTGTTTGTTTGAACGCACAACGACTCAGGATGTTTGTGTGCTCGTATGTGTGTGCGTGTAACTATACAAGCCCGCTTTAGGTTAATATAAACGAAGAGAGGAAAAGACCAAGAGCAGGCCAGCTAGATTTACAGTCCATTCTGCCAGATTTCTCTTCATAACTCATCTTCTCTTTCTCAATCTTCAAAAGAGAATGGATGGTTTATTTGCTGCTCCAGAAACAAGACCCTAAAATGCCTCAATCTTTATAAAATGTCGATAGATGGATTTTGATATTGTTTCAGGATTTGCACTTTAATTTGTTTGTTATCAGTTACAATTAAAGTTATAGCTACAGTTTCAGTTTAAGGAGAGAGAGAGAGAGAGAGGAATGGAATGGCGAGTATGGACTTAACTTCAGACTGAATACGACTCGACTTAAACTGACAAGTTTTTTTGTATAAAAGACCGCAAAATGTGGGTGATGAAGAAGAGTGGTAGGTTAGAAGGGATAGAGGGATATTAGAAAATAATATGATCAATCGTAACTTGACAGAGAAAGAATAAAAGGAGAAATAGTTGATAAAGAGTTAATACGAGTGACTATAAGCGTTTCAATGCAAAGAATTCTTTAGCCGTCGGAACTGAATCATTTCTGTTGCTCTAAATTAAATTTCGCAGTAACTTTAGTGGTGATTATCTTATTTTCACGCTTTTTTATCACAGTCATAAAAATGACTGAAATTGAGGTTTAAAAAGTTCACTCCTATAAATCCATCGCACCACAAGAGAAGAATCACAACAAAACAACGTCTCCGTTTACATGTCTAAAATGCCAGAGCGTTGATTAGAGGAGGAAAGCAGGAAAAGGGGAAGGAAATCAACTTATCGCCAACATAAACAACATAAGTTTTGTCATTTGTGGCTTACCGTCGGAAACATCACAGCCATCTATTTCATTGTGCTTCTATCGAAGGAAAATTGAGAGACAAGTTGACATGAATCATTTTAACAACTCCTTTTAATAATTTGACAAATAGAGTTAGCAACATCAGACATTGTTTATGGTCTGAATCTAACAAATTTAATGGTAAAAATGATTACACTCGAAAACAGACGAAGAGTTTTAAGGACTTCACTTAATCTTCAGCGGCATCAGGAATTGTTTTGGCCAACGTCTAATGTAAAGAAAGAGAGAGAGAGAGCGAGAGAAAGAGAGATGAGGGGATTTATGCTCTTTCGACAGAGTTGAACAATTATATTACGGAGTAGTTCAGGCGTATCACATATTCAGCCGCTGAATTAGATAATTCATCACAAAGTCTGTCATAAATAGGATTTGAGAGGCGTCAATTTTCCACTAATTGCTTCCGACATATGGTTATAGAATAATTACTTTTGCCCTTAGTATATTTTAACAGGCTTTCAATAAAACAAAGGCTAATGGGATACCAAACGCTTCTTTACTAATAGAAGAAGCACGGAACTTCAGGCCTTTAAGGGTTTAAATCCTTTATGAAATCTTGTTAAGGAATTTCTAAGAATTTAGTCTTTTTATAACAGACTACAGAATACGAGTGACTCTGTTGGTGATAATTAGAATTCATCTAGAGGGATAAAGTCTTGATTGAAATTTTAAATATAATACTAAAACCAATAAAGAAAAACACAGAGAATAGAAATAAAAATAGAATGCAAATTCTTTTAATACAATTCCGTACGATATCAATGTCGTTAAAAGATTTCTCAAAAATCAGGGTAACTCACGATAGCAAGACACCGTGCGTCAATTAAATACGAATAACTTTATTTAGTCTTTATCTTGAAAACAGCGTTTGAGGAAGTTCATCTTTTTGTTCTAATAGTTATGCTAATTAAGTTGCAATCCAGTGACAGCGCTATTATTCATTTTTTAATTCATATCAAGAAATTTTCACTCTAGATCGTTAAGAGTATTCTTTGAGGGAGTCTCTTAAACAGAATTTGAATTTCTGCCTTACTTGTCTGTTGAAATTCATAATTGAGTCCTACTTCGGATTTTTCCATAAACTATTAATTTAATATTGCATTATGCTGCCCTTGCGACTTTAACTTCCTTCTTTTTCTATTCTTTCCACAAAACCGGAATGCAAATGGAATTTAAACTTATGTTTGTAATGTAGTTTTCTTTTTATTTTTTAAGATTAGTTTCATTTATTGAAGTTTTGAGATCACTCAAGCTAGTCAGAGCTCTAGCCATATCCTTTTTTAAGAGTTTAAATTCAGTTCATTGGTTGAACTAAATTGAATTGGTCATAAATTCATTAATTAAATTCATCATAAATTAAATTAAAGCGGAAGTTTTCCATAAATACAAAATTATTTAATGATTGCATTGATTGTTTTAAAAAGATTGTAGATGACTAACATGAAAAAGGCATCAATAATTACGCAATTATAATTAACTTCACCTCGCCACCAAGCCATGAAAATAACAAAGGCACGAACATTATATTAATTACATTAATTATAATTGCATTCAATTTTACTTTTATAGAATTGTAAAATTTAATTTATATAAATTGGAAAATATTTTATTCAGGTTGTTCAATCATGCAGACGTTAAGCGCTTTGAAGCGTTCCTCAGAGCCATCGATTATCATTCATCCAGTTGACCAACAACATTTTTTAACCGATGATGATTTTTTAGGGATTCTTTTAGAATGTTTTTAGAGTGTATTTTTGTTGATGTCTATATGCGTTCTTCTGTATGTATGCTCAATTTTTATTGTAAGTACATCCTTTTTTGATTCTTCACATTTAACTTTTCGGTTTTTTGTTATTTTTTATTCTTTTATATTTGCACATTTTCGCCATTTATTTTTGCGTTTCTCTCTAAATATTCATTCATTACTATGCGTTTCCGTGTGGTTGAGCAAGATGTGTCAGTGCTCATTATTTGTCAATTACTTCAAATAATTTTTTCAAACGACGGCGACAACGTTGCCAATGCTTATGCAAATTAGTGTCAATGATTGTATAAAATATTTATGAACAACACAAATGCTCCCTCGAAAAATCGTAAAAATGTTAATATGAAAAAGACAGAGAGAGAGAGGGGGATGCGAGTTATATCACAATAAGCAGAAGTAAACGGAAACGAAACCAACTGAGATTTTCGTGATCAGTTTCACTGAAATCAAATGTCGCTGCTATAGCGATCGGACATAAAGGGCAAACATACATAAGTCACGTATAAATCCGTTCTATCTAAATTAATTAAGATAGATAAAAATCGATTAATAGAATAATTAAAAAAAATAAAATTATACACTACATAGACACTTGTGTGTGTACGCGTAAATGCGCGTAAGTCGGGACATGTATTTTTATGCGCGAATATAAAAACGAATTCGGGTAATTGAATTTTTATTAACTCCGCTTAATGGGTTTGCATAAAAAAATTAAAACCAGAAAAAATTGAATGAGTTTTAACAAAATATCGAATTACTGCAACCATTTCATATTCCAACGAATTTATATCAACTCATTTCATCAGACGGAACGATGAGAGGATGGCTGAAAAGAATTCGGTAATAAAATGTTGCTAAGAGAAGAAAAATGTGAAGGATACGTCATGGTAAGTTATCAAGGATACATTAGTGAAAGGATAAAATGAATGTTTCATGGAATTTATTTTTTTTTAAATGCCACCATACAATCTGAAATTTTATTGAATACTTATCGAAAAATTTGAGCAATTTAAGTTATCCAATATTCACCCCTTACCACAATTTCCTCTCCTTAATAATTATTTGTGTCTATTATTTCAGCATATTCTTTTTAATTTAACAAATCAGCATAATTCTTTAAGTGTGGCAACATTCTTCGTTTCTAGAATGAAAAGCATATTTAAAACTTCGCAAAGAATTGTGTGAAAGAAACGCACTGAGAGTGGATTAAAATAATAATAATTAAAAGAGAAATTACACTTAAAATGAAGCATGAATGCATCGATCTCTGTCAAACACCTGACAATTCCCAAATGAATCTGTCACGACATTGTAGCGACTGCTGAAATTATTATATTTTTCTTTCCGTTTCGTTAAACGTTTAATTACGTTACGTTCCCGTTTCCGTTTCATTACGTTTGACGAATATCAAAATCGTGACAGTAAATGAGATTCGTGTAAACGAATTTCAAGAATTCAGTCGCAATTGTTCAACAATACCATGAGGATTTCTCTTATGAGTGGCTGCAAAGGCTGATTATCATCATTATAATCATTAAATAAACTCTGATTGCTAAGAGAAAGGAAGACAAATAAAAGCAGAAAAATAATGAAGAGCACTGAGCGCTGAAATGTATGCAACATAAAAGTATGCACGGGAATGCATGCATCGCAAGTAAGACCGCATTGCACAGCGTGCTAATTGAGATTTATCGATTAGTGTTTATTTGTGTGTCTGTGTGCGTGTAAGAAGATTGGGTATTTGATTCTAAGCAGTCACCAATTCAATTCATTCCGTTTATAGAAAACACAAAAATATTACTTTTTTAACATTCTGTGTTTAAACATGCTACAACACGACCGCTGTGTCACCCACAAACCAACGAACGAATAATGCTTATTTCTCAAGGGCAAAGATGGAAGATTGTGGTGATGATGATGATGATATTATTCTCATGTATGGCGTCGGATAGAAAGGGTATAATTAATAAAGTTATTGAGAGTAATTAATAATACGGCTATATCATAATTGTTGTGTTCATTATGTTGATGATATTATTGTTGGTGATGATGTTTTTAATACAGTTGACAGTGACAGCTTGAAGTCTCTTTTGAAAAGTTTTCCTCACGGCCACGATGAAGTGATACATTTTTGTTTATGCTCTTCTTGTCTCTCACTTTTGCATCCCAATTCTTTTTTTTACTTTCATATTATTTAGGACGTCGACTTTCTATTCTTCTTCCTGTTGTTGCAGTTGTTTTGTCTTTCCCTTTTGTTTGTTTGGAAGCTAGCTTGCTTTCCTGCTGATCGTACTACGCCTGTAATCATAAATGAGCTGAAGACTAACCACCCCGTACTTATTTCAAGCAGTTTTCTGGCACAAGAACCGGAACTGCCGACAAGGGGCTTTGTCCGAATTGTTTGAGCTCAGATTACTTTAGCTGCCGGCGATGAGCCTTTTGTTACCGTCTAGGAAATCTGAAATAGTTTCATTGTTTGCTCTACCACGATTGCTTTGTCATAGATGGCGTTGGAACTGCTGGTGTGGTCGTGATGATGCTGCTGGTGTCCGTACATGGTACACGGTATAGTGCTGATGGTTGTGTCATTGTTGTTGTTTTTGTTATTCTGAGTTTTCATTTATTTAACGATCTAGAGCAGAACATTAAGTTTCGAGATTCTGAAATTACTAAAAACCGAATCTACTTTTTTATTATTTTCTCTTAATGTTTTTTTAATTTATTCTCCGGATTTTTTTTCAATTCTTCAAATTCTTTCGTTCATTACTTTTTTCCTGTTTTTCAGTTTTTGATCTTTTGGTTTTTTTTATTATTGTTGTTTTTGTCACCGTTTCGTTTTTGTCACCGTTTTGTCACTGTTTCGTTCATTATGACTCCTGGCAACTGAGATGGAATCTTTTAGAAAACTAAATAAATAATTTTTGTTTTATTTATTGTTTTGTAGATATAAATAATGACGACAAATATAATCTGTAGGATATAAAACAAAGAAAAAAGGAGTATGCAAATATCACGGACCACTAAACAAACTTTTTTATAGTATGTGTATAACTTGTTGTCCCCACCGCCCTTTATTGTCTGGTCTTAATAATTAGTTTAGTGGTACACGCCCCTCTTTGGTATGACATTTCTCTTTTCTGGACTAATTTCTTCAAATTCAGAAAATCAATTGGAGATATTAAGAAATTTGTTCTCGTAAACCGAAAATAGAATTGTGAAATAATCAGTAAGCACTCCTCGTTATATTTCTGAGTCTACGGCGTCATTATTATGTTCTCAACTGACTGTAATATTCTTGAGTGTTTTGTGTTATGAAAAATTTACAAGTTATTGCGACATTAGTAAATCTCCTTAACTCGCTAATTAATTAATTACAATCTTTTTCCAACTAATTACTATCTACTGCTTAATTACTAACTATCAATCAATCCACTCATTGCTAATTCTATCAATTATTGAATGCCTTTTAGCGAGATTTAGGATTTCACAAAATTCAATGGGGACGGACATGTAGACGGGCAACCCAATGCAAGCGAGAGAAAATAGGACTAAAAGAAGAAGGCAATAATGAAAAATTAAGAATTAATTACTTGACGTCACAAATAAAAGACCTCGCAATCTGGAATTCTAACAACATTGAACGATATTGAATTTCTTACGGAAGTTTCAAAAAAGTTGTCAAGCAAAAAGGACGGAGGTCAATTTTCAGTTTCATTTTGTCATTGGAGAGAGTATAAGTGGGGGAGAGAGAGAAATATGAGAGACAATGAGTAAAAAGCGAAGAAATGCGTTTCAAAAAGTGAACAAATTAATTGTGAGAAAAAGTGAATTGCCATGAATGGGCGTGATGCCCACTAGTTTTCAGAATTTAATTATAAATTTATTTTACGAATTCAGGCTATAGAGACTTCGGTTAGCTGGCAAGTTTCCCAAATTGTTTAAGAAATACTATTAAATTTATTAAATATTATTAAAATTTTATATAAAAATTTATGAAATTATTAATTGAGGTGCATTATTTATACATATCTTTGGAAATGTAACCTTAGAAGACTAGAATACAAGTGAAAAGCAGAGGAAACAAAAACATTAACAATTTTTCCTCCTCCCTTTATTTGATTCAGAATTTTTAGTTCTGTTTTCTCATTTATTTTATTAGAGTATTTTTCTCTTTGATTGTCTTACGTCATAAATTAAGATGACAGAAGACCATTAAAGGGAGAAATAATTCTTGTCGTTGTTGGTTTGTTCTGTTGCTTCGGCCACTTATTTTGTTCCTGACATATCATGCTTTATATTGATGCTGAAAGCAACTAATATCACGTTTGTACCGATTGCTGGATGGTTTGCCCATGGCTGTGTGTATTTGTGTGCATGTATTGGCAGCAGCATCATATCTTTTCTCCGCAACGGGCCCCCCTCGCTCTATCCCCCTCTCTTCCTCGTATTTCCGTTTTACTATTCCGAGTCCTTGTGAGTTCGTAGGAGTTTTTGGCTGCTGTTTTTGAGTCTAATATTTTGAGTTATGGCGAATACACGCGAACGTTAAGTGAACAGAAAACTGCCGAGTTAAATATTAAAAAGAATTTTTCAGATGCACGAGAAAAACTTTTAAAATATTTTCTTTCTTTGTTTTTGTTACAAATGTTGCCAACGGTAATTCGGATTTTGACGTAATAAAGTGACTCCGATGTGGTTAAGGTGAAGGGGAGAGAGTGGGAGCTAAAGAAGTCTAAATGAGAAACCGTTGCTTTAACGTCTTTTGCTTAATAAAGTTTGTGCAGCATCTATTGTGTATTTTTCCTTTTCCTTTTTTTCATATTTTCTTATTATTTATTCTTTCTCTATTATTTTTGAATTATGAAGAAAAATTAGTTTTTAAGATTGGCTCGGTGTGAAATGCAATTTCTGCTCTTGCTTCTGTCACTCTTGATGCAGCTGGTCCTTCTTCTGTTGGTCTTAGTCCCGACGATACAGACTTTTGATGACATCATTTGTTCATAAGCCAAATCAATTGCCTGTGGATTTTATTTAAAGAAGCAGAAGAGAAGGAAGAATAAATAAAAGACAGTAAGTAACTCGACTTGACTTGGAAATCCTTAATGGAATGAAATGTAGCGGAGTGTTAAGAACTTGCTTGATCGCATTGGAGCGCGTCTGTTTCTGGGATAGCTAAAGGAAATGAGCGGTGGACGCGGTGGAAATGACTCAAAGAAAGAGAAGCGTGTCAAGTTGATTAATGGCGACTACGAATGGAATTGATGACGGCAATGTGTGTAAAGAATTTCCAGCATTACCAACTACCCGGTGCTGTGGCTTTTGATAGTGTTGTATGGTTGGTAGACTTACTTGCCTTGCTTACTTGCCATGAATTGCTGATTTATCGTAATTGAACATTCTTCTTATTTTGCGCCCGAGGCACAAACACTTGGTTTATAACAAAAAAAAAAGAGGAATTTAAGGCAGTGAGGTAAAAAAAGTTCCCGTCTCTCTGGAAGGATTTCAAAAAAATTTCGACATCTTCACAAAAAACAGCAAAAAATATATTGATTTAAACTTATCCCACGCTCATTACAATTCAAACCATAATTTCATTTTCATCCTTTCTTCCTTTCATTTTGTCTTCTTATTATTGAAACGGATTTTGTAGTCGTCGCATTTTTTTCCTGAAGTCTCTCAATATCACTCAGTCCTTTGAATCAAAAGAGTCCATAAACTACAAATCAATCAGTTTTACTACCATTCTATCGCTACCGCGTCGCCTCGCTATTTTACCTCGTTATCTTATGGATTCCATGATATCGAAAGTCATGCGCGACTAAAATGAAATCAAAATTAAGCACGCCAAATTCGGATTTCCATAAAAGCGATTTGAAATTCGCTAGAGGGCGTTAACATAGACTATGATGATAATGATGATCATTATGATAGTGAATGAGACGGCAATGGAAGTAGAAATGTAGCAGCGATGATGATGATGATGGAGAAGATAATGAAGATATTGACTTTGCCAATAATGATGATGATGATGATGAAGTTTATGAAGGCACTCATAGGAAAAACGTTAGCGTTAACAATGATGGGAAACAACGACGGTTATAACGACAACAAAGTCTATAACAGCAGCAACTACGTCGTCTTTGGTAGTGATGGTAATTGTTGTGATGGTGGCGAAAACAGTGGGCATGATATTGGTATTTGGTTGAGTCGTGATGATCTGAAGACTGCGTTGAGCGCCGTAATGTTGATGGTGATAATGAAGATGATATTGACAATTGCTGCGCCAATTTCAAAACAGCAGAAAGGCCGGATTCGGACAGCAGCAAACTGGCGTGAAGCAGAATGACACTATTGTCGAGAACGTGACTTGACAATAACTGATTTCCGAATAATTTAACACAATGAGAGCTCTGGATCAAGTGAAGGAACAGGAGCCAAAAAGGACAAAAATGAAAAAGGGTAGCAAACAGTGGAAAAATGGAAGGATGTGGAAGACAGTGGAACCACGATAAAATCGAGACTACAGCTCATTGGTATGTCAATGGCTCAGAAATATTTCAAATTAACGCGGGGTGATTTGGTCAAAGGCGATAAATAGTCATCCGGCATATTGTGGAGAACAGATCGCCCAAAGAGAGCAAGAAAAAGCAAAATAAAAATGGTAAAATACTTCTGCTAAGTAATCATTTCTTCTTTCTTTCCTCAAACTATTTAAAATTTGTTACCGCATTTTTCAAACTGCTATCGAGAAAAATAAGAAAAGGAAGGAAGAAAGAACAATAGTTTGAAGGCGGGTGAAAGGTGCCGGGGGAAAATTCCTCTGCTTAAAAAACGTTTCAAAAAATAATAAATCAATAAATAAAATAAAAATAAAAATTAATTAGAAAAATCATTTTGGTTGTAATGATAATTCTTTCGAAAGATCTCGCTTATGGTTAACTGTTTTTGGGATTCTCACGTTTGTTGTCGTTTATATCACGGGTTTTCTTGACGGTGGCGGTGACGTTTGTTATTCCGTACATTACGCTTTCCGCAGTTTCCACTAGATATCGTTAAGGTTTGGTTATTGATGTTGTTTGTTGTCACAAGTTTACTCTCATGGTTTCGTTACTGTAATTCTATGCTTTCCGATTGTCATTTTGCGGTATTATTTCAGTTGACTTCGGCGAAATGTCTGAAAGTAGAAAATCAGCAGCAACAACAACAATAACAATAACAGCGAGAACGAAGGGATGCTGCTGAAGTAAAAACAGAGTTAGCAGAGTAATGCTAATGCTGCAATATGCCCAAATAGCACAGACTCTAATGGGAATTGAGAAAAAATGAAATATCGTTGCTGCCTCTGTCGGCGTCATTGAAAGGCAGCGCAATTTTCTAGTTTCGTCGTGATCGCTGGCTTTGTTTTTCTTTTCTCTTGGAATTGAAATCAGACGTATGACATTACACAAACAAATTTACTCTCTCCCTCTCTGCAGGGAAGAGATACTCCCCATGACTGCAGAATTTTGACATATCGTCGAGACCATTGTCGCGAAGGATTTGTTATCTATTCCATAAGAATGAGAAATAAGTGGAGAGGATGCGGGAAATAAGAAATTCAGCATTTATGAAAGCATGTATTGCTAGTATTTTAACTTCTTTTCGCTCTCTGCCTCTCTCGCTCTTCCTTTTTCACTCTTCCTAAGTAGAGGGTGCCTCAGATCTGGAATACTGATACGTGTCTGCTGACTACCCGCGGTCGGCGTTCTCTTTGTTTTTGTGCGCGTTGTTGTCGATGTTCTTGTTGACGTTGTTGTCGTTAATGTCATCGACTTGTTGTTGGTAAAAACTTGTAAAGAGTTCATTGACCAGAAAGTGTCGTCAATATTTGCAGGAGTTAAATCCGAACGGCTAAAACATAGTCCACCAAAGCCCAACGACCCATTGAAACACCAATGGTTGAAAATTCAAATAAATTCGAAAACAAAAGCAAAAACGGCATTTCGAATAACGAGAATAACGAATTCCGAGAAGCTTTGAATAACGGTTAAAGAAAAACGTTTTCGTTTTTGTCGCCTTCAATCCTTCACATGAAGAATTAGTGCGTTTAACAGATAAAAATGATGGAGGAAATCATCTTTTTCATTTCTTTTCATTTCATTTCACTTCATCATCGTTGCTAAATTCATCTTCGTTTTAAAACCTTTTAATTATTCTCCTAGGACTTTCCCGACAAAATCGATTAGAAAAGCTTTTTAAAAGGGAGTGTTCCGTCTAAGTAATATTTTATCTCTCTTCTCTTTTTCTCCTTTTGTTTCTCCTTTTTATTCTTCTTGCAGCGCTAATGGACTATTTTAAATTTTTATAGGAAACGACGCTCTTTGGAGCAGAATTGTTTACACAATCTCATTATTTTTATGTTCTTCGCAAGTAATGGACGTTCTGCTCTAATGGATGAGACGTGGCCGTTATTCTCGACCGTTTTCTCCCCAACGGGATGCCCATTAAAACATTAATCCCATTTGGAGTGATAATCAGGAGGAAACGCAAAGCAGTCAACAACCCGAGGAACCCTCAATTTTACTTAAGGAGGAGGGAGAAGAAATTACAACGCGATGCTTAATTCAATTGAGGCGTGGCCTTACGCAATCACAAAATATATATTGCGAGCAAACGATACACTAACTTTTCCTTTGCGAAATCGCAATGGATAGGATTATGGCTTAGGTATTTCAGCAAATTTTTCTGTTCAATTCTCCTTTAGAATATTTTTCATTCTTTTGAATTTTTCGCCATTTATTATAAAACGAAAATGACGGTAACTTTCTCACCTAAAAGTCATAAAAAATACCCAAACCATTCAAACTCTCGTTCCGTTGACGCATTTCTTTAAATTGCTTCGACGCGTGTTATATTCCCGAGATCATGGCCAAAAATCGACCACGGGTTAAGTCGTTTATTGCTTAAGACCACGATGGGGACTGGTATAATTCGATGAGCTTTTAGCACCGATCTTTTGGAAATTTTAGTAGATATAAAATAACAATTAAATTAAATTAAATTAAAGAATTACATTAGAGCTTTAAGAATAATGGAACCAATACAGAAATAATTACCAAAAATAAAATTAAATGCAAGGAAAAAAATTGAATTAAAATTATATTTGAATAAGATTTAATATAAAATCCTAATGCAATATTAAAACAAAAAGCTAGGTAGCTCGCAATTAAAATTAATATTAGCGTTAAAATGAAATAATGATAAGTTTTAAAATAAATATTGGATTTCATATACAATTACATAAATAAAACTTAACTTTAAACGCAAGATTTAAATCAAAACTGAACTCTGATGACATTACATTTCCTTCGGCTATAAAAGCATTCCTGTCATCAAACCAAACCAATAATAAATTAATTGATTTGATGATATTTCGTCTAGTATTTTAGAATTTAATAAATTGCAGAAGTATACACACATACGCGCACATAAATACTATCACAAACAACAAATACGCACTCACAAATATTGCCGCAAGCATTCCCATGCTAACCAAGAAGCCTGCACACGGAAATATATACACACATATTTATTATTGTGTATATATAAATATCAATACTTGCTCCTCAAGTTATTCAATGGACAATTCATTTTTACTGATTTCGTTTTTGACAGACGAAAGAAGGGCCGAAATAGAAGCGATGAAATGATGACGAACATTTAGTAAATGTGGTAAAAGAATTCAAATAGGCTGAGACAGAAACAATAAGAGATTATCGTTGCATACCTGCTTACAGTTACTCGTTCCTACACACATACACGTATACAGGCGTACAAAAATTTTAATAGACACAACGGCAAGAAACGCAAGGATAACAACAAGAAAATAACGGCACAAGGCGAGAATTACAGGGAAAACAGAATCACGATTCATCTTAAAATATATTATTTGTAGATTTAAATTCGTTTCAATTTTATACTGCAATACATTAATATCACAAAGAGATCTAAAACAACAACAGCAATCATAACAATAACAGCAAAATCAACAATAATATCTAATCCCAACAATAGCAAGCATAACAAAAAACAAGGAACATAGAATCGAAATCTAAGCCAGAAACAAGTCATTAAAGCTGAAATAAAAAAGAAGTTCTGAGTATTCTCAATGATTACTACAAGTTTAATTCAATTTCGCACTGAATCGTGCGGATATTCAGAGAGAAATATGTTCGATGAATATTTTTGTGCGGTCCATCGGGTCGTATGAGTGCCGATAATTTCGATAAAGGCAGCATTATTACAAAATTTAGTCTAGTATTGAACACGATGTCATGTAGAGAATAATTTAGATTTTCGAAATTTTCTGTGAAAATCAAATTAATAAGTTTTAAGGAAATGAGATTTAATATGAAATATTTATATTTATGGGAAAATTATAACCTGGGGCTGATGAGCCGTCGGCTCTAAAATCTTTTGAGCACTAATTTCCCAGAAATTTTCCCAGAAACGTGAATAAAGTATTCAACATTGGTAAGGCCTATAGGGACTTCTTATATAAACAAGAAACTAACAATCCCTTCGAATGAATGTATGCTTAAAACAAACGAGGACATTATTATAGGAATAAATTTCAATAAAATTTCCATTCAAATGCAAAAATCCATTACAATTTTTTCATAATATTATTTGTTTATTCATTCATTATTTCCATCTTTTATATTGCACTCCGGCAAAAGTAGAGGACAAATATTGCCACTATTCCATCTGAATAAATCACAAAATACTGAGAAACATTTAACATTCCATCAAATAAATAAACAAATAAATAAATAAATAAATCAAAAGTGCTTTCTCTCGCTGTTTGCATTTCATTTGGTATTTTTGCTGGTGAAATGGAATCAATCAATTTAAGTGCACCCAAAAACAAAATAAATAAACAAAAGTCAATTTATAAAAATTAAATCAATTGAAGAGTAGGTAAAGAGTAAAAGAAGAGTGAGGGAAAGACATGATATTCACGTAATACGCAACAAATAATATTCACACAATATTCACGTAATAAATTCTGAAGAATATTTTACTATGATTCTCCTTCTGTTTCTGTTTAAAAGGGAAATAAATAAATATAATAATATTGAGAAAATATTTTAAGACAAATAACTCTCAAAATACTGAAAAATGCGTTAAACCAAACCTTTTTAAAGTTTGATAACAAATATTACATTCAAACAGTTTTGTATTACATCGACTGTAATTTCAGGGGATAAAGGATTTAAATAATTTTTTCAGAACTAATATGAAAGAAAGTCAAAATGAAGTACGCGCGCCTCGGAGAACTTTGAAATAAAAAACAAAATTAAAATTATTAATACGCTCCGTTGCACGAAATGATTGAACTGGCCCAAAAGAAGAGCAAATTACGTGAACAACAATAATTATATAAAACGGTCATGATTTATGAATTTATTAAAAACGTTTATATATAAAATTGGAAAATGATAAATTCCATCCTTCGTCCTTGCAAAAAAGACAAACAATATTCACCCAAATTATTTCTTCCTCTTTATAATAAATCAATTCAAATTTTTCATTTAATTCCTTTAATGGAATTCTTTTTGTCTCTGTATTTCCGTAGTAAAAGAAAAACAATAATATAAAAATAATATTAAAACAATAATATTAAAACGGCAACGATGACGCAACAAAAATATCCCTGTAGGAAAACTGACAAATAAGCAATAGGTCTTAAGATTTGGTTCCAAGAAAAAATTTTGTTCATCATAGACGCAAATTCCGTACAAGAAACAATAAAACTAAGGAATAAGATGTAGATAAGAAATTAATTAGATAACTTCGATATAATTTAAAATTGAAATGAAAATCAGAAAGTCGAAAGGAAATTTTTAAATTTAGTCCATGTCTCATTTTTCACACTTTCATATTTGTGCGTCTGCACGGGTGTCAATGCATGCATTTTATAAAAAATATGTGTTTTTTATAATTGTGAAAAGTGTTTTCTGCGTATTAAAACTTTGTTGTTGCTCGTAAAATGAATGAGTGGACACGCACACAGACATCGCATACATTTATAAAGTATGAAAGAGAGATGGATTAAGGAAAGTAGAGAGGCAAAAACGGAAACAAATTAGAATTTTATTTAATCGAGGTAACACCTTCATTTTATTCTGCAGGCGCAGGTAGGAAGGGATTCGATAAAAAATTGGTGTAAAAGAAATGAAAGGACAAAAAATACAAAAAGAGGAAAACAAAAACAGGAAACAAATGGAAATGGAGATCAAAAGAGGATTAAACAAGACAAAACTACAGTAAAACTAATAACTAAAACTAAAAACTAATAATATATATATATATATATATATATATATATATATATATATATATATATATATATATATATATATATATATATATATATATATATATATATATATATATATATATATATATATATATATATATATATATATATATATATATATATATATATATATATATATATATATATATATATATATATATATATATATATATATATATATATATATATATATATATATATATATATATATATATATATATATATATATATATATATATATATATATATATATATATATATATATATATATATATATATATATATATATATATATATATATATATATATATATATATATATATATATATATATATATATATATATATATATATATATATATATATATATATATATATATATATATATATATATATATATATATATATATATATATATATATATATATATATATATATATATATATATATATATATATATATATATATATATATATATATATATATATATATATATATATATATATATATATATATATATATATATATATATATATATATATATATATATATATATATATATATATATATATATATATATATATATATATATATATATATATATATATATATATATATATATATATATATATATATATATATATATATATATATATATATATATATATATATATATATATATATATATATATATATATATATATATATATATATATATATATATATATATATATATATATATATATATATATATATATATATATATATATATATATATATATATATATATATATATATATATATATATATATATATATATATATATATATATATATATATATATATATATATATATATATATATATATATATATATATATATATATATATATATATATATATATATATATATATATATATATATATATATATCTAAGTTGAAAGTCTCATTTGCGAAAGATGTCCAGAGGTTTCCACCAAAGGTAGCACGATTTAAAATATGCTGGATCGTTGCTTTTTGTTTTTTATTTTACCGTTTTTTTTTTATTATTTCCTCATACGTCGTTGTTGTTATTTTTGTTGTTAGTTGTTTTGTTGTCAGTATTATTATTGTTTATGTTTTATTTACGTTACGTCTGTATGTATTTTTGTTCTCCGTAGCATTCTTTGCACACATACATATGCACATAAACAACAATAGTGAATTTTTCCCATTGTTGGCACCACCAAAAGGAAAGAAAGAGAAAGAGGGAAAAGAAAAAAAGAAAAGGTAACGAGGAAAGTAGAAAAAAGGTAGGTATGAAAAAAGTCGATGAAGGCAATACGATGAAACATTTGCAACAACTAATGCGACCTAAAGTAATAAAGGCGATCATGATCATGTCTCGGCCTTTGTCTTATTCGTGAGTTCGTGAGAACATAAATTCATTTAAGCTATCAATATTGGAGAGAACGTGGAAGGAGAGCAACGAAGACAGAGAGAGAGATAATGGTAAGCATATTTGGCAAGAGAGACGGAGGGGAAGCGTATTCACAGCCACGTCGGATACAAGCTGCAAAGTACTTAAACGGTATGCACTTTCTTAAGTCACGAATGAAATAGAAGTTTTACCTGCTTCTGCTTCTCTTGGTGTTCTAGCAATTTATTTAAATAAAAACGTGAAAACTGTAAAAGCGATAAATAAACGGATTTTTATTACCTTTTGTAAACAAAACAAAAAACAAAATTCGGAAAAACACAAAATCCGAGGAAGGACACCCTCTTTTGGGATAATAAAAAGTAATGTAAAAATAGTGAAAATCTTATAAAAAATATGGAGCACGGCTCGTAGCATTCTCCTTTTGGGGCTTCAACCACTTCTTATATTACCCCCTGCTCCTCCTTCTCAGACTTCTTTAACATGAAAGAAGGTAGACGGCAAAGTGAACTTCACAATAAAGTATGGGTTAATGCTGCTGTTGTTGTTGCTACAATTCCTTTCACCTTCGCTTCTTATTGCTTAAATAATGGTATCAGATACCTAACTCCATTCCATTGGAAAGAATCCATTGGGAATCAAAAAATCTATCTATCTCTATTTTATTTTTATATTTCCATGTATTTCCTCTGCGATTTATTAATTGACAGGATTAGCCAAAGATATGTTTGATAAAATATATCGAGAAGTAAAATATTGGCAAAATGGTTATGAGTCAAAATCGAAATAAGCAGTGTAATGAAGGAGTAAAAAATTGGGAACGTAGTTAAAAAATTGGGAGCAACGTAGACGGAATCGTTTTTGTTTGTTACTTTAGCCACTTTTCAAATGAAATCTTTCCTACCATTAGTTTTCCTTTCTTCAATACTGTAAACAGAAAAGAAAAAAGAAACTCAAGTAAAAATCAAATCAAAACGATTCGCTTTACCTGATTGATCGATCAACCGAGTCATCGAGTCAATGGTTTCCATCTACACGAGACCGAACTTTTCGAAAGAAAAAACCGAAACAATAAAAAATGTTCATAAATTTCACACCCTTAAAATTATAAGCGGTTTAAAAACGATTTTGTTAAAAAAGAAAAATTGATTTTGTTAAAAACTAAAACGAACGAGTTACCAACACTATTTTTCATCGAACATATTTGCTCGTTATGCGTTTTGTTAACGCCAAATATATTAAATTCATACGTGCATTTTTTATGTTCGCATTAAATTGAATTATAAAATTCGTTAAAAAAGCAGAAATTTATTTCATAATCAAAAAAGAAACCTCTCAAAAACCAACTTTTTAAAACATGTATAAAAATATATGTGTCTTATTTGCGTGAACGCCCATTCTGCAGCCCACTTCTTTATTGAGTGTAGTTGGCTCATTCAAAATTTGACGAAGCTCGTAAAAATTTTTAGAACCCATTAGTAAGTTTTTATTTGTCTGGGTGTCAGCAGGGTGTATAACACACACAATCACGAAAACAATTACCTTCTATTTCTCTCTCTCTCTCACTCGCGCACACATACACACATAGACACATCATTTACTGTTCCGCCCGGGTACCCTTTTATGAGGCGTTATGCTGATGATGGTTTGATACGACTGTAAATGTGAATAACGCTGTGTGCATTAATTCTTAGTACGTACGAGCCCCTTCGGTTTATTTCCTGTCATTTTCTTTGATTAGAGATCTTTTGAATAAACAATAAGGATGCGGTTGAGAAGGACGAAACACAAGAGGGAGGAAGAACGACAATAAAACAAATTATTTCTATAGAAATAATTTGTTTTATTTCTATAGAAAGCAAATTTGTTGTATAGAATTAATGCTTTATTGCGAAATTAGTTATTTATACAAGTCTAATTGCATTATAAAAAGGTTTTATGAATGATAATTTATGCCACGGCCGCTCCTTAATTTCTTTAAAAAGAAACCTATGAAAGGTCAAAGGAATCATCTCAAAAATTAAATCGACTAATTGTTGCATTAGAGAAACAATGCAGAAGGAGGCAACACGAGGTTAATCGCAAAGTAAGGATCAAATGAAGTGGAAACTTTTAACAAATTCCTTCTTGGCCTGACTCGAAAAGGATTTCGATATTTTTACTCTCGGAACACGGAATGTGCCGATGGATAGAAGAATGGAAGGATGGTGTGGTGGGATTAACAAATGAACGCATGTATGGACTGATGGATTGCGATGCTGACGGGTGGGGGATGTATGGCGTTTGTTTGTACCGGCAGTAATAGCCTGAACACCAGTGGAACCTTCTTCCCTTACTTTCGTGTGCACTACTCAGGGAATAATCAATATTGATGTGAATAATGTGAAGAGATGAATATGAAGACCAATTAGAAGGAAGGAAGTACGAAAATAGCCTAGACAAAATAAAGCAAAACATTCTCCTGCGTCATGGTGACGCGTGCATATAATGATGAAATGAATTTTCGGCTCATTTAACAGAATCTTCTGTTAAAATAAAATAAAATTCTGTTCATCGAAGTGAAACATCAAATAGATGTTGAAACTCAAAGAAACCTAGAAGCACAAACAGAAATTTCTTTTTATGGTTTTAATGCGGATGTTTTTATATTTGCAATCTACCAAGCAGAAAAACTTAATTAAAATTCCGTGAGTATTTTATTTATTAGGTAAATATAGTAATATGGATGCAGTTATTTATGAAGACAAAGACATTTTTATTAAATCGTTAAACGATACATTTTCAACGTAAGAACGTGGACAAATAGAGAGGTTATTGACGGCCTATGATTTTTTAACGGATTTAAATAAATAGTAAATAAAATTCCGGGTTAAAAAAACTCACCAAAGTATCTTTCCAATACAATAACTTTGTGCACATTGGCAGCCCTGGCAACACCTTTCGAATGTCCGCATTATTGAAAACAACTGCAGTGAACACAACCAATTATATTCTTAACGAACATTCAGTAATAAATGTCGAAAAAGGAGAAATCAATTGTTTTATTATTAAAATAAAAATTGAATTATTAAAATAGCGAAACAATTTTTGTATTAGTTTCCATCCTGTCAATTATTCGTGAAAAAATGTTGGCAAAAAATGAAGGATAATAAAAGGCTAGTGCGGAGGATTAGAATACTTTCCGGTAGTTTTGATTTAATGTTCTTTTAGACAAATGTGGTCAGGGAAAGAGAAAATCGGACCGAATGAATCTGTAATTTGACCAACACGCAGATATAGTTTCATACAAATTATGAGAATCATGAACGTCAGGAATCTTCATCTTGAAAAGCATACCCCGTCAAGAAACCATACAAATAGTTTTATCGAGCTCTATCTTTAATTATTTATTTATTATATATTTATTATATATTTTGTTACTTGCTAAATTATGAAAATCACTTAATTCGTTTAATGCACTTAACTCTCTCAAAGCCACTCAAAGAGATGTTGTGACACATTGTCATCTGATGATGACAATGATTATCTAAAATTAACACCTGCTTAATTATATTTACTCTCGCATTTGACAGGATATGCCACGAGTACGCTCCTGATTAATGAAATGTTGAATTAATGTGGTCAATAATAAATTTCTAATTTCAGGAATATTCCAAATTAAATTTATGGGTTGTGGGCATCGTGTTCCTTTTCATTTCGTCAATTGACAATTAGTGTCGATTGAATAAATCACTTCATGTTGTAATTTTTTGTGTTGTTCTGCCTCTTCTCGTTGTTCTCGTAATCGTTGATTGCTTTGTGAATACTTTTTGTAGTTGTGATCGATGTTTGTTTTTGTTGTTGTATCAGTTATTAATTGTACTTTGTGCATTTAGTGAGAGAGAGAGTTATTATTCTTTGTTTTATTTGAAATGCTTCGCCTTTGGCCAAGATGTATTGATTGGCTTGCCTTTCCTTTTTTCTATTTATATTTATTAAAAGAAGAAAAAATTATAGAAGATAATGAAGAGTTGAACAGAGTTTTGAATGGAGGAAAAAATATATGACAGACACTGGTTTTCCTGGGTTTACTCGTACGATGTCAGAGAAAAGGAAAAAGGTTATCAAAAAAGTAAAGGATATCAAACCACCAAAAAATTAAACAGCAAAAAGAAAGGAAGCAGAGAAACTAACAGCTAAACACTAGAAAGAGAAAAGTTGATAAAGTAGAAAATATCTAACCACAAAAAATGTTTATTTATCTTTCCGGCACGTCTAGAAATTTGATTTGCTCATTGGACTTCAAATTAGAATCGAACAAAAGCGAAATATTTTTAAATAACAACATTTTGGCTCGGTTCTCGCCCTCATCCTCTTAAACACCTCTGCCCTTCGTAATGTCTTAAAATAAATAAATAAATTTACTGTTTTATTTAATATTTTTTTCGAAGAAAGATTTCAACTATTAATTTCATTATTCTCCTCATCTTCCATTCATTTATTATCATTCCTTCCATCACGATTCCATCTTCACCTTCTCGGTTTTTCTCTTCCTTTTTCTCAAATTCTTTCTTTCATTTTTCCTCCTGTTCTCCGTGAGTGGAATTTATACGTTTCGTTGTTCCCCAGGATCGTTTCCTCAAACATTTTCTTAGTAATGATCCTTCCATTTTTTCTATTATCATCATCAAATAATAAATTTCAACTTTCTTCTATTCATCATCAAATATTTTTCATTACATCACGTTCACCAGCCGAAACTCCTTAGATAGTCTTTAAGGTAGAAAAATGCGGAAAGGTGAAAAAGGAATTTTACAAAAAATCAAGACATTTTCGAAATATTTTATTATCATTTTCTAAGTCAATTTAAAGGCCTCCATACATATATTAATTAATCAATCAATAATTACCACGCGGGTAAAATTTTCGCAAATCCTTTAGAATACCGATTGAAAATTCCACTAATTTTTTTTCTCAAAAACCAAGCTCTAAAAGAACAAAGGGTAAGTAAAAGGAAATAATCAAAATCCTTTCTTCATATTTAATCACCTCCTTGAAAGTAGTGTCAAAATTTATTTTAAATAAATTGTGTTGCGATATGTTGTTAATAAAAAGTTAAAAGGGATTAACTAGAAAGGACGGAAGAGCAAAAAATACTAAAAAATAACCAAAAATTCAAATCCCTGAAAGGTCTCTCTACGCTGTTATAAGAAAGGGAATAGGGGCACAAGCAGAGAATGAAAATGAGAAGAAAAATTTCTTTATTCTTCTTCTCATTTTTATTCTCTGCTTTGCCCCTATTCCCTTTCTTATAACAGCGTAGAGAGACCTTTCAGGGATTTGAATTTTTGGTTATTTTTTAGTATTTTTTGCTCTTCCATCCTTTCTAAGGAGAAAACTGTAGTTTCTTTTGCAGAAGGAGAAAACTGTTTGTTTACACCAAATTTTACACTAAGTAAAGAACGAACTAATCTTACACTTCTTTACACAAAGTGTTAATTAAATCATACTTCCAAGAAGGCTACGAGACTAAAGCTTAAACCACAAAAAGAGTAAGTAGAAGAACAATAATAACAAGCAAAATACCGACAACAACAACGCAATTACCAATAACAAGCGCAACAACAACAGCAATTAAACAAAACTGCAACTGCTGGAACAGCAAGAACATAGAGAATAAAAATAGCTACTAGTAAAGTACTAATGTAAAATTCAACGAGTACTACTATCACGTCGCCACTCCCACCCCACCAAAGACAACAAGAGCAATAACAAAAACAGCAACGATAAAAACCAACGAAGAATGTGAGCAAGTTATTCATTAAGATTTCTCGATGATTCTTAAATATAATTAAAGCCAAAACAAGCTAACAAAAAATGGAAGAATATGAAAAACGAACGCGAAGTAGTAGAATCACACGAAGGTGAAGAATGCAGAGAAAGTAAAAAACAAGTTAAAAAGCTTACGAAGATAATGTAGTAAATTATTAAAAGGAAATTTAAAGGAAGCCTTACTTATAAGTTCACCGTGGTTTATCGCTGACAGGAAACAATATCCTTTGCAACAACCCAACAATTGCTCTGATATATTTTTCCCTTTACTTTTCTTCAATTCTTTCCTCCTTTTCTTCGAACTTCTGGTCCATTCTTAAAATCCTTGGAGAGTCCTTCGTAACCTAGCAACGATATATCATTATCTACACTTCCGGGGAGGAGGGAGAGAAAGGCGTTTATTTTACATGCTTTTATCCGTCCCATAAAATCCGTGATCTTAAATTTTAATCTAAAACTCTGTCACCTTTTCATTATTACTTTTCAAATAAAGCAACCAACTCCTGCGATACGAAACGTCTGCGCGGGAGGGGATAAATTGAATAATATAATGAACAAAAGACGTTGACGAGATTGAAACGGGCTAGTAACAAAATTATCGCTGTTGGTATCGGCGACGTATCCAAGCGGCAGTCCTAGCCCGGAGCGATGAATATATTTAGAAAAAATGTAATTATAATAAGAAAGAGAGAAAGAAGAAGAAGGGTGATTTGTTACGAACGCTAGTATGGCTCAGTTAGCGAGAATGGCGATGGCAACAACAACTACTACGACTATTATGAGCTTGCAACTGCTACCAATCTGCAAACAGTACCGGAAAGAGCTCGTAGAATGTGGGGATAAATATGAAGACTACTTTATGGCAAAGAGGATTAAAGTGAAGAGTTAAAGTAGCGGACTGTAGTGGTGGTTTTTCTGGCTTTCCGACAGACTATGGTGGAGACAATGGATAGTATAAATAAAGAAGAGGTGATTAAAGGCTTCAGGCGACCGCGATCATTAAAAACAAAAGTCAAGTATTCAACGACTAACTCGTGTCGTTTCGGTATTCAACGAAAGAATGAGAACGAAGTATTAAAAACACGCACGAACGTGTTTTACCAGGAAGGAGGAAGAAGCTTATAAACAAAGACGATGACGATGACAACAAGCCACGTCGTCACTAAAATGAGAATTATTTTTATATTTTTATGGTTTAATAAAAGCAAGAACCGCAGCCTTTGGCAGTTGCCGTTACCTCGGCGAAACGATTAAGTTGAAAACAAAGAACGTAAGTAAGAATAAGAAAAAGTAAGTTTTCTTTCAAAGTTGTTGACACTTGCCTGGAAAGAGTCGAGATATCAAGCACCTTCTAGCCACTTCATGACTCAAGGCTGAGAATCACTCGATGACTGGGTTCAAATTGACCAGTCTAACAGGATTGGCAATAAATACAGTTAAAACAGGACTAATTAACTGGTAGCAAAAACAACAACAAATATAAGCTAACCCGAAGAAACACAAAATAAAATGTCTGTCAGGTAGGCTTTCACTATAAACTCTTTGGTTCTCAGACTCAGAAACAGGTAAATAAAGCAAACTGTCCATCTAGAGCTACCAAGAAGTCTGTATCATCAGTATACTACCATCACTATCGATGGGTCAACCAATCTCTCGACCAATCAACGAATGAACCTTTTGACCTCTCAGTTTACACAATAATCGAACTTTTACGTTTTGGGCTTTCAAACGGGTTGGACTTCGACCAGCTTTTTGTGTACACGTGGACCCTATGCAACCATCTAATGAAAAAACTTGGGTTATAAAAACCAAAGTCATTGTTTTCATCGGCAAAGTCGATGTCGCTTCTTTTCGTCCGCCCGTCTATTCACCCGCAATGGCTGAAAATTAATGGAAAAGCTTGAATAATGGAAAAAATGGAGGGCCAAGGAGGAAGGAAGAAAACGAGCAAGCTACCAAGAGAAAAAAACAAAAGCGAAACTAAAGTGAGCCAACTATGAAAAGAAGAAAACTAAAGTGGAAAGAGTAAAAGCTATCAGACAAAGTCCCTTCTTTAGTTGCTTCATCGCTCTCCTTCCGTTTCTGACAGATTGAAAAAAGGAAACCATTGAAAGGGACAACACCATCAGCGAAAAAATATGCTGACGAAAATAATAGAAAAAATGTGAAACTACGAAAACCAACAAACACAATGATTTCGAAGACAAAGCAGCAAAGCAAAAATAAAAAACCAAAGCACCAACAATAACAAAATGTCGAAAATAACAGTTGCACTAACGGTGATGGAAGGGGGAAACAGCTGACAACAATAAAGGTAAAATATATGCTGTCAGATAAAAACAATGGTGGTGGCGATGATTTTAATGATGACGGAATCACGCTAAAAAATTGACCCAAAATTCCTCCAAAGCTTTAGTCATGTAAATGAAACTAAAATCTTAACATGCGTCTACCTGACCCAAAAAGGGCTTTCCGATTTTTATATTAATTATCTATTTAATAAAAAGTTTAAAACTTTAAACCTTTAAATTTGTGGCGGAATTTGAGGGTGTGCGAAAAGTTCAAGCATTTTCAATTAGTTGCCTTTATTGTTCGTTCGTGCAATCTTCAGAATTTAATACTTCCGAGTGAGCGATTATTTTAGTTTCTTCTTACTTCAATTGTTTTGATGTGGTTTATGTATTAAAAGACAAATAAATGAAATAATATAATAATAGTTTAATAAAGAATAAGAAATACTAAATAATTAATAAATAATAATGATATATTAATTTGATTCATTAATTATAATTAAAATTGAATTAATTCCGCAATTTATTTATTTGTATAAATTCAAAGCAATTCGAAAACTGATTAAAATATAAATATTTAATACTAAAATAACAAAGCTTCCTACTATTATTTCCCACCTTTCGTACACTTATTCCTACTCTCCTCTCTTTTTTTCCTTCAAGCATTCTTTTACTAACAACCTAACCCTATGCTTAGTGGTCTTTCTAAATCAGTGCTTACGAAACCACTAATTATGCCGAGGCTTTAAATTTCGCCTAAGGGTTATTTATATCCTATCTGTGCTTTCAATTAGTGGCACTTCGAGCCTTTACAGCTCCAGTGTTCGAGGCTTATCAAAGCGTATATCTTGCAGTGTTTATGTGATTGTGTGCGTGTGTGTGTATATATAGACGCTCGTAGGAAGGTAAATATTTGTATGTGCGGATATAAATTTTTATGAAAGTAATCAAAATTTTATTGTATTCACTGAATGGATTTGAATAAAGCAATAAATGCGAAAAATTAATGAATGGGTTTGGAAAATATGGAAATTTATACCCAAACGAATTTATGTTAACTCATTTCATCAGATTGAATGACGAAGAAATGGACAAATAAAATGTGACGATAAAATATTATTATGAAAGAAAAATCAAGACACAGACTTACTTTATGGTAAATTCTTAAGAAGGTTTTAGTGAAAGCATAATTTGAATACCCTTGGGATTTATTCCTTTGAAATTCAATCACTTTGAAAACGCCTTTGGATTCATGTCGAGCGATTATTTATACCCACTTCCTACGCCCGGGTATCATTCTCACACTAAAAGTTCAGCTTATTATTCAACATCTTGTTATGGCCAATCAAGCTAGATCATCAAATGTGGGAACATTCTTTGCGTCTAGGACGCAAATAAGTCAGAAGAAAACGCATTAACCGCGAATAAAAATAATAAAAATTAATAAAGGAATTACACGCGCCGTACTTTTCGAATAAACTCGTTATGCGACTGCCGTAGCGACTGCCGTAATAATAATGTTGACGCCGTTTCGGTAAAGGCTTAAGAATTCACCTAGCTTTTATCGCCAGATTCGAGAAATATAAATCTGTAAATATCCAACAAACAGTCATTAACGAAGCAGCACGATGGGCGATGTAAGAAGAAGAAGCCAAGAAGGAAGAAAGTGAGTGTCGAGGATCCGGCAGTCCGTTTGAACGAGTTGCCAGTATACAGTTGTCATTATTGAACAGTAGAGAAAACATCTTTGGTGAGGATAACCATAAAGGGTTACTCCAGCCGATATGGTGTTGATCATAACGATGGTTACGAAAGCCAAACCCAAGGAAAAAAACTCGTGGTAACATTCCTAGTGGCAGAATTAATATTGAAAGCTAACATCCGGTGATGGCAATAGTATGCATAATAATGATAGTGACTGTAAGAGCCACATTACCCGTGATAAATACAGTTACAGTGACAGTGACAGCGGTAGTGAAAAAGGATGTCACAGAAATAGGAAAAGGGCTATTAATAGTGATAGCACTATCGATAGTTTCGGTGACTATGACATTAATAGATGAGGTGATACCTGTAGAGATAGGTATGATAATGACGATGGTATGATGATATTAAGAATAGTACTGATAGGTAGTTAGAGGCGGTGATAACGATAGTGGTACTGAGAGTGATAGTGGTAGTGTACTAATGTAATAGTAGTGTAGTGGTAGTGTGATAGTACTAATCATTGTATTAGTGATCATAATATTAATAGTTGAAGTGATATTCATGATGATAAGTATGATGATAATGACAGTAATAGCGATAGTGGTGATAGTATTGACATTTATAGCGACAGTGAGAATGATATAGGGAGTGAAGGTGATAGCAGTAGCGATGCCCCGAGGGTTATAGTAATATCACCCGGATAATTTTGAGTGAATGGCGAAAGTAGTAGTAGTAGTAGTGACAATTATAGCGATGTTGATAGTGATGATTCTGTAAACGACTTATTTAAAACAAATGAATGTGAGGATAGTCAATTAACGTGTACGAGCGTGTACGTACGAGTACGTGTGCACTATATTGTATTTCGGGTCATTAATTCGATTGTATGTGTTATTTTCTAATAACATGATTAAAATAATACCCTATAAGGTAATAATGGTGAAAACAAAACCGCCACTGAATGACACGCGACGCATATGATTTTCCTAAATTCGATGAGATGCCAATTCTCAAGCAAGGATTATGATAACGATGACGCATTATTTAATGTGCATTATTTAACCAAACTATTGCGTTGGAGTGTGAATGGATGTTTGTCTTTAATGTTCCCCTTCGGTGATAAAACTTGAGCCACGTCAAAGCCTCGCAAATGTTGAAGATGTTAACACTACTTAAATTACGGTCTCTGCTACAAGCGTTATTAAGAAAACGAGGACGAGAGGATGGAAAAATAATCTAGAAAATGAAAGAAAAGTGACTCCCGAAAAAATTATACAAGCAACGGGATTAAGTTGCATATTGTCCCTCGGATAGACAGACACTGCCCTAAATCCAGATCTTTTTAATTTAAGGGTCATCAAAATATAAACATTTAATAAGATTGTATAAGAGTATAATAAGTATTTAATATTTACCCTCACACTTAACCACGAATGTTGATCTTTTTTGCAAAAACATGGGCATGGTACATACCCAACAGAACCGCAATCATAAATGAAAGCGAGGTGTGTGTGTGTGTGTGTGTTTGCGTATTAAGTATGTGTAATGCAGAATAAGCATAACTGCATTTGCGTAGATCCTCAGTATTCGATGCAAATGGGTTTACATTCAAAGATGTAAGTTTAGAGACGTGACTGTAAACGTGTGCCTGTGTTTTAAACCAGAAATAGAGTTTCAAGTAATTTGCATAGAAAATTGAATTTTATCGAAGTTTCAAAAAGCGATGGGCGTTGCTAAGCTGCGAAACGAACAAGCATACGAAGTATCGCCACCAGCGACCAGCATCGGCATCGTCGTGACTACCACGAAGTACAATAG
>OZ016505.1:35394288-35501788 GCA_963966595.1 Physocephala rufipes | reverse complement strand
TGGGGTTATATATCCTCAGGACAGGTTGTGTGACTAAAATACTAATAATTTTTTGTCTTATCAACTCATGTTCAGCGGTCCAGTTAAATTCTATATTTTTATGTAAAAGATTGTTAATGGGTGCAACCAACAAAGAGAATCCTTGAACAAAACGCCGAAAGTATCCAGCAAGGCCCATAAACTGCCGAACTCCCTTAACGTCTTTTGGAGGTTGAGTATCTACAAGAGCCTTAATTTTGCGTGGACTAGGTTTTATAGTACCGTGTTGTACAACCGAACCAAGATACTCCACTTCCTTTTGAAGGAATCTACTCTTATCTAAATTTAAAGTAAATCCAGCAGTGGAGAGCGCATATAAAACTTGTTGCAACTTATCGAAACCTTCCTCAATTGTTTCAGATGTTATCATAACGTCATCCAAGTATACATGGGCCATACTGTCTTTAAGAGATCCCAAAGCTTTATTTATTGCTCTTTGAAAACAAGAAGGTGCAATTGCGAAACCGAAAGGCATGCGATTGTATTCATAGTGTCCGTCTGGAGTTATAAAAGCAGTATACTTCTTGGAATTCTCTTCTACTTCAATTTGATGGAAACCAGCTTTCATATCGAGAACTGTAAAATAAACAGCATTTCCCAAAGCATCTAATTGGTCACGCAGATTAGGCAAAGGATATCGATCCCTAATTGCCTTCTTATTAATTTCTCTATAATCCACACATAATCTAAGAGAACCATTTTGTTTTTTTACTAAAACTATGGGACTAGCATAAGACGAATAACTTTCTCTTATTATTCCATCATCTAGTAAGTCTTGAATTATTTCCTTTAATTGAATACGTTCAGCATACGCTAACCGTCTGGGACGAAATGCAACCGGTAATGCAACCGGTAGATTGTCCTTCAGATGTATTTGCAGTTTCGTAGTTGTTACTGCCTTAGGTGTTTGGTTTTGTGTTGTTTCTATTAAATGAATTAATCGCTTCTTTTGCCACTCGTCCAATCCTGACATATCGTCAGAAATTTTTACAGCCCTGACTTGAGTTTCTACTTTTGTAGAAAGTTGAAGTTCTAATCCATGTTCCTTAACAACAATTTGTAAACCAGAGCGACTAATTACCTCCCAGCCTATAAGAGCATCAACCCCAGGAATAGTACCATCCGGTACAATAAGGAAAGTAATTTCTAATGTTAAATACTGTAAAGTGACATATAACTGGCAATGTCCCAAAGCAAATAGATGCGGCTTACCGAAGCCCGCAAGAGAATATGTTGATGGTACTATCGCAGCATCAATTGCTTTAACTACCCGATAATGAATTACAGAGCGATCTGCTCCCGAATCTATGATATAACTGAAAGTATACTTGCCATCATTTTTTTGAACAGTTGCAGCTGGTAAAATTTTACCCCGGCTATTAACACAGCACACTTTTGGCTTTTCATTTTTCTTAAAGCAAGTTGACTCAGTGTGGCCAATTCGCTTACAAAAACCACATTCAGGAATCGTCTTTCTTATGGCTGTAACCGAGTTTGTACAATCTTCTTTCTTGTGACCTGTAAGACCACAAGCAAAGCATTTCCCTGCAAATTTGTCACGCTCGGAATTTAATCTGACACGTTTGGAAGATTCACTTTCTAAACGATCTTCTTCTTGTTCACTTTCATACTGACGAAGTAAAATCATCAACTCCTTTTGGTTTTTCGGCTGACGTAATCGAATACCCTCTCGAATTGTATACGACTGGATTCCCCCAATAACAGGAGACAGAATCCTATCCCAAGGAAGTTCAGAATGAAAGCGATAAAGGCTTCGAACCTTTTCCAAGCCATATTCAGTGATACTCCTAAAATGTGAACTTTTCATATTTGCAGCGCACAACAATTTTGTGTGCCATGACTCTCGATCTGGGAATGCTGTAAGAAGGTCCTCTTCAAAAGTTACCCAATTCTTAACTGTTGGTCTCCATCCATTGTAAAATCGACGAGCTTTTCCTTGTAGTGCTTCACCAGCTTTTAAAATCATTATGTGCTCATCAATTTTGGTCCTTCTTCTAACGTCATTAACGTCCTTTAACCATTCTTCCATTGAACATGTGCTACTATCAGGATCAAAATCCACCAAGCGAAAAGAGAATCTTTCACTCTCATCTCGAGAAACGGTTTCTTTAGATGGCCCTGAATTAGCCATTGCGGAAAGATGATTAAAAAATGTTTTCATTAATTGCTCCACGTCTGGTGAAACTATATTCTCATTTCGAACTTCTTCAGACATGTCCTTTTCTGGGCCTATATTTTGTGTACCGTTTTGTGACGACATTATGTCCTTCTGTTGTAAATTAGCGCAGTTTATCCCACTTCTGATGTTAAATAAAGAAATCGTCTAACGTTTTTATAGCTTTTTTTCAACGACTCAATTTTATTTCAATTCTCATTTTATCGAAAGAAACAAAAACTACATAAAAATCATAGATTGATTGATTATACACAGCAAAGTATTTTACAGTAAAGTGTTATAAACCAAATAAGCAAAAGGTAAAGTAAATATCCTAATTTTAACATATATATATATATATATATATATATATATATATATATATATATATATATATATATATATATATATATATATATATATATATATATATATATATATATATATATATATATATATATATATATATATATATATATATATATACATATACATATACATATATATATATATATATATATATATACATATATATATATATATATATATATATATATATATATATATATATATATATATATATATATATATATATATATATATATATATATATATATATATATATATATATATATATATATATATATATATATATATATATATATATATATATATATATATATATATATATATATATATATATATATATATATATATATATATATATATATATATATATATATATATATATATATATATATATATATATATATATATATATATATATATATATATATATATATATTAATATAGCGTAAATATATTAACTCTGGAGTCTAAAAAATGAATTATTGTTGTTTTTATCTCGTATCAGAATAGCCCAGAGACAAATTTAACCTTCTCCATTATTATTCATCACCATAATGAAAAGATAGGCGGAGGTAAAATATTATTAATTTATTGTTAATTTATTTCGGGGTTATTCTGAATCAGTTCTATTTCAGGGTAATCATCACTGCCATAAAATATCATTTTGATCACAAAAGTCTGGAGTCAAAATAATGTCACCATTTTTTTATTCTCTTTAATTAATATAATATCCGTTACCACCAATCATCGATCATTATTTTGCATCAATATTATTATTATAGTATGTAGCAAAACAATAGTGTATGTGTTATCATTAACACAATTACAAGAATTCAGCGCTTAAGTGACTTGTTTTAATATATGCATCACCATGATCATCATCATCACAGAGCACGATTAACCATCAGAACAATAACCGTCTTTCAAATTATTTTCAAAGAGAATTGTTCTTCATCAGTCTATTAATTGTCTCGAGTACTGTAAACTCCTACAAATCTTTTTTCAACATTAACTTTACCCTTATGTTCATTATTACCATAACTATTATAATAACTTTTTTTAATTTTCGTTTTCGTTTTGCTTTTTTTAGGACAGAAGTTTTTCATTTAATTATCATTTGGAGAAGTTATTCGTCTATTCACTAATTTTCTGTGAATTATTTTCTTTTTCGTTTTATTTCGTTTAATAAGAAACGTTTCTTGCCTCTTACTTTTTTCAGTTTTCTTCTTCTTCTTCTTCTTATCTTGTGGATATCTAAATTCATTCAAAAAAGGTTTTCGTCATTGTTCTGTTTTTATTTCATATTTTTTTACAGTGTGATCATTTATACGAGTTGACGAATAGAATTAATGACAAATGTTATTTAAATCATATAAAACGTCTCAAGCAGAATTAAGAAAAATGATAATAATAAAGATAATGCATGTGCTTCATTATTATATTAATTATTTGTGGTATCATTGCTTACTAGGTACCATACTCCGTTTAATACGCGTTTGATTTATTGCTATCAGATCAAAGATAATTCCTTTTGATAAGAACAACTTTAAAGTTTTAGAAAAAACATTTAAAAAGTAAAAAATATTTATTTCCATAGTGAAAAAATGTAATGCAGTAACATTTCATATGGTTAAGAGGCTTAACTTATGATTAAGAAATTCGACTTGTTTCCAGATTTATTCAATTGTATTATATAGTTTAAAAAAATGGACTCTTTAATCAAATTTGGTTACAACACTTATTTGATTACAATACACCAATTTCAACGCTTCAATTTGATTTAATATGAATAAATTCTTTATTTGTAACGCTTTCCGGCCTTATTGTGATGAACTTATTCAACTATAAAATTCCAGAGCGCTGCTATTTATTATATTATAAAACGAGTTCTAATTGTCATTTCAATAGTTAATCAATTAAAAACTAATTAATTACTATCAGTCAGTTAATTAATTATATAATCCATTAAACACTAAATATAATGATTCAATAAATTCCGAAAAGAAAGGAAGAACTCAAGTGGAAGAAAACAAAATTAAATAGAAATGAATTTGGGAAAAATAATTAGGATACCATTAGGACGTTGTAATAATCACTTCCCCCGCTAGTTGACTTAATACCTTTGAATTCTAACGATATCGAACGATACTAAATTTCTTGCCATAAATACAAAACCCTTTTCAAAGGAATAAACTAATGTCAGGCATTTTAGCCTGATTTACTTAAAAAGCTATGGCTTTTTAGATTTATTGTTACCGAATAAAGTTTGGCAAAAGTTTAGGGGAAGGGAAAGAACAGAAAGAAAGTGTTTAATTTTTAGTTTAAGTTAGTTAAAGTTTAGTTAAAAAGATCAAATGGATTTCTTTTTAATGAAAAACGTGAACTTTCACTTGGTGCATTTTCATATTAATCGAAATATTATTGATTGAAAGTCAATCAGCTCTACCAACCTATTCACCAACTGCGTCTTTTTAAAACAAGTCAGGAGCATATACTTTTGATTGAGAGTTTTCAATAAAATTGAATGTTGGAAATAAATTTTCATATTTTTTCATAAACAAAATAATGTACGAAGCTACGACTTCCATCTTCGCTTCATCTTCTTCATCCTTCAATTTCTACGTTTTATAATATATTCATAAAAGATATCGATTTTTGAAACTTGCGTTCTCCGAAGTAGATCACGAAAATTTTTAAATTTATAATTTCCACCTACTTTAAAAGCTTGAAATCGAAACAGGACGAAAAGGTAGAATGAAGCAAAACGAAATGAAACGAAATGAAATAAGTTAATCTTTCATAACTTCTTTCAAAACAATTTGGGACATTCATCCAGAGCTCCATTAAAATAAATCGTCCAGAGTTAAGCACTTGAAAGCAAAGCGGTGGCAGAAGAGCGCTGACCGAGTGATGACATTAGAAAGTGAACCAGTAATTGCGGACCGCGCACTATTGCTCATGCGTGACAGACTTTTCAAAGTCTGCACGATTTTTGGGTAAAGAATTTTTTGAACATTTTGTTTTATAACTTGATTTTTTTCCTTTTTAAAGAAAAGCTATCCTTGTAACAAATACGTGAAGGAATGTAAGCGCATTTATATTCGTAAAGAAAAATACAAACATAAAAACGAAAAGAGGGAAAAATTAAGAAGCGCGAGAGTTATATCATTTCTCCTAACTTTTGTCTTTTAGTTGTTAGTATTTTTTTATGATTTTATATAAAAGCTGTTGTTGCTTGGTTTTAGTATTTCCGTCACTGTTTTATTTCATTTTTTCCTAATATTATTTATTTAATGTTGTTGCTAAAAGCACCATAAATCACGTCTATAGCAATTACTGCATGTGTGTCTATTTGCGCGTATTGGCAACATATACACTGCCCTATCTCCCTTCTTTCTCCCTATCTCTACCCTCTCTCTTTCTCTCTTCATCCTATTGTCTTTTAATAGTCTTAACTCTTGTGAATCCAAGTCCTTCTCCTTTGAAGCTGCAGTTGTTAAGTCTATTATTTTGAGTTATGACGTCTACACGCGAACACCAAATGTATGCGGACGGAAGCTGCGACGATGACGATGACAACGACTAAATCTCACGCGTTGAATATTAAACGAAATATTCCCTTCTTTTATTATTAATGTAACACGCAGGAGTTAGTCGCGACGTGTTAAACATACTCCAATCTGGTGAAGAGAGTGTAGTGGGTGTCAAGGAAGTGGGAGTAAAGGCACTATGGTTTTAAGTTGTTTGGTTATTGCGCTGGATTTTGAGTGATCGTAATTGTGCTACTTCTTCTGCTGCGATTTTTTCTATACTGTCTTTTATGCTATCCCTTTTTTCATACCTTTTGAATTATGAAATAAAATAAGGTTTTCAGAATAGCATCGTCTTATAACCCGCTCGAGCACCTATTCTTGGTGCAAAACAGTGCAAGCTTTTGATGACGTCATTTACACAAAAACCAATTGTGTGCCAATCTTTTTGAAGAAAAGTAAAATAAGAAGAGAATAAGTATACCTTTCCAACATCCATCATATTCAACACGTCTCTAAGCATCTGCACCCCTAATACAAACTTATGCTTTTAATACAAAACCAGTGGGCGTTAAACGTCCATTTTTAGACTGTTTTCAAGTTCTCTTTTGAAGCTGGGCGGCCTGTAGAGGCGAAGAATATATTTGAAAGCTCTTTTGGTTCCCACATTATTCCCACCTTGCCGTGACCGTGGTTTTTCAACGGAAACGCATTTTTCGGAAAAGTGTTTGCGGATTTAAAATTGCACAAAATCTCAGAAACTGAACGCAAATCAATTTAGATATATAAATATCATACGCGTTGGATATGATGGATGTTTGTTCATAAATATATTTTATTGTTTATCCATATTATGTGTTGATAACTGATTGTTATTAATCTATTACTTATTTTTATTTATTCCCATAATTTGAAATTGAGAAAATATAGAAGAAGAAAGGTAACTTCACTTCTCACCCCCAAGTCAGTAAGGCTCGGAGATTATTAACGGGGTGGAATGTAATAGAATACTAAGGACGCGCTCGATTGCATTTGATTATGTTTGGTTGTGGAACAGCTTCCGATTTGACGGCGTGAAGGGTGTGGGAGAAATGTCGGAAATGAAAAAACGTACCAAATTGATTAATGATTACTGCGAACAGAATGGGTTACGACAATGTGTGCAAAGAATTCTGTGCAAATACTCCCCAGTGCTATGAATTTCTATGGTTTTGAACCATCCACGAGGGAGGTGACGGTGAGTTGCGATAAATTACCAAGCATTATTCTTCACCATGGCTTGTTTTCGTTGTAAAGATTGCTTCCGGTCAAAACCTCAATAAATTCTGATTTATATTAATGAAATAATAATTAAATTTATAATGATTTTTTTAGAGGAAAAGAAAAAGGTGAAAAATATTTTTAGTGGAAATGAATAGTATTAATAATCGTTTGTTTTCATTGGTACCATGATTGGTTTCATTTGGTACCATGAGTATATTGTAAACAGCCCCGGATTGGATTGTAATTTCATCGAGGAATGCATTCTCCAAAATTTCAAACAAAAGAAAATTTATTCTAAATTATAAACATTATTTTGATGAAAAGTTTCAAACCAAAATAAAACTGGCAAAGGGGCAGAATAGTGGCAGAATTGTCTTCAAGACATGAAAATATGGAATAATACAATATCCTTTCAAAATTGATTACACTTGACTCTTGACAATACTTTCTATAACCCCATCTCTTCCCATCTCTTTCTCTCTCCCACCCCTTTTTCTCTTATGATTCATTAGTGATGCTTATGTGTCCGTCTAGACTCTGCGCTCTCTGCATTACCGCACTCATCTTCCTCCTCTTAAGGATCGCGCGTCAGACGAACACTCGGTTTTGGAAGCGAGAACTGATAAGGATGGAGTAAATGAGATGAAGATGAACAAAGGAATTTAATAAGATTTCGATATTTTTAAAAAAAGGAATGATATTGATTTTAAATTATCTCGCATTCATTATAATTCATTGCCATATTTCCATTTTCAATTCTCCTGTCTTCTCTTTTTCACTTCTTCATATTTTATCGTCTGCTTGCTAGAGAGAATGAATGAATTTTGTTTTTGAATGAATGAATTTTCGCATTCACCTGACTGGCTGCAAACCAATCAGTTTAACTGCCCTCGCATCTCCGCATTGTTGCCCCACTGACTACTCCTTTTGGCTTAAAGTTGGAATGTTAACGGAATCCATGCGAGTCCAAAATGAAATCCAAATTAAACACAGAAAAATCGGACTTCAAGAGAAGTGATAGAAATTCGTCAGACGTTAGACGACGGAAAAGGACAACAATGGCAACTGTAATGATAATGACGATGATAATCATGTGGATAATGATGACAATAGTTGTAGAAGAAATGTGTCACCGATGATGATGATGAGGATGGAATATATGATAAAAAGGTGATATGCACAAGAATGACGATGACAGTTATGATGATGATGAAGAAATTGGGGTCGATCGGTTGGTGATTACGCAGGTGACTGTGATGCTCACTTCGTAATGATGATGGGGATAATGGAGCTGATGTTGCCAATTGCTGCGACAATAAGAAAAGGGAGGAAAGACCGAGTTCCGGCAACAGCAAACTGGCTCGGCGCAAAATGGCATTTTGTTCGAGAACGTGACTTGAAAATATCTAAATGACAAACAAACTAACGCAATAAGAGCACTACATGAAATGACTACTACATGAGAAGAAAAAAGGGAGTTGCGTAATAGGAAGAGAGAGGAAAGGAGCTAAAAACAGGATACAAAGAAGCAACGAGCGCAACAGCTCATGGAGATGCCAAAAATGTCAAGCAATTTGAAATGAACGAAGCAGAATCATTTGTCCAAAACAATCAGTTGTCACCGGCAAATTGTGAGACGGATATATAAATAATATTACGGACGGATATATAAATAAATAAATAAATAAATAAATAAATAAATATATATATATATATATATATATATATATATATATATATATATATATATATATATATATATATATATATATATATATATATATATATATATATATATATATATATATATATATATATATATATATATATATATATATATATATATATATATATATATATATATATATATATATATATATATATATATATATATATATATATATATATATATATATATATATATATATATATATATATATATATATATATATATATATATATATATATATATATATATATATATATATATATATATATATATATATATATATATATATATATATATATATATATATATATATATATATATATATATATATATATATATATATATATGTTATTTTAAGTTGATAATGAGGGCCAAAATAATGATATACTCATATCAATCAGGAATTGATCCCTTAGAGAGGAATTCGAAATTAATTCGAAATTTTCAATTCAAGTGGAAAAGGCATGGAAATAAAAAGTCTGTAGTCTTTATTAAGTTGTTGTTTTTTTTTTTTTTTTTTTTTTTTTTTTTTTTTGATAACCCGACACAAATTTTTCCATTAAAAGAAAAGTAGATAAATAAATTAGTTAATTGCACAAAATATTAGCTTATTTTATGTATAAACACTAATTAATAAAGCAAAGAAAACACAGACAAAATGTCCTTGGATAAGGAGCCCTCTTTCATAAGATCGAATTGGTAGTTAGAGAACTGACTTACGATGATTGACGTCATGATTTCAAATTTAATAAATCGTTTTAATACATTCTACAATAATGAGAACTAAAATATCGACAACAAAGACGTCAACAATAGCTGCAACAATCAAAAATCATAGCAATAATAACATCCCCAATAGCAATCATAATAAAACAATAAGCATATAGAAATATGAAATGAAGAAACAAAACAGAGCCAAGAAGTTAACACTAAAAATCATGGTAGAAATTATACATAATAAAGCACAGGGTTGGCCAGGCTTTCATTAAGGAAGGATACAAACTTAACGCAGTTTAAGGCACAGCTATGCAGATATTCCAAAAGACAAAATACCTGGACGGTATTACAGATAATTCTGGTAAAAAAGGTAGAATAATTAGCCAACCGTACGCATTCAATCCTGCGGAAGAGAAATGTTTGGCGATTAAGTCTTAAAAACATCTGAAACTACTAATTAACATTGCTAATACGTCCCGTTGCACAAAATGTTTGAATCGACCCAAGACTGAAGCATTTTGCGTCAATCATAATGATATTTATAGTAAATGATTATGATTTCGGAATTACGGCAATTTATATTTTAAAACAATTTGTTATAAAAACATTTTTAAATGAATGAGATCAAGGATAAAAACAATTTTTTTAAAGTGAAAATAATATTCAGTTAATTCTTCTTCCTTTCAAAATCCATAAAAAATTGTCAGTTAGCTTGATGAATGGAACTCTAAGTGGAAGTTAGGATATCAGAGTTTACTAGACTATCATACAATTCTAATTTGGTTGTCAAACCTTACAAATTTATACAAAGAAGTAAAAATAAAAGTATTTTGTAGAAAGTCAAAAATTTGCACAAAAGTAAAATATCCTTGGATTTCTATGGAATGAGACATCCTTATTATAGAAAGACCACATCCTATTCCTGTATATCCACAGAGAGTCTACAGCGTTTCTGCAGTCGTTCTTTTATAAAAAGTTCTACGAGAACCAGGTGTAACCAACAAGCAATATTTATTTCTGGGTATGCGAGCGATTCAACAAGTTTTTATAACCGTGTATTCATGCGTATATATGTATACATAGTTAGCTTTTTTAAAAAAGAGTATGTGTTTTTGTAATTGCGAAAGAGTGTCCTTTGCTTATCAAACGTACGTTAGCGTTTATAAATAGAATGCTTGCCCACACACAAATATATAAAGTTAAAAACTGGGAGAAAGAGAGAGAAAGTAATACAAACAAATCAGGGTTTCATTTAATCAATATAACACTCTTATATTATTCATCAAGTGCAAGTGTAAAAATTTTCAATAAAAAATTGGATTAAGAGAAAGAGAAAAAAACAAAGTCAAATTAAAAACCAAATTGGAAACAAATCAAAAACGTTAAAATAAAAATAAACGAGACAAAGCAATAACAAGCAGCGACCACAACACTAACAACAACAACAACGGTTGGATAAGTCCACCCTGAAGCAAAGCAATATTAAAAGGTAAACGAAACACAATCATAAAAACAACAACAAAGCAACAACAACAAGACGGAGAAGGGAATATACGCATACTCGACTGTAGTTTTTATCAATACGGTTATAAATAAAATGGCATCAACGCGACCCGATACAAAACAAAATCCCGTTCGGAACAAAGCAAACAAGCAATACAAATACACAACGTAAAGTGAAATGGACTGAAAAATATACACTAAAGGAGTGCGAGGTATTTTTTCCTGAATAACTTTGAATCAACAGGATGACATCAAGCTAAATATAGTTTAAAGTTTGGGAAAAAATTACGAAGCATTTTTCAAAGAAAGGAAATCTGAATTTTTTCAAAGACAATTCGGGGCTTACAAACAGTTTTCCTTTGACAAAGAATAAAAATTTTTAATTGAAAGTAAGTAATAACGAAGTTATGAAATGCGGGATGCGTAAGGACAGAATTCAAATATTTCAGAATTTTCGAAAACGTAAAAAAATTAAAAAGCAATTTATATTTTTATAAAAAATATTTCCGCAACTTTCTCATCATTTTTTACAGCCTCGTCTCAGACTACAAAGTGAAAGCATCTTTTTTGAGCAATTATCTGTTAATTCTTTTGGCATTTCGTGAATAAATGAACGAATAAATGAATGGACAAACGAATCCATGAAGTCCCTTAGGGGTTTGAAACTCCAAAAATTCGAAAAAGTACTTCGTTGTCTATGAATGAGAAGAATTTATTAAGAATTCGGATTCTTCTATCTGCTTTAGTTGCTAAACAGTAATAAATTAATACATAAAATTAAACTAGGAGGATAAAATTAAATGTATTATTTCAAACCCTTTTCTACATTTTATTTCATATGTTGAAAAGAATGAAGAAGAAAGTAAATCTTTATTTTGATAATTACTAAAACTTCTTCACTTTAGCAAAGTTTACTTTCAAGCAGTTTAAGAATGAATAGTAGGGTGGAAGGGGAAGAGATTAAACAACTAGCTAGTCGGTAATACACCCTCAAACGCAGACACACGCACCAAACAGGAGGAACAAATACTTCGCAATTACCGAAGGTTAAAGAGCAGAGATAGTCTATTTTCAACAGTCACGAGTCTCTTTCACATTTGTTTTCCTTTTTCCTCTAACGCAATAAAAGCAATAAACCACGAAGGGAATTTATTTCGAAGTCATCCCATCAGGAAAGAAGCGCCTTATAATTACCAGTCATACAATTAATAACAGCTCATAAAATGATCATAAAATTATTATTGATTTGATAAATTTATATATAATAGAAATCTTTCACTTTCCTTTTTTCTCTACCCAAATTAGCAAGCATTCCGATCAAAAAGTTAAAAAGATCCAACCGAATTTCCAGTGGGTTTCTTTAACGGTGAAGAGTGAGGGTGAACGAATCAGGAAATGAATGAACGAATAAATTCTCGTGTCCGAAAATACTAAAACTAGCGAACATTTTTAAAATTGAAAAAGCAAACTATGTGCTAGAAATGAAGAAGAAGAAAATGAAAGAGAAGAAGAGGAGGGGAAAGATTAAACCTTAAGACTTTCTTTGTTTTAGCAGCGTCATTAGCAATATGTTTGCTGTTTTAGCGGTCTTCTAAATACCCAATGGGAAGTAATTAGCCCTCTTTTAGACTGCTATTGTTTAAAACATATTGTTGTTGTTGTTTCTGTTATTATTACGGGTACTACAGTCCTCGTCGAGCGGTCTTACGAGACCTTAAAATTGTTGCTGACGGCTAGCCAGACCGAAGCAAGCGATATCGATTGTATTATCAGTAATATTGTTGTGCTTGTGTTTGTTATTGTTTGTGTAAACAGTCTTTCCTCTTTTTCCTATCGTCGATTTTATTCGTATGCAATACATGTTGTTCACATACCATTTGTAGACTGTTGCTTTTTCTCTTAACCCCGCTCGGTATCAATGGCACAATTTTTATCTTTCATCCACTTTCCACTTTCCTTCATCCACAATTAATATCCCATCATTGCCATCGATGCAACCACTGCTAACGTAGTGAATGCCACTGATACCGGCGTTTCAAACATTATGTTGTGTGCTCTTCATTGTAGTATAATCTACTCCTCTTGCCACGAACAGAAAAAGCCAGTTCATTTATCTTCAGTTTTGTTCATATTTTTTCAACCACTATAGTTAAGAACTAACTGAACGGAAACTATGAAGTCAATGAAAAGGAAGAAGTGGCGGCGGAAGCAATAGAAGCAACAAAGCAGCCACAACGGCTGCAATAGAGTCGGAAGCATCAGCAGATTGTTTATTTCACTTTGAAGATCGCTAAGCATTAAAAAAGCATTCCTCAATTTCAGACCAATAACGAAGAAGAAGTAAGAATATCAAAAACTGCACCGGAGTATTAATTAGAAAAAGAGAACATTTTAAAGGAATCCACTGTGAGAAATAATTCAGTAGAATATGATTCTCTTAAATCGTATTAATTTTTAGAAATTCCAATAAGAACATTTTAATTGAATTTTATTTTTTTTCTTATTTTAAATTTCGAAATTTAATTGTAAAATATAACGAACAAATAAAGCTGACTTGAAACTAACACCAAAGGAAAGAGACATTAAATTGGCAAAATTGAGTACTAAAACTGCGCATTGGGTAATATATTTAGAAGCATGTGCTAAAACTCAACTTCGCTAAATCTGAAATATCAATCTGAACTTAAAATTTCAATGTGAGCAGACTGAAAGCGTGTGCCCTGAACCGAACACCGGAACCGGAAGTGGAATCCTTTTCCACTGTATGCTAAAATTAATTTAGTTCAGTTCACTTTTAGTTTCAAATTAATTCCTAAAATTAATACTGAAATCGATGCTCAAATATTGAGGCAGGCACTCTAGAACAATCCAGTAATAGCCACGAACAACAACAACAACAACAACCACAAGCACACCAACGAAGGCAAACAAAGGTTTTGGTTTTGCTTGTTGGATCACCCTCCCCACGCCTCGAGTTTCAAAAATTAATGCACAACCTTTAACCCCTTTTCTCTTTTAAATAATTTTAACGACGTTTGTGTAAGTCCATGGGGGTACGTGTACGCGTATTTCTGTGTGTGTTGCTATCGTTTCCTGTCCATTAAATATTTTCTCCAAACTTTATTTGCCCGCTTTTCAACTAATTTTTATTACGTGAAAGTGTACTGTCTCCCTCCTCCTTTCTCTCACTTTATTTTCTTCCCTTTCTTCTTCTGTCATCTCCTTCTATTTACGTTATTGTCCCACACAAAAACGAAAGCAGAGCACATACGAAAGTTAAAGTAAAATGAAAGAACGTGGCGTGCAAGCGTCGTAATGCTGCATATCACGGAAGAGGATAATAAATCTATTGGATTTGAATGCTACCATTCCATTCAGTTTTCATGAAAGTTTTCTCTATGTTTCTATCTCTCTATTCTATGTTTAATTACATTTCATCCCTTTTGATGACCTCGTCTTATCGGTTATTGCCCCTCTCACACATTTCGAGACGCCGCTTTCAGTTTTATCTCTTTCTAACTGATCTTAGCTAGTTTATTTCTGTTTCTATTTTTATTATTTCAATTTTTTGATTTTTATTATTTTCTTTTTCCAGTTTTTCCATTTTATTTTTTTATTTTATTTAATTTGGATCCGTTTGATTCTGACTATTTCAACAAATTACGTCGAATCAGCATAGCCCGAAAGCATTTGCAAATTGCAAGAGATAGCATAAGGTCGTTAGAGAAGAAAGAGGCGGTGAAGACCTACATAATTAGATGAATTCAACCATGCCTTTGGGGCAAATGTAATCCTTCATATAGGAATTCACACAAACAGAATAAAACCAGCTTTGAACCCAATGAAGCTAACACTGACACACATAAACACACACGCATACACGACAAATTTCAGTTGGTTTCGAATTACAATTATTTGGCATTTCCGAAAATGGAAAAATATGCATGATATTATTTTGTTATGATTATAATTAAAATGAAAGCTCGTTTTAGATAAATCAAGATCTGGTGCAATTATAATAGTCTTATTCCACAAAAAACTTCACCAGCATTAATTGAAATCCTTTTTCGTTTCTAAATTTTCTCGTCTGAACTTAAAAGACTAACTCCTTGACGAATTCCGGCGGAAGTTTATAGAACTTCCGGTTTGATGTCGTTACGGTACAATTTTCGACTGGTAAATACAGCTTATCTTGGAAGCATATCGAATAAAACAACCGGGTCACGTGTCGATAGTTTGTCTCAAATATAAAATCAAATCGCTCGGAATTGTATAGCAGTCTAAAGATTACCTAGATGATTTCCCCCGATGACACTGTATGTTTTCTAGGACAGTCTCCCTCCCACTTTCATTCTATTTTAACGGAATATATACAGGTGATACATTGATCTACAGATTTTTCCCACGGCAATTTTCAATCCTGCATGATGGGCGACCGCTGTGGGCAACAATATCTTGACAGTCATGTAACGAAACACTTAAAAAGCGGAAACAACAGTTATCATTTCCCGAAGCAATATAAAAAACAAGCGAATGAGGGGTAAGAACGAAAGGTGGGCGAAAATAGAAGTGTTATGAGCTAAAAGTATTACAAAACTCTAGAATAGACCGTAACTCTGTTTCAAGTCTGAATACGAATGAGACTGAATATAATGCAATTACAAGAATAATGACATACCTATCACCTCCTTTCTCTCTCTATCTCACTCTACCTCTCATTCTCACACTATTTTTATTATTTTCCAAGGACTATTCCTTTGCATCAATCACCTAAGGCTTCGGCAGAAAGAGTAACTTCTTGTTTATATTTTATGAGTTTAATTCGTTCATTCGATCTCTTACGCTCGAAGCAATGACACGTCCGCGGGTGAAGCTGGATAAGAAAATTAGCAGAGGAAGAGAGAGGATAAAGAATTACAGCAAGCGCATCCTGTTCACGGAGGAAAATGAAGTGAAACCAAATGAAATGAGTTAAGACACATTACGTGCTACGCTCTTGTTTCAGCCTCTCTCCAGATCACAATCGTTGTTACTCTCTCTCTCTCGCCCGGATTGCTCTAGGAGTATTCGATTTTGATTCTTTTATATTGCAAAAGTTCAGATTGCAATTGAACATTTATGTATCTTCATTCATAGGATAAAAGGCGGAAAGAAGACAAATCCTTGGAAAGATAAAAGTAGCCTAAGAAAATACAATAGAAGAAAAGAGCGAAGGGAAAAGAGCGATGCCACAGAAAGGAAGCAACGAGAAGAATGATGATGATTTGTGAGGGGGATGAAGGGAAAGTGACGCTTGTGAAGGGATTGGAGGACGTTAAAAAAGATGGCGCTGATTATTAGGGATTGTCGTTATTCCGAAACTGTCGTAGAATCCGTTTAATAACAACAGAATAATAATAATTATAATAAAATTAAAGGAGATGAAAATGGTTGATGTCTCGTAAACTGACATTCATTTAAACTGGAAGGGCTAATGGATTTAATTTATTATACACAAAAAAAGTTCAACGAAACGTTTTCTATTTGAATTAAATAGTGCTGAAGAAATTAGTTACTTTTTATTTAAATTTTTATTTATTAAAAGTTTTATTGAAATTTTGTTTAAATATTCATTCTTAATTTTAAAAAGTTTTAAGAATCTTTTTTATATTTTCCGAACTGTGAAGTCTTCAACGTCTAAATTTTTCTGATTTAAAATTGTTGGAGCAATCTTGGCCAATCTCGTTCAAAATCTATGAAATTACTTTCATTTTAAAAGCAGGTACCCCTATAGTTAAGAAGTTATGGCCCCATGCGATTTTTACAAGATCATTACGCCTTTTTCGAAATGTTCGTCAAAAATGAAAATTTCAATGAAAATGTCGCACATTTTCAGTGAGTAAACGAATCGGGTACCAAACTATGGCGTTGTATTTTATAGGATCTCTGATTATAATAGATGTCGAAGACATTCGAAAGACGAAAGACGTTTAGGACATCGGTCTTAAACGGCATTCGTCTATAAAATCTACAAATCAGAAATAACTCGATCAATAATGGTCAGCAAATATTTTTGTTGGGTCCCTCGGGGAATATTTTCTCGGCCATTTCGCACTCAAGATGAAAAATCCTGTCTATTTTATAAAGTCTGTATGAATACCCAGGTGTTTAATTTTTTGGGTTTTTGTTTTTGTTATCAATTACACCCATCACAAATTTCATCCGACCGCTATAAAAAATACGCATGCACTCCACATTACTAAACGAACACCTCGCAAGCCTAAAATTAAAGACTAATAAATTTCGTTTATAAGCTATTCTTAGCGTGACCTATTCACTTAATTAATGTAATTTGTCATTGTCCAATAATTAGCAATTTCCGCTGCCCAAATTGTATTGAATTTTCTGCAAAAAGGTAATAAAATTTTCACTGCGTACGTAACGTTTTGTTAAAGTAAAATTTTTAGCAGATTGGCTTGAATTAACGTCAAAGGGAAATATACCCTTACTACAGACTCCACAGTGCACCAAACAGACTAAAGCCAGCAGTCGCAACTACAAGCTGTGAAAATTATATTAAAATCGACAATAAATCATTACAATAAGCTTGCAGGATGTTTGCAAAAGGATTCGTTACTGTCCTTGCTGTTATACCTATCTCTCCCTCTCTCTCTCTCTCTCTCTGTCACCCTCACTCCCACTCTCTCACACACAAATGGTTAAACTCTGGAATTGAATGCGTTTAAAAATTTCATTCGGTTAACGGTATCCATGTGGTTCCTGCTGGCATAAAGTAATGAAGCGATTGCAGCAGATGGCAAGGAACGAAGAGAGTGAAAAACAGCAGTCCTCCTGTAGAATATTTTCACGGTGCACGGGCGAAAGGCAGAGTGAGTTTCCAGGAGATTGGCTTTTGGTAAAAGGTGCTTCAAACAATTTCTGCTGCGGTGCTTCATATATATGTGTGTGTGTGTTGAGCATTTTATTTCTTGGGCTTGAGTCATAATTTTGATAGGTCTTCGCACAGAAGTGAATACACTAAATTCTGAATTACTGAAATAATACTCTGGGAATAGCTCTGAAAGTAATGCGATAAACTACATTGTATTTCATTATTACTTAAAATTTTAATTGTCAATTAAGAAATACGACCTACTCAAAGCTTTCAGGTAATCAGAGAATTCACAAAATTTACTTATTTATTCTAGGAATTGTTTATGGTACTGCTATTCATCTCCCGCAAAGCGATAGAAGCGAGCGGGTAGTTTTTTGTTTTGTTTTGTAACTAAAAAATGATCGGGCTGATTAAACAGAATACTTTTGAACGTTTCCCTGAAACGAGAGTCAAACCCCAAAATATGCTACAAAATTTATTTGTCCGCCGAATACATCCAAGTTAAAATGTTGATAAATGCTGAGCATTTCTTTGGCTGACAATTTTAAAACCAAGCAGTCGTTGGTCCAACTGGCAAAACCAAAATAATTTAAAAAGCATAATTTGGTTGCGGCTTCAAAAATTACAATGACGTAGTGAAACAAATTATTCGCAAACCGCGATAATGGCAATTGCCACAAATTAACTTTACTTTTTAGTTGGGTGAAACTCAAATATATATAAATAGAAGCAAATATCCGATAACGTAATTAAAATGTTTCACTAAAATGGTTAATTATCATTATTTTATCACTAATTTTTGAAAAAAATTAAAAATCTTTAAAAAAAAGATTAAAAAAAGTTTAAAAATCTGTGATGTTTAAAACCGTAATGTTCCTGTTTTTTTGTTCTAGCAGTTTTTCCTGTTGGTTTGTTGGTTCCGAATAACAAAATTTCTTCTTACTATTAGAATCGTTATTGTTGTTATTGCTGTTGTTGTCGTTATTGATGTCGTTATCGAGAAATTCACTATTATGCTTATTTTTTATTCTTCCTTTCCCCCTTTCCACGAAGAGGAAAGAGTGGCGAAGCAACAACAGTTGATACTTCATACGCTTTTTTTCATTTCACGAACGAACGAACACTGCTCCAAAAAAGTCAAAACTCAACTGATGAGAAGAAAAAGAAAATATATTTGAATTGAAAATAAAAAATAGAAATGAAAGCTTATCGAAGGTCGCTTTCTGAAAACACTCCAAAACCAAAAAATTAAAAACCAACTAATGAAATAAAATTAAAAACAACATAATTTTTTTTAATTTGGTGAATTCATTAAGAAATTAAATAAGCAAAATTCAAAACAGCAATTAATTTTATACTGTGCATTTTTTGTTGACAAAAGGAAAATAATTTAAAACAACAAAAAAGTTTTGTTTATGAATTTAACAATAAATTATTCCTGGATAAGAAGCAGAAACCTTTGAAGCAGAAATGCCAATTTGCTACAGCGGCAATAGCATTAACCACCAATTGCAGCAGCGGAATCTATACTATCCGCAACAACTGCTGCTCAACAGCCAAAGGTATATCGACAGCAAAAACAACTACAACAATAAGAACAATAGAGTAATTAAACCAGTTTGAGTGGAAATGAAATCTACTTCAAATTTCAAAAAGTAGCAGGAACTGAAAGCGCAGCAGCTACAACAACCATCAGAAAGAGGGAGAGAGAAAGAGAGAGAGAAAGAAAGGTAAATCAACAACTTGGGCGAAAGGGGAATGAATGGATGGATCCTGTTTCCTGGATTTTTTTGAAAAAAAAAGGAAAACTTTATGCAATTATACAATAAGTACATGTAAATGTGTTTGTGTGGATATGTATCTGTGTATATGTGTGCATACGTTTATGTGCATGTGTGTATGGTTTTGTTGTTTCCGTGCGTATATGTTTCTCCGGATGGTAAAGAAGGTACGTTTAAAGTCGGTCAATAAAAAAAGGATCGCTGCTGAAAACCAAAAACGATGAAACTAAGTTGTAAGAACAAGAAAAACTAAAAGAAGACAAAAAAGACAAATGGAATTATTTTCCAACACAAACTACATGTCAAACAAGAACAACAATAATTACGTTAAAAACAAATCTTAATAACTAAAGGGTTCTCTAGCAACAGCATCGACAACAACGGCGGCAACAGAATCAGCAACAGACCCACAGGGTCACAAAACAGGAAAATTTACAACAAATAACATGAAGGATAAAGAAACAGAGCAACAAACAACATCAAAACTAGCTGATGCATGAACCGTAAAAAAAAGAAAAGACATAACAAACATTCGCAACAATAGAGAGCACTGGCATTGCCGAAAGCAGCAACAACAGCAGCAGCAGCGAACGCAGCAACAACAGTCGTAAGATGTACTAAATAGAAATCAAGAAATTAAATCATTTAAAACATGAATTTGAAAAAGAAACCAACTAAAATGAAAGGAATGACAAATAACCAACGAACAATAACTGTACCAACTGTTGTTAACAGTTACGAAGTCTATTACGATAATAGCGGGAATGGCGTTTATAATGATAATTACAGTCGGTAAAAACAGAAAGCAACGAGCGTGACAACAAATATTAAAAGAAAAATTATTCGTAACAAAATAGGAGTTAAAGCGGACGGTGAAGAAGAACAATTACACATCTTTTGAAGAAATATTTACACACTTCTTCATCTTCTACTGCCCTCCTTTCTGAACTAGAAAGGATATTTCAGAACTTGGCTTCCACCCAGGTAATGAATTTGGTTAATTTACATCGCTACAACGCTATTCGTAACCCAACCAAATATCTTAGATTTTTGGTGACAACTGAAATCTAGAGAAGTGTTCTAATTTTTGGCTGCGCCAAGAAAAGGAAGGATATGTGGATAGAAAAAGGAAGGTAGGAAGGGCGTTAAAGAGGGAACAAGGGTAGATGAAGGACAGGAGGTTGTGAAACGCTGAAAAACGGTGAAGCACGTAAGACACATACGCGTTCTAACGGTAATAAAGGCGATGGTTATTCAAGAGTTCATGAGACTAAAAATCCGGTGAAGCTTTCAACAGCGGATAAAACATCGATGAACAGTGAAGGGGTGAGGGAGGGAGAAGGGAGGGCGAGAGATGTAGCCGGTGCTACAATAACCGAGAAACAGGATGATTATTCACGGCTACACCGAATACTTACAATTTATGCACTTCCTAAAGTCACGGATGGCATAAAAACTTAACTGCTGCTGCTGATGCTTTTGCTCTTCTTGTTATTTATTAATACGCAAGCGCGAAAACTATTAAAAAATAAATAAACGAATTTGTATAACCTTTTATATAAAAACGACAATTCCACAGAATAATTCCAAAAGAAACGATTTTATTTTCTCGAATTCGTCTGCCCTTAAAAACAAATTCAGTGATTCACGGAAACTATTATTAAAATGAAATTAAACATCAAGGTTCTGAATATGATTTTCCTTTCATGACAATCAACTGTAAGCCCCCACGAAATATGAAAATAGTTCGGTCGTCAATGATAAACATATCTTTTCATCTTTACTCAAACACATACAAATCGCTCCCGTTCAAAACAATTCCTTACTTTCATCATTTTTCAGACAATGTTTTTAATGAGAAATTTTATAAAAGAAATCAAACAATAATTTAAATTAAAATAAATTACAATTTGTAATAATAAATATAATAATTTATCAAAAACTCATTGAGATTAAAATCTTCTAATTGACCGCTATTTTACACACACTCGCCTTTTAGCGCAGAGAAAAACCCACCATTATCGCACAGTTCAATAATCCGTTATCCTTTTTGGTTAAGGTTTAAAAGGACAGCTTTCGAAAGAAAACCCACTTTTGAAATTTAATGCAACTTTTTTAAAGTTCGCTAGACACGAATTACCCGCTTCTTAATAGACTAAATTACCTTCCTCTTTTCTTCTTCGTTAAAGTGCGGATTCATGTTTAGTTTCGCCTTTGAATTGCTTGCTTTAAAGACAATTGCCTTGGTTTGTCAAAGTTTGTCAACCGCTGGAATGAATTGAAACTACTAAAACGGATTCTAAAAGCGCTTTGAAATTTTCACTCCAATTAAAATCTAATCAAAGCGTTTAACTACAGAGCTACAACAACAAGGAGGAACGCAAGCTTTGTGTCGAGAACTAAATCCGAAACAACAACAACATTAAATAAAGGAACTATTCTTAATTAAACGGTTGGCAAGTAAAAGTTTCTGCATGTGTTGCTTATTGAGAGCTCGGTTTTTCACTCTACTAACTAAAGTATTGCAGGATCGATGAACTGAAGAAAGGACTGCGAAGAGGCAGCGAGGAGAATGGTATTGGTTGGAGCGTATTTGTTATCGTTTTCGGTGTTTTAGTTTTGGTATTTTGTTGTAGTTAAATTAAGCAACAAGCAATGTGATTCAAAGGGATGATGTTAAGGGATGCGATCTTTTAATAAAACCACCATGATGATGACAATGGTGATAGCGATGACAATGGACGCAGTTGGCCAAAGGAAGCCGTAAGAAATTAGTAAGATGTAAGAGTGTTGTTTGTTGTTGTTTTAGTCGTTGTTATCGCGCTAGACACCACAATCAAAAAATGCGGCTAGAAGATGATCTACATGTTCACCGATATGAAAGTGAAGAGTGTTAGAGAACGAGAGAGAGAGAGATAGTAAAAGAATTTTGTTTCGACCCTCAATCTATATCCCTTCCTAATAACCTTCGGAACCCTTTTCTACATTTTTCTCATTTTTGCACATATAAAACAAATATTTTGAAACATTTTAATACCGTTACCGTCGTATGTTCTTTATCCAAAATTCTCTCTCACAAATCTAAAACAGCAAATACAATTTTTCGAGGATACTTACCCTTCTTCTATATTTGAAATGAAACTGATATTCATATTCATTCATGATTCGTATTCATTCACATTCATATACGCATTCATAGATGTTTCATCGCCCTATTGCGATGATTTCAATTTCATCGTTCGCTGAACTCGTCCAATCTCAACTCCATTATGTTTCCCTTGTGCCCTCAATCTGATTTTTATTGATCCGATTTGGTGACACACTTTTCCATATTTAAATTTTTACACTTTGAAAGCTACGAAATAGCAGAGAATTCTGTGATCTTCACCCACTGTCCCGGCCTTTTTGTTTCTCCTTTCGTCATAAAATATTTGCATGAACTTCAATTAGTCTTACATTACGTTAACTTTTAAAGCCAGAGTCATAAATCTCGAAGAATTTTATTGGCAATAGTGATACAGTTTCTCTGATTTTATTAATATTTAACGACGATAGACGTCGAATGCTTAGATTTTCATTCAAATCTCGTAATAATTCCTTTGAGCGAAATCCGCTTTTAAGTTGTTTCACGCGGATCCCGTTCCGATGCCCTCACGCCGTCTGACTCTGTTTCATGTTTTACCAAGCTCTCTTTAAGCCGTCTGTAAACCATCGGTGTCGCGCTAAACTATACCTCTTCCTTCTTCTTCTTCTTCGTCTTCTTCCTCAGTATCGTCCCTCATTTTTAGAAGCCTTTCGATTCATTCATTAGAATTCATCCCCAACGCGGCGCTTTTGGGCTAGATTTGAGCTGTTTTAAGTTTTATAATCCTTAATCCCAAACCAAAACCATAAAAAGAGAAATAAAGTAAGAAAAACGGAATAACGAAAAAGATCAAACACAACCAAAAAAAAATTAAAACGACCTCAACAGACCTCAAAAAAGACATACGCACGAGGATGATAACGAGAGAGAGAAAGGGATTGAAAGACAGCAGACAATGAAGAAGAGTGGGAAGATGCATGGGGTTAATAAGAAGGAAGCTATAAAAAATATTAAGCAATGCTCCCTTTTTCGGCAGCGTCCCTTTCTTTCATTTCATCATTCATTTCACATTTCACATCCTCGACGATCGACTCCAATGCTTTTACTTCGGTGCTCATGCTCTCTACCACTATCACCGTTCCCTTCTTGGTCATCATCGCCACCGATCCGTTACTACACACAAACCACATGAAGAGGAAGTCCCCTCCCCCAAACGATTCCCGATGCCGAAACGATCCAATTTTTTAGCAACAAAGCGAAAATAAATTCCTGAATTCTGGTAAACTTTTTATATTCTCCGAATAAACAATTTGATCTATATATATAATATATTTACGTACATTATACATATAGTCGTCCAAAGCCGCTTTTTCTAGCGGAATCTGAAGCAAAAACTGCAGCTGAATAAAAGAAATTGCATTGAAATCTTACGCTAAGCCGTATTTCGTTCGGTGCATTCTAACGGTCTGTCGGTCCTTCGCGTGATGGGCTTAGTTGAGGGCTTTCGTGTCAAAAGGACGGACACGGAATATATTGAATGCTGAGAGATACACGATCTTTGTTTCACTCTTTTTTTTTGTTGCTCAAGTTCTTTCAGCTCGCTATGATTTTGTTTTTTTTTCTGCTCGCTATGATTTTTCTCTTTTCGTGTGTATTGTTTGTTTTTAATTTGTCTCGGCGCAAAAAAATTTAGCATTAAATTTTTTGCTGGTACTGCTGGACATGTTTGCTGTGGGTTATTATTGTTGTTATAGTTGCTGTTTTGGGGAGACCAACATTAGTTGCACTTTCACATGCACACTTTCGTTCTTTGTTATCGTTGTTGCTGTTCTTTGATGTTGTTGTTAATTGTTTCAATACTCTTTTAGTGTGCAGGAGAGTATCCCCGTGACAGTACTGGCTGACATGCCAGACGATATCGGCCTTACACAAACACACACGCGCACGCACACGTATGCATACACTCGTGTTCACACAATTCACTCACGAAATAACTGGGCGGTCAGCCAGTAGGTTGTTGGATTTTGGTCAATATTCAACCGACAACAAGTGCTTAAACCGCATATTCTGAAACCACAACATCTTCGGTCTAGAAAAATACATTTCGAATTTAAACTCCTTTCTAAACTCCTGGAGAAATATTTCATGATGGATGGAATGGCACAATTGGAAAGAGAGAAAGGGAGAGAGAGAGAAAGAAAGAGTACGTGAGAGGGAAATAAGAGATTAAGACAGTAAAAAGATTACAAATGCGTCACATCAAATTAAAACATGTATTGCCTGTTTTAAAGTGTTTGAAATATAAATGACCACTGCTTTTCTTGCTAGGCATGATTTTGTTGATTTCGATTTATTTATCCTTTTGCGAAGTCAGTGTTACCTAAATATCACAAATATTAGAATATATGAAAATTCTCAAGGGTGTTTTCTCTGTCTTATCGTCCTAGCATCACAAGTATACAATATTAAAGATCAAGCAATTTAATTAATTAATTGCATAGCCACTACTTTACATTATTGCTCCCTTCGGTCACCAGCATCAACACGCTACACCCAATCAGAGGAGAATATATTAGCTTTGCTTCACCCTTTGGAATTTAATAAAGGAAGCATGATCCGTATAGAGAAGTATAAATGTACTCCGGCTCACAATCGTCTCCTGAGTCAATTCGCCCAAACCGTTTGCCTGCCTGTCTATATCTCTGTCTGTTTGTCTGTCATTCTGTCTGTGGGGATCACGTTTACGAACAGGGTTATCCCAGGAATTGTATATTCAAATTCATGGATGCTTCCATTTACGATATATTCCACAATGGTAAGGATAAAGGATGTGTGACTGTCATATGGTTATTATTAATTACGATGGCAACCACATCTAGTGGTATGAGCTGACAGCTGATATCCTGACAGTTTGAAATGAAGTTGTTGGCATTTAATTATAATCAGCTGTCGTCGTTAATTCAATTATTCATGTAGGCGATGATAATGATATTGGACTAATGAGCATTATACTACAGGAATGACGATGATAATGCTCAAGATCGCGATAACAATGTCGTTCATATTCTTTCTCTAATTCATAGATGGCAAATGTTTTTGGTGACCGTGATGATGGCAATGGTGTTAGTGATTATGACTATGATGATGATGGCGTTGGTAGTTGTGCTATAGCAAATTAGTGTATGAGTTTCCAACAAATTATGCTGAAAACCTTAATGAGGTTGCGTCAGCTTTTTGCAGCCAAAAGTACCCTAAATTCAAGAGCTCGAATGCATACATATGAAAGCACGCACATGCACCTGTACACACGCACATACACTCAAACACTTACATACTCACAAATAATTAATCCGCTTCTCGTGTTTTCGCAATGCAATAATTGCTTCTTTAGTGTTTTCTTTTTTCTTCCTCTTCTCCCACGCTACTTCAGTTTTATTTAATTTTGCAGCTCATTAATTCCTGTTAAATTGTTCGCAATTGGAGCGCGGCCGGTTCCCAGATGGTTCAACGCATTTCATTAATTTATTCAGATGGGTCATGGTCATGCATATAATATGAAATTAACGGTTTCAAGGGCCTCAAGTTGACAGTATGAGCTACATTTCGGTATTAACTAACTGCGGTCCTGCCATTGAATTTATAAAAATGTATGAAGAAATATATTTGGATTACCCTTTGATTTTTGAAATAAATGACCCAGACAGACCCAAAACTTCAGTGAATGAATCGGAAAAGTTACCAAAATTGTTACCAAAGTGAAAGGAAGTTCAGAAAACTGTGAAAAAGTAATTAAATAATATAAGAGGAATAATTGAACAACAAGTGAACCGAGAATAAACAACATCGTTGGAGGATGAAGTGAGTTAATATAAGTTTTTCGGTTGCCGATATTGCTGGTGCTGTTACCAGTGTTTTTGTTGTTGTTACAACGGTTGTATTGTTGTCTTTTTTATATCCTACACATAAAAGGGTGAACGTATAATAACATTGTCCTCTCATTTCGAATCGCCTCCTAAGTCCTGTCTGTCTGTCTGTCCGTCTACTCATCTGTCTGTGGAACTCATGGTTGCTAGGGGAACAAAGAAAGCTATTGCTATGAAATTTGTTATGATTATTTTCTCAAATCCGTACCATTGATGGATGGATGTAAAGATGCAGGAAATATGCATATTTAAACAGATACGATTTAGGACGAATATGCGTTGGGGGGAGGAAGATGGATAAATGTCTCTGACTGGCATGATAGAGGCAGCATGTGTTTGAGTAGACAGTACTTCCATCACTTTCATACACTTAAGCATAAGATTGTCGTTGATTTGGCGAGATGGATGACGAGTAAAGACATAAAATCGAGGAAGGATAAGCAAACCGAGGATTAAAGCACCAATCAGGAATAAAGAACTAACAAAATTGTTCGAAAATGCGGAACGCTTGCTAGTTAGCTACGCAAATAATTGCTGTGTTCAAAAAAGAAGAGGGTGAAAGCACATCATTTAAAGCGCCTTGAGAATCAGGATGACGTACAAAATTACTGAAATTATCGTATAGTGGAAGAAGGGGAGATAAATTGATTTCCTAATGAAATGCTCGAGTCTAAAAATCGCAAAAACTGTTTTCTATATTATTCGAATTGTCAGAAGAAGGTTGACTCCATTGTAATTTGGAAGAGATTGTGACGGCATCAGAATACTCGCTAATTGTCCGAGCCAGGAGAAGGACGCTGGTAATGAAGCTAATGAAAATTTAATCACGAAAGGACAAATCTTTGCATGCCTAGCGAGTTTTCATTGGTTCCGACTTCTTGGAGCTATTTGATAAGGATGGACACAATGACAACTTCGATAATATAGAAAGCACTAACAACGTCGGTAACCATCACAACGCCAACGGCAAGGACCATGGCCTCAATCAGACGGCACTACAAAAGAACAATGGCCATAGAATTAAATTTTCTGCTCATTTAACGGAATCATTTCCAGATATAAATGAAATTAAAACTGTTTTGTCTGTTCAACGTATTTGGAATTTAAAGCTGGAAAAGATGTTGGAGCACAAAATTGCTCATTGTTGCCTTCTTCTTCTTCCCCGTCTTCTTCGTCTTTATTTATTTAATGATGAAGAAAAAATGTATAAGTAGAAGTCAGAAACATTTCCACGCTCTTTTTATTAGGAATTTTCTTATTGCCTGTTTGGAGCAGAAGAACTAGCCTAGTTAACTGGAATTCTGGTTTAGTATCACACGCGGATATCACAGAAATCTTATGTATATGTCTATATTTATGAGGTCTATGGGATTTTCCTTAAAGTGTAAAATATTTCAGAAACAATCAAGTTGTTTCTTTAAAGCGAATTTTTAATTCTTCCAGTATTTTATTTTCTTTATTTATCTCTGTTTTTCATTACGTGTATTGGTCATGCTTCATATTAAGCAGCGCGATGCAATTTCGTGTTGGGGAAAAATGTCGAAAGTGAGAAAATATTGAACGCTTACCCTTGTTATTATTTCTATCATCTAAATAGATGCTACGTTATTTTTGGTATTATTTTATTATTGCATAATTTTATGCGCTATTGAAATTATTGAGGTTTAAGGTTTAAAGTTTAATTTTATTGAGTCTGTTATTGTAAAACATTAACAATAAAATATGCATCCAATATGACAAAAATTTATACGAGTACACTTAAAACTGTAACGTATTATTTTAATGACAGTCTTGGTAAATAACAACATGTTTGAAATAATATTTAATAATGTAATTACAACAAATGCAGAAGTTAACGTGCTTGCTCCCGGCACTACCATAAGAACTGAAATTATTAAAATAATTTCAAATAATCTTTAAATAAAGAAATTCACAAAAAATTAATAATTTCTTTTACATTAAAATGAAAAATATCTTCAAACGTGAACACCATAATTATTATTATTACTATTAATATTATTATTATTATTATTATTATTATTATTATTATTATTATTATTATTATTATTATTATTATTATTATTATTATTATTATTGCTAACAATAGTGACGAATTTAATAATAATAGCAATAGTATTGGTGGTCATGGTAGTGATATGACAGTGATAATAATAATGTCAACGATGATTAAGTGACTTCTTGGTATGATGCGATATTTTTAGAAAATAGATAAATTTTTGTAGAACATCCGAAAATGCTATACAATTTTCAATGAATAGAATAACTCTTTGTTGTTTGAATCATGCCGTCATACTTTGTTTTTATAGCCCTATACAAACTATGACAGAGAGAGGCAGGCAGAGAGTCATGCAATGAAACTGGCAAAATCGTATAAATTTAGCCGAAGCCTCGACAGTTCTAGCTACAAAAACCAAAAATATATTTTTCACTTCAGAATTATTTGAAACTGGAGCAGATTCGACCGACTTCGCAGAAAGGAATTCTCCGCTTAAATATTAGAATGATGATGGAGCGAATATTCATGACGGAATGATGATGGAACGAATAAAATGGTGATGGAACTTTCATCAAAATCACATACACATACACTAATACGAGAAAAGTGTATCTGTGAATGTGTGTGAAGATGAAGTTGTGCATAGAATAAATATTAGAAAAATGTTTGTTCTTTTTTGATTTGAATGGATTCCACTTTTATTTTTTGCAATGAAATTTCTAATGAATTTTATAGTAGAATAAAATGAATTTTGACGCCATTTTTTGAAAAAACTATCTTTTTATGAAATACTTTGACCGATTTTCAAGGACAATTTTGTTTTAACTAACTTTTGGATACAATTTCTCGTTTGCCAAACCAATGAGAATGACAGTTCTCAACGGGTTTATTGCATATCATTATTTCTCTTTCTCTTCTCACACACATTCTCTCTCTTCTTCTCTCTTTCTCGGGCTCGGTTTTTTCTTTTTTCATAGTACGTTATGTACGTTATGTGCCATACGGTTTATTTAACATCGAACATTATTTTTAACTGCTTGCAACTTTCTTCATAGTCAGCGAAGAGCTGTGATTTCTTCTCTGTAACTTCCTCTCTTGTTGGCGGTTTGAATCCCCTACTCTAAACCTCCTTCTACTCTTTTTCTGCGTTATTTGTATTTTCCTTCTGACTTTATCGTCGGCATTGTAACTGCTGTTAGTATTTCTGAGATTGGTTTCAAAGGAGAGGGTGTCCCCAAAACTCATGACCTCTCCCCTATTTCAAGACGTCATCTAATTCGAATGCCTTCAGTTGCAAAACCGCTCACGTTGCTTTTTACGTAAACTATACTACGTAATATTTAATGATTTTCAAAGTCATATGGTTTTGCTGTTAGTTCTCTATTGCCTCTTTTTTTATTGAGCTCCGTTTAGATTTGCCGACATCAGGAAAAATTTTGTTAATTTTCTTTCTTCAAAGTTTGCTTGCTCTTTCTTATAATTCGCTGACCATAATTGCAGGAAATAATTGCATAATCAAAGACATTATGATAGAATAACATTTAAAAAAAAGAATTTCCGAAATAGATATAAATTTATAAAAAATAGCGATCATTAATAACTTCTTACCGAGTGTAATAACTCTAACGCAGCTCAAAATAATTCATTTGTTCACTAATCAACGATTTATAATCCCATGCTCAAAATAAATCAAATTACCGTTACCGTAATTGTATTGGTAAATTATTGTACTGCTAGATTCATATTTCAAATCACCAACGTGTCACATAAACGGCCCGAACAAAAAATAGTATTTCGCTAGTAATGGGGGGGAGAGAAATGCGGCGAATTTTGCGTCAATAACAAATTTCAACATCAGCCAACCAAATGCCTAACCAGTAATCAATATTGAGCATAAACACGTATCCGCTCACACCCAAACACACACACACACTCACTGAACTAGCTTCCTGCTAACCACCCAAGAAAATCCATTTCATTTGCATACTGTTGAAATAGCTTTTTGATATTCTGCTAGAAAAATAACCAAGAAAAATACGTGCTCCTTCAGTTCGCCTGCTTTGAAATCACTGGCACTACATACGTATGGATAGACATTTAAGTATAGAAACATACATTCATATACGTTTACATACACATTCATGTATATGCAGACACAGCCAAATGCAAACATTAACTGTCGTTTCGACTGCTACGCGTCATCAATTTTGAGGTTTCTCAGACATATTATTTTAACGATCTAACTCTGACAGCTTCACTTGTCGTTTGCGAACGTTTTGTAAAATCACGAAATGGTCTAAAGAAAATAAAGTAAATATGTTATGATTTGAAGAAAACGCAGGACTTTCCCTTTCAAGGCTAGGAAGAAGAAAAGTCCTGCTGGTTTCAAATCGACAAATAGAAATTTGGAGAAAAACGCTGACTGAAATTTAAACGCATTAAATTACGGGACACACTTTGAGTATAAAGAGTTTAAAGAAGAAAATTTTTACTCTATAAAACAAAAATTTATATAATAAAGTTGAAAATCTCGCTTCTAAAACCTCTAACTCCTGAACATTTCATTCTTAATCCTTGAAAAAATTCAGAGATGTTTAAGAGAAGAAACATTTACAAAAATTCATGCAGAACATGTCATTGATTCGAAAATCACGGAATTAATCTTCCGTGTGTCACTAATTTTTCCGTATTGAAAAATTTAAAAGACGTTGAGGAAGAAGAAGATGCAGAACATGGAAGGTTTTACATAAACATATCCTCTCAAAATTGATCTTTAAATGTTCACCTGCATTTGTCTCCCTCTCGATTTCTCTTGCCATGTATCTATCTCAGTGTGTGTGTGTATGTGTGTATGCGTGTGTTTATGGCTTTGTAATTTTTATTGTAACACTTAGTTTACTCTTTTCCTTTTAATTTTTGGCTCCAAGCCAAGCATGAAATATTTGTGCTTTTCAGTTCTCAAATGGAATCTTTTTAGATTTTTAGATTTAGTTATTCATTCATTCAATAAGTCATTCATATATACTATAGAGGACGGTCAGTGATCATTCGTTTGTCCCTAGAGTTGCAGACAGCCTGACAGTCTGTTTGTCTCTCTAATTGTCCACCTGTCTGCTTGCACTTCGGTGCTTGTGGATTTGTTCGTTGCAGTGCATCCGTAGGACACTATCTTTAGATAGTGACTATCATTGCTGCTGCTTCTGCTTCTGATTCCTCCGCAAATCCTTCAAAAACAATAAACTAAAATAAATAAAAACGCTAGCATCGGCCTGACCGAAATTATATACCCTAAACTCTTTAAACTTTGACATCTGAATAACTACTTTGACAGTCAAAATGTTAATCGGTTACGTAAGCAGCACTTAAATAATCGATGACATTTTCGTCCTAAATGATTAATGAGAAATTTCTAATTTCAGGAGTATGCCAAACTATATTTGTAATTTGTTTATTTCGTACTTCTTTATATTTTCATTCATCAATATTTCCGTTCATTTATTGACAGCTAAGCTCAATCAAATAGCTTCTGTCCCATCTCGGTGTTGTAACAGTTATTTGCTTTGTAATTAATATGTTAGCATAGTGATTTTTTGTTGTTGTTTACGTTGTCCTGACAGCGATAAATTATAGTTTTCGTTTTTGGTGATATAAGCTGGTTTTTTTTTGCTTTCATGTGGAATGCTTCGCATTTGACCAAGCTGAATTGTTTACGTCTATTGTGTTTCACACTCCGGCAAGCAAAAAGGCGCATATTCTGTGAAATTGATTTATTTTTCTATGTGAAAATTTGGATCTCGGTGTGTATTGGTAATTTTTTCTGGGGTTTTCTCGGTTTTTGTTGAGTTGGGAGAAAAACACCCAAAAATTCAAAATCTAAGCCTCAAAATTTTTTGCGGGATAAATTTTGTATTTTTCCTCCAGGTTAATCCAAGTAAACTTTTTAGATCTTATTTTCCTACATCAATTTTTTTCTTTTCTTTCCCCATTAATCAGGCTTCTAACGTTCTGTAAAATTATTTCTTTAATCCGGTATATTTATTGGCATTAAATTTCTGTCATACGCTCTTTAAAAGGAAAATATCTGTTACCGAAAACACTAAGGAAAACAAAACAGATGCAAAAACAAAATTATTGTGTAGGAGAACATTAAAATAAAAGAGCGAGAAGAGATGAAAGAATGAGACAAGCCAAAAGGAGAAACAAATATAAAATAAACGAAATAATGTTTAGAGCAAAAAAGTTCAATAGATTGAAAATATCAATAGATTGAGAGGAAAAAAATCAACAAAGTAAAAGATTTAGAGAAGAGAGTTAAAGAAATAAAGAGAGCCCAAAAAATTAATTGTAAAAGAATAAAAAATTATAAATTGAATAAGAGAAATCTATAAAAATTGTTTATTTCCATTTCCGCCGCGTCGAATATTGATATGCTATTCTTCTTCACTAAATTTCGAAATAGAATGAAAAAGCAAAAAGTAAGAAAAAGTATTTATAAACACACACAAGCACAAACACACACGCACACATCAACACCCATATACATAAACCTATCCTTGTTCATACGCTTCTCTCATTCGTCCCACGCAATACTCTACTACGCAATACTCTACAAATAACGTCAATAAATATCGAAGAATGATATATCTAACTTTCTCCAATTAAAAACCCCGGCACGAAATTTTATCTTGGTACCCTCAAACTATAATTAAAAAATTAATTTCGGTTTTATATAAATTTTAGCATTCCTATTCATCATGCAGTCCTTCCCTGTCCTTCGGTCATTAAAAACCATTATTGTAATTCAGAAATTGGTAATGCATTTGAAATCAAAGCCATTTCAAAAAAACTGTAAGTGTAAAATTATGCAGGATAGATGGAGAGAGCGCCTCCTCTTGTTTAAATGAAAATATATCGTAGGATTCACTCTCTCCAATAGTGTAAAATCATTTAATAACAATTTATTTAATAGTTGTTCGGTTGCAAATATTTTGAAAGTAGTATAAGCTGATGTACATCTTGTTATCCCTCCTTACTTCTTATTGATATTAATTAATTACATTATTCTATAACATAAAATTTAACGTATAATAATAATCCCTTTCGACCATAGCCAGTGTGTTTTCTAGTGGGTGGGTGAGTCTGCTTCCTTCTCGATGAGCTCTGAAAGACTGCTGCTCTGTTGCAACATGTATTTGTCCTTCTTTTCATTCTCCTCTTGTTTCTGAATGTATCTATTTGTCTCGCCTGTCTGTTACTCATTTAATATTGATAACAATTTTCCCCCAACGATGAGCGACAGCTACAAACCGAAGTCAGAATAATATCAATGACAGGATAGACAAAATAATAATAGCAACGATAACATTAAGAATAAAGGATGGCATAGCAACAACAACAATAGCCACAAGTGTCATAACTTTGTATTTTTTCCTTCTCTTCAGAAATTATTACATTGCATCGATCAGCTAAATCGTTGCCAATTTCGCAAACGAACTTTAACTAAGTCGGCAATATTGTCAACATTGTTGTTCTTGTTGCAATTATTACTACTGTTGTTGTTTTTTATGTTGTTGGTCCTTACATCCTTACGAGAATATCATCTGAATTGTTGAAGAGGTTGATATCATTCCCTTTATGGAATTCCCATTTCTTTTTCTTCTTCTTCTATTAAAGTATTTTTTTCTTTTTTATTCCTATTTTCTTTTTACTTCTTTTATTGCGTTTGATGCTATTTTCCTGATCATAGTTCTTTCTGAATTATTTCATCCTCTACGATTGAAGCAATTGTCGTTGCCTTCGATGCCGCTTATGCTGCTGATGTTGTTGTCGTTATTTTCATATACAATGTGTTGGGTTTTTTATGTTCTCGTCATTTCGAATAAAGTAAGGATATCACTCCAAATTACTAAAATAAACAGGATGAACATAACAGGATGAATGTAGTCAGGAATCTGGGTAAATATCGCATATTTAACGATATTAATACATCTATACCGTTGAAAATATGTTGACAAAAACTCGTATTAGTTAATTAAAAATTGAAATAATTTATAATATTAATAATAACGATTTACACCAAAAGATCAGAAAGGGTGAAAGAAAATTGAGAAATAAAGAAGGCAAACGAAGCGACGAATGGAGTAAAGTGGTGGCAAAGATAAATATAAAAGATAACGGGCGGGTGATAAAAAAGATAAATTAAATAAATTTGCTGGAAAAGTATTAGTTGATGCTTCTGTGGTTTAATTCCAACAAGAGTTAAAGTCCGTGGTTTTGGTGTTCGCTTGACGACACGAATAAGTAAAAACAAATAAACTAGAAGAAGAAGACGAAGTGAGTTTCCTTTCAAAGTTGTTGACACTTTCTGGAAATGAGTGGTGATGTCAGGTATCTTCTGGCAACTTAAGGATGTAAGGTTTTAAATACTCATGGAGAGTAACTAAATTGTTGACAGAACTGTCAAATATTACTGTCCAAATAGAAACGATAAATCGGCAACAAAAACAACTAATACATTTCTCCCATACATTTCACAGACAGAAAAATCGATAGCCAGGTCGGGCTTTTGACGCAAACACGAACTACCTGGTTAGCAAACTCTAGAGGACGGATAAATCGAACGAACCCTGAAACCGTAGCTATTGGAAAGTAATCCCTTATGGGAATAACAAACAGACGAAAGTAAGACCTAAAATCTAGCTAAAAATGAACCAACATAACTATCTTGCGACCAACCAAGGATTTGACAAATCAGCCAATGAATGAGAGAATGAATTAACCTCCTCAGTTCAAGCTATAGCTAAACTTTGATATTTTTGATTTCCAACGAGGCAAGAGAGATATTCGACTAGCCTTTTCCTTTATATGTAAACCCATTGAGACCATGAGCAGGTTTGACTTACAGAAGTCTAAGTGACCGCTTTCAACCGCAAATCTGTCGCTTCTGTTCACCCGCGGGTCCATTCGACCCCAATGGCTGGAAATGAATGTGTAATCTTAAATGACAGAACGAATGAAAGGACACAGAAGAACGAAGGGAATGAGCACGAAAAGGAAAATAGATTAGAGAGAGGCCATATAGTTATAAAAAGAAGGACGCGCAAAAATAAAAGCAAATAAAGTGGAGAGAGTAGAATCTATCAAAATATTCCTTTCCTCAGCCATTTCGTTGTTCTTCTTCTTCCTTTGGCAGATTCAAAAAAGATGAAATTCTATAAAAAAAATTAAGTAACGGAAACAAGCAGCAACATCCACATGAAGACTGACACTGACGAGGACAATAGAAAATGTAATAACAATGAAAACGGGCCAAGATAATAATTGCAATGAAAGCAACTGCGCACAAAATAATCACAATAACCGCAGCAGCAACATCAAGCAGGTATAGACAATAACCGTTGACAAGATAAAATATTGTTAAAAAAACCAGTTAAAAAAAACGGTGACAGTAACGATGATTGTGATGATGATGATGATGAAGCCAAAAAACTGATCGACCAAAAAAAATCTGCAGGAACTTTGTTGGGATAAAGGAAATTAAATTGTCATCAATCGATACTCGGTCATCAAGGTTCTTATCGATTTTTGCATTAGTTATTCATTTGTTAAAAAGCTAATTATTAAATTCATGTAGAAAATATTATATGTTGCAAGGTCGTATGAAGGCTAACCAATCGTGACATTCATAAAAACAGAGAAATGAGCAATAGCAAAATCAACGACATGAGTGGACTTCGATATATCGATGTCGGCAACACATTTTCTCCAGCGACACTAATTACTCGGAGACTTTTTAAGTAATTAGCTCTGAATCGAAAGCAAAAGCAAAGAAAATGAATATAAATCACAAAACAATAAACAAGAATAAAAATAATGTTGACCAACCGACAATTTGACAGTCGTCAAAGTGAGAAATCTCTAAAGCTTTAATTGCTTTGATGTTTGAAACCTTTGATGTTTGGAATGTTTGGAAACCTTTGAAATTAAGAAGGCGACAGGAAGGAAAGGGACAGAGGTTGTACCATAAGAGAGAGCAAATTAAAAAGGAAGGGAAAGTTTTCAAAGGAGCCGCTAACTATTAAAACTCATTTAAGAACAGCAATAATAAAAACGATAACGAACAACAAACAACAAATTCAGTGAATCAATGCAGTCGGTTTCAACAAGAAAACTTCTAAAAGTGAAGCGATTGATGAAGTATTTTAGGAAGAAACAGAAGAAGGAAGGAGAGAAGGAAGCAGAAAAACTAATTGCAAAAAGAACAAGTAGAAACACCCTCCAGCCAATAAAGAGGGGAGGGGGAAGTTCATATACCGATACAATAATTAATTAATTTCAAGCGCAGAAAATATCGTGAACGGTCAAGTTTCAATGTCGCAACATTAATCACTATCCTCAACATCTCGCAGGCGTTGTTATTACTCGTTACTCGTTGGCGTTATTTTCTGCTTCAGTTGTTTTTCTTAGGTTGTCCGAATTGAGTTGTATTTATTTGAAAATATTTGAGGAAAAACCGACCATGAATGATCTTCGCTTCGCTCCCTCCGTGAATAACTTAGACTCGAATGAAAGAGGAAGTGATTTGTGATCTTCTCGCCCGTTTTACTCTTAACCAACTCGTTCTTTTTCTTCAACATAGACTTGTTTCTGCCTTGCATTGCATTTGTCCTTTTCTTTTAGACAACAAAACGTGAAGAAATGTAAGAGTGAGAAAGAAAGTAGGAGGAAGACGTTTCCATTTTAATACTTCTGTGATCAATTTGATTTACACCATTGATAGAAGTTGTGGTTGTTCAAGACATTTCACCTTGTTTTTTTGCTCATTATTATTGTAGTACGTTTTCCGAAAATATTGTTTATTTTGGGGGATTCGTTTGAAGAATTACTTTAGTTTCCTTGGTGTTTTATTTACTTTTATAAGTCCTTAACATGAAAAATTTATTAATTTGAGCAATTGAAGTATTGATGAAGTCGATGAAAATGGTGAATGAAACAATTGTTGTATTATAAGGGAATAAAAATAAATTTATATTAAAATGAAAACTTTTATTGTAATCAACATTACTTCTTCGATTGCAATATTTAAACTAACGCTAAATTAGTTGCTTTTGTTTCTTAGAATGCGATATCATCTGCGATACGATCTGATGATAGTAATGGTATTAGCATTATGAATTAGTCGGTAAATTTATTCTATATCTATTTCTATATCTATTCATTGCTTTTCTTCCAAATAGGTCGTTCCATTAATCCTCTTCAGTATCGTCATCATAAATTATAATCACTTGAACCCCGTCGACATTTAACGATAAAGTTTGCATCTTCATCCTATGTTTGCATTTCCTTATTCTTCTTCTTCTTCTTCACCTTCCGCGTCTTCCCTCTTTGTCCACCAGTAAGGCAGCTTAAGCTTTTTATTGTCGGTATTTTCATGTATTTCCTTTCTTCTGTTTTCACCGCTTCTGCATTTCGCTTCTCATACATGTTGCAAGTGTGCGCGTGTGTATCTGTTTTACCTGTTTGCAATTGTAATAATGAGACTAAGTACAAAAATAAAGGTCAGTTTAAGTTAAGGTTAGATTACTTCACCTTCAGTACCTTTTTTATCCTTCTCCTTTTTTTCAGTAGGAGAACACTCCAATTTCAAAGTCTTTGCAAAATATATGTATATTTGCGGGTGCGTGTGTGCCGCATTTTAGTAAGCGCCCATATTTATTTTATATGTACAAACGTTTTAAGTTCTTGTATGTGTGTGTGTTTGTATGCTTTTAACTTAAACCGGCGGTTGAAAAAAAGAAAGGGAAGAAATCGAGGATTAGCATGGCAATCATGCCTTCTCACATTTCATGAAAGGTCAGTCAGGCTTGAGAGTCGATTGCATGTACGCGTTGCTTCGGAAACAGAACTTCGCTTCAATTTCTATCAAATTCCGATAAATGGATTTTGATATTTGCAGATCTTTTACTTTAATTGATTTGTCATCAATTACAATTTAAATTTTGTGGAATAAGAGCAAGACAGAGCTTGCATTAAAGACACAAAAAGAAGCGACGATTCGATTCGTTTTGTCAATTTTTATTGTATAAAAAGAAGCAACAAAACATACAGAGAGAAAGGTTAGGAAAAGTAATGACACAAAATGAAATGATAGAAAATGGGCTTGACAGGAAATGAGTTGATAGAAGATAAGTTGACGAAGAGTGACATAACTCAATGCGTCAATAAGTAGACTATGTTTATGAGCATTTTGAGCAAAATCTCTTTTTAAAAGATTTCTCATAATTGTCGACATTTAAGCCATAAAGCTAAGATTGCGGCAATGAGGTGGAAGTAAACATTCGCTAATGTAAAAGCATGTTCCAACAAAAGAGATGCGTATGTGTGCAAATGTGTGTCCATGAAAGAGATTACAAATAAAGATCAAAAGAACAATAAACTAACAAACTTCTTGCTAAACTCCTTTTTATCCCTTTAATCCCGGTTAGGTTTTCTTAGAAAACTAACGTCCATCTTCATGGTGAATGCGGGTGAATGAGAAAAATAGATGTAGAAGGAGATGAAGAAAATGAAGCGGGGTAGCAAACGACTTATCACCAACATAAGCAGCAAAAGTTTTATCATTTGGGAGTTAACACTGTAAATATTATCATCATCCTTATTCTGTCCGAAGAGAATTGACAGAATTGAGAATTGACAAATTGACATGAATCACGAGATATTTTAACAATTACCTTTAATAATTTGACAAATAGGGTTAGTAATATTGGAGTTTGTCTTCGAATTTGACTTTGGAAAATTTGACAGCAATAATAACTGCTGGAGAAATTTAAACAGAGTTTTACTTGAAGTACTTTTGGCAAAAAATGTATTATAAATAATATTTCTTATTAGATCGTTCCTTTTAGAGCATTTCTGATATTGTGATTTATTGCCGTGATTTCCTTTCAATCATGTTTTCAAAAAGCAATAAAAAATGACGATGGCTTCAAGGACAAAGCCATCAGAAAGTCAGCAGAGATAAAGACAGGACGTGGAAAAAATGATTCTTATGATCATTATCATTGAATGAATTAATAACGTCTTTATAGAAATGATATTATGCAATGAATAATGATTCCGAATTTACGAATAATGAACGTCCGTTACAACCAATTTTCTAAAGCAAATAATAATTTGATAAGTATCTCCTACCAAAGCGTCCTTATCCTTCAATTCTAGTGACACAATTCAATTTATTCTTTCTTCTTTTCGTTCCTTATCTTCCCTTCCTCTTCAGTGAATTCTCGAAGTTCTCATGGAGACTCTTTCAGAGTTCTCTTGAACAAAATTTGAAGTGAGTTTCTTCTTTACGTGTTTAACGAAGTTCATAATTGAGTCCTTCTTCTGATTCTCTCATAAATTATTAATTTAACTTGCTATCAACTTCAGTTTTATACTTTTCTGTACATTTTTCATAAAAATAGAATGCAAAAAAGAGAAGATATTATTTCCCTTAATAGTAAACGGGTATACCTTCCCCAAACGATGAACAACCAAGAACAATTTATGTCCTTTATGCTTCTCCATGCTTGTAATCCTTGAGCAATCCTCGGAAATAATTTAAGAAGTCGTCGTGAGTTATTCCGGACATTTACTAAAATCTTAATTGATTAATTTTTCTCTGCTTTCATACCAACCAGAACTACTGCTACGATGTATTCAAGTCTCAGCTGGTTTGATCCTTTCCAGTTTTGGTCTTCCCTAAACTGGGTTTGTCCATATCTAGACGTATTTGTATCTTTGGTTTGACTCTGACCTGATCCTGTTTCGTGGTTCATTATGGTCTAATCCGTAACTGGTTTTATCCCTTTCAACCTGGTAATTTTATTAAGACAGATAGGGACGACAAAAGGGTGGCGATGGTGGTGACGTTGCTCCTACTTGAATTCTATCAAGAGTACTTCGTTTTTTAGGTTAGTCTGCTCGAGTCCATTCGTGAAGAAGAAATAAAAAATTTTCAGATCGTTTTATGGAGCGGCCTCCTGGATTGGACGGAAGGCTATAGTTGAGTGCATAAATAAAGAAATGAACTAACGAACGTATAACCAAGGGGCGGAAAGAACGAAAGAGAAAAATAGAAAAAGTACGTGAACGAATTCTTACGCATATTTACGGAGCAGAATATTCTTCCACAAATTCTAAGACACGATGTCACCCTTGTTTCCTTCAAAAAACGTAACCTGAAGCCATTATTATTTTCTCACTCTCTTTTTTTCTTGTTGGTTCCAGATGAATTTACAGGAAAACAATTTAGAATAAATAGAAGAAAAACAAAAGTAAAGAGAACGTACAGCAAGTATCTTAAGGAAGAATGTAAGGCGTAACAAAACAATTCCATTCAGGCTCTTGGACAGAAAAGGAACTGTGTTTCTTCAATCTATTTGCGGCCTTTATGAAAAATTTATTCTTATGAAAAGGAAGCACGGACAAAAAAATTACTCTAAATTTTTTTATTCCGCCTTTACTTCGCCCATATTTGAATCGTCTTGTGAAATGTATTTAAATATCTTTTTCCTCTCGCTTCTCCTCTTTCATTTCTCTTCGTCTCCTGGACATTACAAATTTCCTCTTCTTCTTCGTTTTGGAAAATTCTATCTTTTAATTTAATAAAAATGTTCCAAATTTACTTTGCCACGATATGTGAGTTTTTTTAATAAATATATATTCTATATATGTTCGAAGGAGATCTCGAGGGAGATCGGAAGGAATAAATTGGTCGTGGCAATTGCGATAAGACATAACTGCAAATATAATTCAGGCTTTAACTTAATCGTTCAGACTTCGCCAATTTTGTGGCCAACGTGTTGGCAAATTTTTGTAATTTTGGGTTAATGGAAATATTTGGCTGTTTGCCACAAAATGTCACGAAACGTTCAAAAAATCCAAAGGGACAACGCTGCCAGGAAAATCGTTATAAAAACAGATATTTCTCCCTACCTTTTTTCCTTTGCCAAATTTTGGATTCGTGCCCTTCTGAATGTAACATTTGGTACCACATGATATGCCATCCTCACCGGCGTTTGTAATGGTTGAATGCTTTATAATTTGAGTTTTTAATTGGTGTTAATTGTATCAGATCGGATTTAAATTGTTGTTAGGTTAGTACGTTACGTTACGTTTACATTCGATTTTGAAATAAATTTTCATCACCTTTTCTTAAATTTAGTCCGTGAAGATTCTTTCTTTTATGAAATGTCAAAGTTTTGTTCAATATGGTTTTGAGAGCTCTTTATGTGGTTGGAAAGGTTTTGAAGGCATTATTTTCGTTGTCTTAGGGTAATGATTAAATAAACTTTAAGCTAGTTTAAGGTAGCTTAAACGAGCTTATGTTAGGAGGCCCATTCCTTAGAGGTTACCCTACAGGATATTTATTTAAAGAGGTGTTATACTGCTTATATGCTGAATTAGTTACATTTATTGTGATACTAAGTTAGTAATAAGTTAATCTCACTGGTTCTTTCTTCAATTGCTTAAAAATTCAAAATCCGAGGATGAATTCAATTCATTAATTTAAAGTAGAATCTTGCTATAAATTAAGAATAATCTATGTGATTGTATTGTCTGTTATATAGTCAATATAATGATCGAATCAACACACTTTATATATTAAAGTCAAACCCTGGAAAAGCCATCAATAATTAGTCAATTAAAATTCGGTTAACCTTGAAAATCTGAATACTGCAATGACAGGCGGATTACATTTTAATTACATTTTATTTACATTGTTTAAATCTTCTAATTTGATTTGATAAAATCTTCTTCTTTGATTGATTGCAAAGAGAATTGATGCCACAATTTACTCATACTAACGACAAACAATGGATGCGATAAACGATCTGAAGCACTCCAAAATATTCCATTATTATTCATCCAGTAAATCAAAGTTTTGCTGGTGTGATTATTTTGTAATGCGCAAGTACATAAGTACATGACTCACATTTATTTATTTTTTTTGTTTTAATCCGCAATTGTTTTTTTATTTATTTATAATTTTTACCTTTAAATATGCACGAATTATTTGAATATTAATCATCCATAAACAAGCATTCCAGCTGCTGCATTCGCGATTGAAATTATAACGATGACTTGCAGCTCCACATATCTCTCCATCACTCTCTCTCTTTTTTTTGTCTATTATAATACATCTATTTTTCTCTTTTTGTTTACTACGTAGTTGCCCCTTTAACACATTTTTAAGTTTAATGCGAATTAGTTAAAGTAATAGATTTAATAAATTAAGTAATCAAAAACGTTTATGAAAATGAGAATTGGCGCCATCATAACATTCATTAAGTCAAACAAAAAACTGAACAACTTTTGCCTTTTCCTTTAGTAATATATTAAATTAAATTGAATTATTCTAGCAATAAGTTACCACAAAAATTTTTGTTGAAACAATTTATACCAAGTATTTAAAAAGTGGCCAAAACTGAAAAGTGCGAGGAGGAAGCATAGTCTCTTACTGCGAAATGAATTCGCAACATGCTTTCCTAGTTTTGGATAAAAATATCGTCCTACTACATATGCACATAATTTTCTCATACGATTTTCTCTAAATCTAAGAGCATAATAGACTATATTTAACCGTACGTGTGTGTACACAAAGCCATACATTCACACAGTCACAATTGATACCACAAAGATACCACAGCCATTTATACCACACATTCCCATAGCTATTCGTACCCACATTTACATACATGCATACACAAGCCCATACAGACATGCATGCGTACACATAAAAACACTTTGTTTTGAACTTATGTCACATTCATTTCGAACCACACCCTGCTTAAGCCAGAAGGATGCAATACAAAAGTATGCACGTTAGTTCACGTTCTGCAGGTAACTCCAGTGCACAGAGTGCTAATTGAGGTTTTTTTGAATGGATGTGTTTGCTGCTGGGTATGTGTGTGCGTGTGTGTTTGGGAGGATTTTTTATGTATGCGAGCGTGTGTGAACATTTGGATATTTTGTTGAAATAGTTACAGATTCATTTCAACTGTTTTGTACAAAAACTAATGTAACCGTCTTTTTCTTTACTTCTGGTCTTTGAACCTACTAAAACGTCGGTGCTGTATTACCATCTGACACCAAAATACATGCACATCGTAAGTGCACTAGTAGGTGCAACTTCTGGGATTTAGGAATGGGGCGAACATGTTTAAGTCCAACACGTTGTTAAAATGTTTTCGACGGTTTTTGTATGAACTTGCCAGTTTCTCACCAATTAAGCGCATTTTTCCGCAAGACAGCTTAGTCTCACTGCTAGCAATTTGGCCAGTACGGTCAACCAAAAGAAACAAACCCCTAACTCCTGGACCTTATAGACCTGTCGCAACGGACAATTTTTGATTAGTCAGTGATTCTAAATGTCGGCCGGTCACTTGGTTTCTTTTGTCATGAACTTTTGCATTAGGTTTGTGATTTTATTTGAGTTTAAAATGTTCATTTTTTGGGTTTTTGTTTTGGCTTTTCTGATTTGTCTTCGAACTGCAGATTTTTCAGATTTTTTTGTTGCTATTATTCATTCCATTCATTTATTTGTATTTGCATATTGTTTTGTTTTTTATAGTCTTTATATGTTTAGTATTATCAATTAACTTTTCGCATCCTTTCGCTAGAGCTCAAAATGACAGAGTGAGTTGTTGATTGAATAAACTCTTTTGAGTAAATCAAAATTTCTTTGTCAAGGATAATGGGGTATGAAAGGAACGACCTTGTTCCCTTTCCTAAGATAATTTTAATCTCATCCGCAACAAAGACTTTCGCGAAAAGTTTCAGACGTGGTATAGTAACTATATAATAGTTAGAGTGCATTTCTACTTCATAATTTCAAAAGAGACTGAGAAATGAATTTTTATAATATTACCTCATAAAAAGTAGTCGCGCCACTGATTTGATTAGGTTCCTTTTGAATACCATTAAAATTGTGATAACAAAAAATATTCGACCAAATTTTATATTTCATTTCATTTCTGCAGACAGGCGATCACAGGCGGACAGACACGCAGGCAGGCAGTCGAACATGGGCTGTCGATTTAGGAGGTTATTCTGAGTATGAATATATATTTATATATACTTTTTTATAAATACTACGCATTCTGTAACGAGATACAAGCAGAAAAACCAAGTTAATAAACCCTCCTCCTTCCTCGATTTCTTCGATTCTGTAAAAACGAATATTCAAAACCCTAAAATAAACAAACTAAAACTTGTGAAATTTGCTAAAAGTATTGACTGAACGAAAGAAGAAATTCTGAGTCGAATGTAGAAAGTAAAACAGTGTTCACCGAGAACACAGAATCATGGAAATACTGAGAGGCATGCTCGAAATTCAAAAATATTACAGTAAAACATGAAACGAAAATACACACAAAATCGAAAATATATACCTCAAAACACGAAATCAGCAAGAATGCAGAGACAATTGCAATTAAATAAAAAACGAACTTACAATATATCGTATTTATTCTTCTTCATAGATATTCTTCAAAGAATCATGTATGAAATATTGACAAGCTTTCTCTAAATCATTAAAGGTAAAAACAAATTCTATTTATTACGAAATTTCATTTTAAAATGTTTATAAACTTCTTTTTATTAATTTTTCGCATATATAATAATTTAAGCTGAATACTAATTGATTACAATATATTTAAAACAATCGAAACGGAAATGTTCGTTGTGTTGTTTCGTAGCTGCTCATTGAGGATTCATGCACGATTTGTTGCAAACGAAATTCGAAGGCTGAGTCTATGGCGTAACCGGAAATATTTTATAGTTTGAGAATACTTTCATAGAAATCTACAAATACACACTTTAGCAAACATATACAACCACACACACACACGTATCGTTAAAATTAAACATGTTTACAACAACTTGGAAATAAGACATTTCAACCAAACTTACAAATCCCAATTAGACAGGCATATGTCTGCACACAAATATATACACACACACCCACATAAGCATATCACACACATCCAGATGTTCAGCTGCTTTTCCAAGTAGAAGAATTATTTGTTTCTGTTTGTGCTTTGGTTTCTCCATGACAGGCATTTAAGAATACATTTTGCGGTCTCTTGATAAAGATTGTTTTAGTAAATACTGATAAAGATAGAATCGAAAAATTAGAATAAATAAAAAGCAACAATAACGAAGCAACGTCAAAGGAACTGAAAGAACATTGCATTTAAAACGGTAAATAAATTACCGAGATTGTGACAATCATAGGCTTTTGTTTTTGATAAAAGCAATTTGAACAAAGTTTCTCTGTTGAGAAATGATTTCAAATTAATTTGAAATGAATCCCGCATTGTTTAGAAACCATTCTCGTCTTAGTTTTGAAGAAAGGCTTATATTGATTTAATCGGAATCTCGTTTCGATTCAAAAATCCAAACATTGTTTCAAATATAATCTCGTATTTATTGAGAACAATCTCGTGTCCATTGATTACGAATATCGTCTCCATAGAATTAAATAATCTTAATTGAAAAATTGAGAAGAATCTCATTATTCATTGAAAATTATCTCATCTTGATGCAAAGCATCTCACTTTAATAGAAAATAAATTGTCGAAATATAAATTATTTTCTTAAAATAAAATTTTAATTAAATATATTCACGCCCATTGAAAAACTTTTGTATCGACTAGGATGAATGTCGTCTCAACTGAAAACGAAAGTCGTCTTTACAAAAAATAATCTCTTCTCGACTTAAGCAAGAACTCTTCTTATGGTTAAGAAAATCTCGATGGGGATAGAATCTTGTCACGATTAATATCCTCAAATCAATGTAGTCTCACATCAAAACTAATAGAAATTCGAATTCGTCTTTGGCTCAAAGCAAATATTACGCCTTAAATATATTACTTTGAAAGAAAAAGATCGTTTCTGCCGAGAGAACGTATCCAAAAATCTCGCCTCAATATCTTGTTTAACTTTTAAAAACAGGAATAACACGTCGTTGTCATAGCCAAATTGATATTATCTCGAAATCATTTCGACTATGAAGGTCCAAAAGTTGAAATTTTACTTTGAAATATTTTACGTGTAAAAATCGAAACTGAAAACGGGCATAGTCATTTACTTTTTCCTCACTCTTTCAAATAAATTCGCAGATATATAAATTCAATATTTATGTACGTTCAAAGTAATTCTACGAAATTCTTATTCAATTGCACTTAAAATAATTGATAAATATTTATAAATTTAAGAAAACAATCTAACGATATAAAGCAACTGCTCAAGGAGGTATGTTATTTTAACCAACTTTGTAGGCAAATGCAATACAATCACATGTCTATACGTATGTATGTATTTCACTACAGTTGTGTGTGGTGCGTATGTGTGTGTGTGTGAGATTGGGATTGTAATTCTGTAAATCCATATCTTATCTATGCAATTGCATGTCTTGTGATTTAGTAATGAAGTGTTTGTACGATATTTCGTCGTTCATACTCGTTGCCTTACCAGGCTCCTACATTTTCGAGCGTGTATGCACATGCACATTAAGTATAGGTGCATAAATGTGTATGTGTAGTTGTAGGTAGGGATATGTTTTCATTATAAACCAGAAAACTTAATAGAAAACTTAAAATGTAACAGTAATTTGCATAAAAATTGTATTTCATTAAAACTTTCAAAGCAAAAAGGATGAGCATTGCTAAGCAGCGAAATGAACAAGCGTAACAAGCATCAGAAACTGTACCAAAGAATCGAAGAAGCCTCATTCGGTACAACATTCACAGCACGAGCAACTACAACGAATACGGCAGTAACGTTGGCAATAAGAACTGTATGTGTACTGCCCTAAACAGTACACATACACACGGATTACTTTCTTTTTTATATATTGTTCATAATTTTGTTTTCCTTAATTTTCATTGTGTCATTCTGTTTACTGTTTATTGTTTATTATTTATTGTTTATTTACTTTTATTTTTGCTTTAGATTTTTGCATTCTCGCTTACTGTTTCTTGTTAGTTTTGTTTTATCTCCTTGCTTACTCAATTTTTTCTTACCCAACATTTTTGCCTTCCTTTCGCTTGCCATCTCTCTTTTTTATATTAAATATTTTTATATATTCTATTTTACTTTTATTTACAGCTTATGCCTTTATTCATATTATTTAATTTACATTTGTTTTTTTTATTCTTTTATTGTTTTAATTTTCATTTTTTAAAAAATAATTTTCCAATTTTCTTTTTCAGATTTAAAACGTATCTTTCTGACTATAAACTGAATTCTACTAAGTAGATGGAGAAAGAGGAAAGAGGAGGGTGCCGACAATCTAGGTTGAGCTGGAGAAATTACGGACCAGAAACGCTTTAACACAAAGCAACGGTAAATAATAAAAACAAGAAAAAACTTAATAATAAATTTAATAAATAACGTCATCCTCATTATTATCATTTATCCATTTTTTAGGCGATTTAATAATAATAAGTGTATGAGTAGTAACCAGCATAAAATGATAATGACGATGATAATGACGATGATAATGATAATAGTGATGTACCAAGATGATACGCAGGACAGCGGCTGTTGAAATTAAGTCTTATTAAAAAAGTTTGCATTATTTATTTGATTCTCTTCCTCTTCTCATGCTACTCCCATCAATCTCACTCAGGTCCTCCTACGAACGCTTTCCTTTTTCTTCTTTATATTGTATTTACCGTTTTGGTTGAGACTCACTAATCCGCGCGCTAAATTATTGATGATATTTACCCAACCAGTCTGGGACGCAACAGAACAGCGCGAACTGAGCTCACTTGGTGAGTTCGGTTAAGTAAATATTAAGGTGAAAGTGTGTGCGTGGCTATGTGTATGTGAGTATGTTTATACATGTGTGTGAGTATGTGTCAGTAAATCGTCTGGATATGTGCGCAATCCTTTATTAAATTAAAAGCGTAATTATAGTTTAGGTTACAACGTAACAGCGTTGCAAAAACTCCGGATTTTAAAATTCTGAATTTCGAAATTTCAACTCACGTCGACGACAAAATGTTGCAAAACGTTGCCTTCGAGATAGTTCCGCTAATGGGATTTTATGGATAGACTTCTCTTTTGCGGAAGCGATTACTGAATACGAGCGCTCATCGCAAGAGAATCCATGGAATATGTTAGGTGTTGTTTATCATGTTTTTTATCAAGGATGATTTTGAAAAGAGTATATTGTAAAGTAGAATATTATGCATTTACGAGTTGGCGAGTAAGCAGTATCAACCCATTCTAAGCCCTCCAAAATTTGCAACAATAAACTCCATTATTTTCTTTTTATTTCCTTGTTCTCTTTTCTTTCTCTTTCTCTCTCTCTCTCTTTTCCTCTTTCTCCCCAAACCATCACGATAATGATAATAACAATAATTATGCAAATAACACACTGTAATTATGATAGTAATAATTATAGTGCTAATTATAGCCGCAGTGACGCTGACAATCACTCTAGTGCTGACAGTGATAATTGAATTGACACCGATATTAATAATCGAGCTATTTCTAGCAGCAATGGTGACGCGATACAAGCAGTGATGATAATAGTGATTATGTCATTAGTGACAGCTATAGTTATAAAGGAAGTATTAGTGACAGCTATATGGATTGTAATAATAGTAATTTTGGAAGCACTGGTGATTATTTTGAAAGTTATAGTGATAATGATCATGATATTGATATTGATATACAGCGAGAATGCTGATGGTAAGGATTTGTGATGAGAATTGAAATGATTGTAACAGTGGTGGGAGTGGCCAATATGACTATAAAGTGGAATAGTGATATTGTATTATTGCCGTTATTGCCGTTATTGCCGTTATTGTAGACAAAGCGAAAGTGATTTGAATCGTACTAATTAGACTGATAGTAATGACATTAGTAATTAAGATAACGGAAGAAGTACAGATAGTGACGGCAATCGTTGCAGCCATAGTAAAAGTGACTGTTATGTGATAATCTTAATGTAATAAGGATAATAAGTGATATATCATTTATAGTCACAATGGCACTGATGTGGGTAATAATTACGACTACTAACGTTAGATATAACGGTGATACAATGCTAGACGTAACAGTCATGCTAATGATACCATTATTACTAAATGTAGTAGTAGTAACAATTACGACATATTAGTGACATAGTGCTATTTTAGTAATAATAGCGATTATAGGATTAACGTGTTTTTACCTTCGGATATAGAGCTAATCATGATGAGGGTAGAGGTTTTTCTTAGAAAAAAGTAATGCTGACAATTGAAGTATATTTTCAACTTACAAATTTGGAAGGAGATGGTATCACTGAAAATACTAATGACTGTCTTCCACGATACGACCATTTCTTTACTGTTTGCTCTTGCTCTTGATGATCTAACAATGGCATCATCATTGTTAATGCAGTTGGCGGCGACATGCTTGACGTCCTTGTGAACAGTTCACCCCCTTGGCCACGACGGAGTGACACTTTTGCTGTTTAGCATTATTTATATTTCACATCTCTCTCTTTTGTTTATTTTACGTTTTTTATTATTTAGGTTGTGGATTTTTCATTTCTTCCTATTTTTGTTATTGTCTGTTTTTATCCATTTGTTTGGACTGGAAGCTCGTTTCCGTTTCTGCTGATCGTACTGCTCGTGTAACGATGAATGAGCAGAAGGGTAACTGCCACGAACTCATTCCGAGCAGTTTTCTGGCACAAGAAACGGAACTGACAACGGACTTTGTTTGGATTGTCTTCGGTTTGTGCTGGGATTCCTTTAGCTGCCGGCGATGAATCCTTTGTTGCCGGCCATCTAAGGAATTTGAAATGGTTTCATTGTTTGCCATACCACGATTGTTGTTAGGATGGCGTCCCAGCAGTAGTTACTAATATTAATAATGATGATGGTGTGGTTTTTTTTTATGCACATTTTATGGTGTTGTATGGTGTTGGGTTGTTGATGTTGTTAATGCTGCGTCTACACATTTATTTAGTGATTTAGAGCAGAACATTAATAATTTGAAATTCTAAAATTACGAAAACCATTTTTCTACTTTTCTCATTGTTTTTCCTTTATAATTTTCCTATTCATTATCCAGTTTTTTTATATTCTTCGGTTGCTTTCATTTATTTCTTTTTGTTTTTTACTTTTACTTTATTTTCAATACTATCTTCGTTTATTGTTCTTCTTATTTGTCGAAAACGATTCGGCTGTAAAGAGAAATAATTACGATATAAATGAAAAAACCCGAAGAAATTTGGAAATAATTGTTGAGAAATATCAAACCATAAGAAAGATCGATAGAAGAAATGCGAAAAAAATTAATAGAAGTTTAAGAGGATTATTTGAAACTCTTTAAAAAGAGAAAGAAAAGAAGCAGCAGCGGTCAGAGTAGATAGCAGAAAAAATGCGATGAGAAAGAGAGAAAGGGCAGAAGGGTAAACCCTTTTAGAAACCCATTTATTATTTTAATAAAACCATTTATTCAATACTATTATAATTAGAGAATTTTAAGAAAAACGAGAACAACAGACGGTGAGAAGCGGGTCGGAAAATTGGACTTATGACAGAAGACGTGCAGTGGTTAAATAATACAAAATGACAAATGAAAATCCAAAAAGTGGCAACCATTTTCCACCCGGCGTCAAAGAAAGTTAAAATTATTGAATTCTTTAGAGTCAGTTTCACATTTAGCAGAAAATAGAAATAAGAGTAAAAAAATACACGGTCGGGGAGAAAATCGACGTTAAGGTACAGTTGTCAAGTAGATCGTCAGCTGTCGTTAAAATCACGTTTATATTCAAATATTCTCAAAAAAATACATCATAATGACCGAATCAGCGGCCGGAACAAATGAAAGAAAATTATATTTCCTTTCACAAACAACGCGATTATTTTCTTCTGTCTCGTTCCGTTCTCAATTCCTAATGAAGTGATGGAGAAAGACAGATCAAAGGTTATTAGTTATGTGACTTCATTGGAGGTTGCCAATTCCTCAATCGACGATTGATAAATTTTTGTCTTGACTATTCGAAATCGGTTCTGATTCAGGGTAAGTTTTGCATTCCTATAAAATTAATTTATGAGAATTGACTGCATCCTTCCATCTTTGTCTTCCAACAATTCCTTGAGTTCCTCTTTTTCGCACATGGTCAGTTTTCATTGTATGTGTATGCATGTACACACGTGTACATGCGTGTGCACATGTACACGTGTGTACATGCATACACATACAATGAAAACTGACCATGTGCGAAAAAGAGGAACTCAAGGAATTGTTGGAAGACAAAGATGGAAGGATGCAGTCAATTCTCATAAATTAATTTTATAGGAATGCAAAACTTACCCTACAAACCCTAAAAACCCTAACCCTAAAAACCCTTTACCCTAAAAACATACATGTGCATACATCTACATTCATACATGTCCATAAATTAATACCAATTCGTTTGTTTTACAGACGAACAAATGAACGGATGGACGAATGGACGGATGGATATATATTTTAATTATTTTCGTTAATTAATTTCTTATATGAATAAAAGGAATGATGTGCGTAGGTGTATGTGTATATTCGCGATGAAATATACACGCGAGTGTTTCTTTGAACTTTACACTGAAAAGATATACCACAAAGATATACCAATAGTGAGAACACTATTTCGTCTAGAAGCGAAATGGAATAGAAAGAGACGTTCGATTTTTTCAATTCTTAACAATTCTTCAAATTTTATTTGCCATTAATTTATCGCCATTATTATTATTATTTCCATATGGACACTTTCCTTATGACCGCTAACGTTATGAGCACCAGATCCATTATTCTCATCAACATTATCATCGTTCTCACTTTCATAACCATTTTAAAAAAAGTCTTAAAACCAATTGAATTAAAATATTTTCCTAATTACAAAAGTCGCAGATTGACCTAGAAGATAGTCAGTTTTCTTCCTTCTCTTATTTATCTCATATGAATTATCATCATCTATTCGTCTGCATACAACGTCATTATTATTATTACAGGAATTATCAATTACCAAAAACATTCAAACCGTTTATTCATCACCAGGACGAAAAACGATTTTGAGAATTTCTTGCTGAATTTTGCCATTTTTTACATATTTCTTAAACATGATTTTAACTTTAACTTCATTATTATCTTAACTATTATCATTTGATTTCCTTTAGTTTTTGTCAATATTTTTTTAATTTTCCAACAGGAAAGTATTCGTCTGTTCACTGTAAGTTTTCATTTTTTATTTTTATTCTGTTTTCAAAAAGCTTGCAGCTCTCCCAAATTATCTTGTTTTTACTTTGACTTTATTTTTCTTCTTCTTCGTTTCTTATTTCAACTCATTATATAAAGATTTTCTTTTTGTTCTTTTTTTGTTTCCCCTTTTTTTACAGTTTTGTTTCCAATTTTTTTAAAATTCAGACAAATTGACGACCAGCAATGGCAAAAAATTTTTAATTTTTTGGTTTCACTATAAATTAATTACTGCATAAATATCACCCTGTTTATTACGTATTTGATTTATTATTGCGAGGCCAAAGAGAAATTTCTTTGAAAATTGAGTTTGATAAATTTGGGGAAAATAAAAGGCACATGGCATTCTTTATAAAGCACAGCTTCGATAGCAAATAAAAACTGATTTAAAATAATAATAATAATTAAATAAATAATTAATAATAAACAATAATAAAATGTTAGCATCTCATTTGAGAAAATATTTTCTTCACTAGAAAAATTCTATAATTCTCTAATTAAAGAACAAACTACTTAAAAATGTGTATACACCAAATATTTAAATAATTCCAGACAAATTTTTTAATAAAAGCTTAAATAAATTCTTTAAAGGAACTCAATTTTTATTTAAAGTAACCAAAAGTGTTTTTTTTTTGTTCCTAAAATGAAGATCGCATTTTATAGTAAAAATGCTTGCATTATAAGAAAATACTGATTATCTCGTCATTAGTCAAGAAATTAGTTAACTACTTAATTAGTATCAATCATTCAATCAATTAAATACACATTCCATTAAATACTGATTACGATGCTTTAATGAAGTTTAAGATTTCACAAGCTTCAAAAAAAGGAACTCAAAGAACTTAAATGAAAGAAAAAAAGATAAAAGGAAGAAAAAGCAGTGTAGAATGAATAATTCATTACGAAGATTTTAGTAATCGACGCCAAGTCACTTCACGACTAGTAGACCTTGGAATACGAGCAGTAGTTAACAATAACGAACGATGCCGAATGATGTTAATTTTCCTACGAGGGAAAAAATAGATTCTCAAAAGCATTAGTTGACGTCAGAGCAAGATTTTTTAATTCAACTAAGTCACTGTGGGAGGAGGGGCGTTAGAGTCAGAGACAGATATAGAGTGTATAAATTTAAGTGAGAAAGAGTTAGGTAACCGTGCAGAATACTATTTTTTTTCAGAAAATAAAGAAGAAATATTCGAAATTTTTCCAATAGCAAATTTATAGTGGAGTCGAATTTTTTCATTAAAACTTTATTAAACTAGTCGATAAAACTATCGAAAATTTTCTTTCTTAATAAAATTCGTGAACTTTTATTTAGTCGGCTTTTATATTAATCACAATTTTATTGAATAAACGAATTCTTACGCTTGCGTTCTATCAATCGCTAATTTATTAGGCAGTTTACCAATACCACCAAATTTATCGACAACATATTTGTATTTCTTTCTCTAGAGACACTTCTTTTTAAAAACTTTCAAAATAATAAAATATAAAAAAATTAAGAGCTATTCAATTCAATTTTTTTTCCGAAAAAGAAAAGCCGATATAATTTTGATTAAAATTAGAATAAACAATTTTTCTTTCTTCCCTTCGTGTTTCCTTGCCTATTTTGCACAATAATTGTTAATATTTTAGATATTTAGGTTTTTGGTTTAAAAGACCGGTTTTTGAAATTGACATTCTCCAAGTTAAATAGATTATAATAAATATTTACACTTAATAATATAAACACTTTTTAATGTTTTGAATATTTTCAGAATATTTTTTTAAAATTTAAAACTTTATTTGTTAATTTCTAGAATACTTTCTTAATAGTTATTGTATCCAAGAGTTTGTTGCTGTTACTGATATTGTTGCTACTAAAGTTGTTGCTTCTGTCGCTGTTATTTTTTTCACAGTATAATATATTTATTGTTGCTGAAACCAGAATAAATCACTCTTGCGAACTTGTGTGTGATGGATGGGTGTGTATATATATATGTGTGTGTTTGCTTGTATGTATGTCTCTGTGTTCGTATTTATATTCACACGTGTGCGTTCATTGGCGACAGTAACATATATTTTTCTTCACCAACCTCCCCTTTCTATATCTCCCTTTCATACTTCTCTTCTAATACTCTTATGGATCCGTATGAGTCCTTCGGCTGTGTAAGTTGGCTAAGGTTGTTGAGTCTATTATTTTGAGTTGTGGCGATGGCACCCAAACGCTGGACTATGACGGATGACGTCGACGATGACAAGCTTCGCCGAGTCGAATATTAAATAAAATTTCGCACACGCATGGGTAAAAAAAATTGTTTTGCTGTAAATATTACACGCGAGAGTGGATCGTGACGTAATAAAGTGGCGAAAATGTGGTTAGGATAAAGAGAAAAGACTGAAAAACGCAGCAGTGGAAAGAAACTAAAACACTAATGTTTTAATGCTTTTTGATTACTTTGGTGGATTTCGGGTGATATAACTAGGGTAGATTCTGCTGCTTCTTCTTTTCTATTTCTTTTCTCATTCTCTGGATTTATTCTTTTTTCTTCATCCCTTTGAAATTATTAAGAAAACCTAGTTTTTAAGGCTGGCTTGATCACAAACGAAACTTTTGTACCTACTCCTGCTGCCACCATTGAGGACGCAGACTTTGAATGGAATCATGTATGCAAAAGTCAATTCAATTATCTGCGAATTTTATTTCAACAAGAAAATTATGTAGAAAAAGAAGAAGAGGAAGGAAGGCAACAGTGCTGGCAGATCCTTAACAGAATGGAATGTAATGGAATGCTAAGAACTCACACCATTTTATTTGTGCGTGTTAATTTGTGTTAGTTACCCAATGGGATGATGACGGAAGAGAGTGCGGCGAGAATATCGGAGAATATCAAGACAGCAGGCGTCAAGTTCATTGATGATTATTGTGAAGAGAATGGGCGATGACAACGTCGGCAAGGAATTACCAGGGCCCCCAATAGATTTTTATGGACCTTTATGGCCAGGCCAGGCGGTGGTGAGTTACGACCGTTACCGAGTTACCAAGGTTTTGGACTACTGTGGTTCATCTTTATTAATGTGATAAATATTCTTTAATAAACTGTAAAAATTTTAAGTGATATTAATGCTTCTACCTAAAATTTAATACACCTAAACTGAAATAAATCGAATTAAACAGCTTCGGATCTTCTAATTGGAATCTATCACGAACATATTGGCAGCAGTCTGAAAATGCACCGAAACCTTATTGCGTAATTTATAATCAGAAACACTTTTACAACTAACCGAACGAAAAACAAAAGTGGCATAACGTCAGTATGCTGAGAATTACCGATAAAAATAATGGAATAATAGGATGTCCTCAGAAATTTGATCAAAATGCTTTCCCGTCTCTCTCAGTCTCTCTCTCTCTCTAACCAACTCAGTCCATTGAACCGACGGAATTAAATAAGCTGCAAATCAGTCAGTTTAACTGCTATCGCATCGCCGCATCGTCACTCCACTGATTGCCACCGTTAGCTTGAGGGTAGTACAAGGCTGGAGGCTGCCCGAGTCCAAAATGAAAGCTAAATTAAACACACCAAAATCTGATTTCAAAAGGAGTGATTCGAAATCCGTTAGACAGTAAAGGACGACAAAGTACGCCAACTGCCATGATAATGACGACGACAATCCTGATGACGATGATGATGATAGGAATTATAATAGCACCGACGATGATGATGTTGGAAAAGGTAACAAGTGTTGATATAGCCAATAATTATGATGACGATTATTATTAAGGTGGTGAAATTGGCGAAGTCAACCACAGAAACAATAACAACGCTAGGAATAACGAGAGAACTACAACAACGACTGTGTGATGTTAGTAGTAGTGGTGTTGGTGTTGCTCGAGTCGTGAGGGTCGTGGTGATTTTGACGGTTCTCGTGATTTTCGGTCTCTCGTTGTTGGTGATAACGATGGTTATGTTGAGTATTTCTGGAACAAAGACAACGAGAAGGAGAGGGCAACTTCCGAAAACACAAAACTGGTGCAGAACGGAAAGGCTCTTTTTTGAGAACGTGACTTGAAAGTGTATGAATTACAAATGAACAAACACTACGACACCCCTGCATGGAATTTAGAGCGATGGAGAGAGGAAGGGGGTAGATATAGAAAAGAAAGTAAACAAGGAAAACCGGAAGATGATGAAAAAACGATACAATGAAGGCAGCAACTCATGGAGATGCCAAAAAATTGAAGACGTTTTTAATGTACGAGAGGAATAATTTGGCCGAAAGTGAATAATACTTCAAATTCTGGAAGCCAAAACCAATCAAAGGAGCAGGAGAAAAAGACGAGGCAAAAATTAATTGGAGAGCTGGAGGTTGAAAAACATTTAAAAGGAATTCGTTGCGAGGATTTTAGACCGCGTTGTTTCTTTAAAAATTGGTGCGCGCTTTTATGACATTTGTGACTGCGTGTTGCGGCAAGATTTCGTTAATAATTTAATTCCAATTTGTAAGCTTTTGATCCTCCCTTCTCTCTGACTCTCTATTCCCATCTTGCAATCGTGCTGTCTATCAGTCTCTATCTCTATCTCACAAGCGAAGCATTACGGTCTGTGATTTTTGTTACAGCAGCACTTTGGACATTATAGAAACAGAAAACTGACGCGTGTCATAATCTTGTAAAATAAACAACCATGATGCACAACAAGTCCTGCTGATACCAGTCGGGTAATAAATGTAAATGTCTCTATGTAAATATAGTCGTCGTCAAAGGCCGACTTAAGAACATTCAGAAAAATGCGAGAAAAGAGATAGAGATGGGAACACAGATAGAAAGGGAGAGAGAGAGAGGAGTACATGTCTCTGATGAAACCTAAATGGTCTTAAACATATCCTCCATGATTCCTCAATGAATCTCGAATGCCATGTTGAAGAGAAATGATCGACTAGCGATTAGAACGAGTAACGAGTAAAATAGGACACTGCCTTTTTGATCAGAAGACGTTGGCAACTTCGTCAGGCAACATTCTGCCTTAAGCGGGAAGGCTTACGATTGAGCAAGGAACTCATTGGCATAAAATCCATTTTATATACTTTTTAAACTAATGACGTGGCTATTATACAAAAAATATCCAAAAAATAACAACAATATAAGCATCGACAAAAACAAGGATGAAAGGATGAAAATGTTTCCTCGTAATTGTTGTCGTGGCTTATGTTGTTGTGATTGTTACTATTTTTTACATAAAAGCTATGCCATTATTGTATTTTATAAAGTGTAGAAAATTGATTTTATGCCAATTTTCCTTTCTTCCTCCGGTTTCTTCTTTTGAGAACGACATTTCTTCTTTCATAGTATTGAAAGTGTAGTAGTAGTAGTAGTAAAAAAAGGGAGTATAAAATCCAAATTGAATTTTTCTTGCATTATTATCTTCATAATGGTAATTATTACGATGTTGCTAATGATGATCAAAGGATTGAATGCATTTTCTTACTCACTTATCTCTGCTATTGTTCATTCGCTTTTACTAAGAAACCGCTATCAAACCAATAGCTGTTTGAACTCATTCGGTTCTATGTGTATGTTATCTAAGCCTTCTTCGATGAATCGAATCCTTGTTTGACATCAGATTGAGGAGCGTTTAAAGTCTTGTGTAATTTCATATTTAAAGCATTTAAGCAATTAATTTTACAACTTCCTTTTCCAATCGAACTTTTTAAAACTATAAAGATTTGTTTATTCGCAAATGGTTTTAAATTTTTCTCCTAATATTATAAATATTAAGTGTTCTTAATTATTTCTTAAATATGATTTTTTAATACTGAAATTTTTAATTTAATTAATTTTTAAATGTCGTTGAAATTTTAGTATAGTTTGGTTATGTTGGTTTTGTTATTGTTGGTTTCGTTATTGTTGTTACGTTGGTTTTATTGTTGTTGTTAATTCTGTGGTTTTTGGATGTCATTTTGCGGTATTAATTATTAATTTGCATGGCGACAAGCTGTTACCAACCGAAAGGGGCAATAGAAATGATAATAATAAAAACAAAAGCAACAACGTTCATTGATCCTACAGAAATGAAGAAGCCATAATAGAGTAAGAAAGTAGAAGAATGGGAAAAGCAGATGGCTAAGCGATTGAGGACTTACGAGAGTATTTTGAAAAATGCTGATATTATTTTCTTGTTTCTCCCCTACTTCCCAATCTTGTCTCTATCTCTCTCTTTCATCCCTTTATTCTCCCTTTATGAAAATAGGCGCAGGGGCAATAATAAAATTTTGTTGATTTGCCGTCATCGCGTTTGTATTTGTTGTTAGGGCTTGTTTTTCCTTTGGGTTGTTTTCTGAGCCCATAAATGTAAAAAAAAATGTGCACGGTAAAAATGTGAAGAGAAGTCTTCTTACAAATCGAAAAAAACTAATTTGAACACTTTTTAGAAGAATCCTTTCTCTTCCCACTTTTCTTTCCTTTCATTTCTTCTTGTTGTTGTTTTGATAATTCGTATGCACTGCTTTGAATTTTTGTAGGAGACTTCACTCGACTATACAGCAAAATTATTTAGACAATGCCATTATTTTTATTTATTATTGCATGTAATGGACTTTGCGGACTAATGAATGAGTCGTGGTCAAGACTTGATTCGTTTTTGGACTGATAATTAAAAGGAAACGAAAACCGGTCGAATGCTTTGGAAAATCGCTCTGTTTTGCCAACGGAAAAGGAGAGAAAATTGTAGGGCTAGACTCAAATAAATAGAGAAGAATCCTCAATTAAAAAAACTACGAGAACCGTAACAACGAGACCAATATACTTTGCGGTAGTTCAGTTTTCTGGAAAACCCAATTTCTTTATAGGGTTATTTTTTTAACCTTTTTAAGTGTTTTTTTTTTCGTTTTCAAAAGAAATACTTTTCCTTAAAAGTCATTTACGTAAATTTTCATTTTATTATTTTCATCATTTGCTTCCAATTTTTTTGCTGCCTTGGCGGGAATTTCATAAAATAATGACAATAATCCTCTCACGTAAAAGTCATTAAAAACAACCAAACCGACCGTCCTTTCTCTCCATTGATGTTTTTATTTAAATACGTTGGCCGGGAATATAAACCTTTGCCGCAGCCTCTGAATTAATAATGACGCTTAAGCTTTTCATATCCGCCTTACATATCCCCCTCTTCTTGTCTCAATCTTCCTCTACCGCTGTTTGTCTCTTCCTCTTGAACTGTACAAAGTCCAAAAAGCAACCCGCGTTCACAAAGAGGACAAACGTGAATCGATACGCTAACGACTTTTAAAAGCGCACAGTGGGCTTAAATAATGCGAATTAGCAAAAGGGTATTTTAGTATTGAATTTTCAAAAATAATAAAACCAATATAAAACATAAAATTGTATAAAATGGATTAAGATAAAAGCAACAAGTAAATAAAATAGATCTGTAAATTAAACAAAACTTAAAAATTAATGTTGAAATACAAGTTAAGAGTAAGAGACTAAATTTAGTACCAATAAAAATACCATTTAAAATTCGAGTTATATCAAAATAAAAATTATTTCGAGGTTAAAATTAAAATTGAAGTAAATACTGAAATTAAGGTTATTAATAAATAGTAGTAACAAATAACAAGAAAATTAATAGCATGAAGGAGTTCGAATAATCTAAAAATAAAGAATGTAATTAATTTCTAAAATTACTAAAGCAAAACAGTTCAAGAACAGGAACAAAATGGACGATAAAAATAAATTTAACAAAAAATTAACCAGATTACGTTTTCACCCCTTTCAACCCATTTATGAAACAAAATTTTAACTTAAAGTCTATAATACTAACTGTTAAACTCACTTCTCAAATCGAAACTTAAAGAAACTTCTTATCCATAGGTTGATTTCCGATACTGTCCCAGACTCGTGTAAATATTCGTCTTTTTATCCCACTATCCAAGTAAAATCACGACAATAACATCGCTTTCACGATGACGTTGACATTTACGCTCGCACAATATTCATTACAGCCCACGGTAATGACGAAACTTCGAGGAGGGATAGCGATGGAAAGAGGACAACTTTCAATAAATTTGACTATAGTAGATTGAAGGGGTCGGATATGGTATGATTGGATGTGATAGAAGTAGAATGAAGGGTTAAGGCGAAATGGCTGGCGAAAAAGGAATAAACCATTAAATGAGCTCGCCAAAAAGAGCATCAATTTATTTGTAGTTTCATCAGCATCAACAGTGTCGCCCAGTTTCATTACATAAATTTAGTCATCGATGCTTAAGTGTGCATGTGTGCGTCAATATATGTGTATGAAAGTTTGTACTGGTGTGACCACTCCCGAATTTGACTGTTTTCATGGGTGTGGCGCGTAACGTATGTGATTATTAACAATTTCAATTAAATTAATGTAGTCCGATAATTATGATATGAATGAATATGGCGATCATAATTAAGAATGCGTGCAATGAAAAGTGATCATTGCTCCATGCAATTAACGATGATCATAATCAAACCTTAACCGATGAAGAATGAGTACATTTTTATTATAAAATGCGTGAGAAAATATAATGAGAATGAAAGCTTTAAGTATAAATATAACTAAAAACCACTATACACTACTTATTATATAGAACAATTTATAAAATTATGCTGAATTCATTAGATCAGTAAAGAGGTCACCAACATTATTACAAGCTTAATATAAAGAACGATATTGAAGATAATAACAATATAAACAGCTGTTCATGGTAATAGGCTAATATAATAATCCTGAGGTTCATTAGTACCAATAGAGGCATTATTAATGATTAATTAAAATACTCTTAATTAAAAGCTCGCGGTAAAGTGATTAAGCTCGAATGATTCCTATAAATTTATGGCCGAATAACTCAGATATAAACGAATATTACAATTTGATTAACCGTAGGCTAAATCATGATATTTAGAAATTATACCCTATGTTCTAAAAAATTGTTTCCTTCTCGGCCATAGCCTTTTTTTAGGTTCATTAATATCTTACAGTTACACACCGGCAAATAACAACCTGAATCTGTTCCAAGCATTTCATTAATTCAATATTTGTATTCCTGCATAAAATAAGCAGTACAGCTTACCCGCATGAACGACAAACGGTATGTAGGCATGTCATAAAGACGGGTTATATTTGAGATAAATAGACACCGGCATCTGTCACCTTTCACCTTTCCGTAAAGTCACCTTTACGGAATATATAGATATGATGACATTTATAACTTACCGTAGAGTACCATATTAAATGCACGTGCTTAAACATCTTGCATCCATCGTTTGTCAACATCGCAAGAGACAATGGCAATACCAAACGCCAAAAGCAACGAACAACATCAAATAACAATAACACCGACAACTTCAATTTCGAATCCAATTACATAAGCATGCACTCCATCTCACACGTTATATAATGAATATCGAATGATTTAATGCTGACTGAAAGAGTCGTTTAATTATGTCAATAAGATTATGCAACCGGAGTCTGCAATATTATCCCCACCTCCTCCCTCTTCAAGGAGGTATCCCTTAATCAAACAGCTACGGATGGAAATTTAACAGAAGAATTACCGGCACAAATTATAAGAAAGGGCAGGAGAGATTATAAACAAAAAAACTAACCAAGAATATTGTGGCAGAAACATGTTCATTATTTTCACAGTGACGATAAAATTACATTCCATTTTCAAGATTTAATTGGAACATAACATCCAAGAATCCCTATAGTAAAATAATCAGCCAATACTTAATATCATTTTCTAAAATAAAAAAGTACGTCTTTCCTTAGAAATCAACTAACCACAAATAAATAATTAAATGTATTAAATAAAATATTTGTGAATCTGAAATAAAAATATTAGAAAAAGAACGAAGGCACTAACTTCATTCGTCCACCAAAGGCCTTCCATCCCATCGTCAGATCAAATCAATTAGAAGTGAATTGAATTGATGATATTTGGTGATATAATTTAGAAATTCATAAATTATGTAAGAAGGCATACACAAACACACACGTGCGCAGATATGTACACATTCACATCAATAACTCATTGTCATTGATTTGGTTTTAGGCAGACTACGGAAGTGGCAAAATAAGAGCAACGTAAAGTGATAATATTTAGTTAAGACGACAAGAAAATTTAGAAACGATAGAATAGAAGTGTGTAGAAGCATGAAAATATACATAGAATAACACTAAGGCAATTACGTATGCACGTAAATTATACTCACATGATTAACATGTACGACTAAAACAACAAATTAGTATCAAGACCAACAGCAGCAACAGCAAACAACAGCACTGTCTCTCAAACCTAAACCCATAAACAGCAACAACGAGAAGAATACATTTAGCAACAAATACAATGATCATACCCAAGTAACGACATTAAACAACAACAAAGCCAATAAAATATATAACTTGTAAAATTAATTACGTTCCAACGATACGCTTTAATACATAATAGCGCAATAATAACAATTACAATAACAACAATTACAATAGCAGTAAGAATAGTAAATACCAACATTTATAACAACAATCATAACGAAGCATCCACAAATACAGGCGAATACAAACAAGCACAATAACAATAGCAACAAATAGTCATTAACACTAAAAGCTATGGAAGTAATTAAACCTAATAAAGCAAAATGATATCCAGGATTTCCTAAGGGACGGATATAAATTTAACACTATTTAAGTCACAGTCGCGAAGGTATTCCGAAGAGGTGAAGGAAGAATCTAAATTTGAAATATATGGGGACGACACATCCGGTCGTATGAGTAACCGACAATTCCTACAAAGGCAAAAGGCAATAAAATTTAAACCTGTTACAAAAAATAACATTGGTTGGATTACCATCACTTAAATGGTAATTATAGTAAATTTGGCTAAAGTAGACATTAAATGGAGTGGTCCTTTTTATGATTAACCAATATAGATTGGGGCGTGTCAAAACGGATATTTCCAAAGCTCTTCCCACAGGGATATCATATCGAAATTAAACTTCAATTAAAATGATCTGACTTTTAATTTAATGACTCGCACAACAAACTGTCAGATAGAAAGTCAACACTCCCTTAGATTTTAATCAGCGATTAAAATTAACGCCTGTCACAGTCTTGGGCTTTCGAAGAGGTGTAGGAAGAATTGACTTATTATAGGAATTATTTTCTATAAAATATGTGAATTATTCTAACCCTTCCTCGTAGATTTGTATTTTTATTTTCCCATCTTTTTTATCTTTTATATTTGCATCTGTTAAAAGAAATAATGTAAAAATATTTCCACTTTTTTATATAAATCATGAAATGGTAAAAAGCATTTATCATTTTATCAAATAAATAAACAAATAAATATATAAGTAAACACTTTTTCCTTCTGTTTGCACTTCGTTCGATATTTTTTCAGCTGCAATGGCATCAGTCAATGCAAATGAATGCAATCAACAAAAATAAATAAATAAATTTTAAAAAAAAACCATAATTTAATTGATGAAGAGTGAACAAAGGATGAGCAAAAGGAAGGAAGAAAGAAAGGTGAACAAAAAATAATAAAAATAAATAAATAGAAAGGAATAAATAAATACAAATAAATAAACAAACAGAAATAATTTTAGATAAATTTTTAAAAATATTTTTAAATTCACTCCAGAATTTTGGTGAATTCCAAAAAATATTATTCATTTATTTTTATAATTACTTGTTGCTTTATTTATTTATTAATATTTTTTTTTATTTGTTTTAAGATAAATAAATTTGGAAATTGGAAAAATGAAAAAAAGTCTCTATTAATTTACTGAAAACTGAAAAAATGCTTTCTTACACTTTTTATCTTCCTTCAATAGACCTAACAACGCTCATTCCGATTGTGTAGAGCAGAAATATTATTAAATTACTGTTATGGAATCAATTAAAGAATTACGATAAATAACCCGCTTCATGAAGCGACTCACCGGAAATGGAATATTGATCAATAAATTTGAAACCAAAAAATTAAAACTGTAAACCCGTCCGTCCCGATTTAAAAACATTTTTATTTATATATGTGTTCATTCCTACAATTTTTTATTTAAAGAACATTCAACTAAACTTTTTTTCTCCATTATAAATCAATAAAAATTTGTCATTTAATTTGTTTAATGGAATTCTCTTTGTCTCCACTCTTCAAAAAAAGCGGGGTGGCATAAGTACAACAAAACCAATGTCAACAACAAACAAAAAGCACAAGTATCAGCAATAATATTGACAGCGGCAGTAATGTCAATAACAAAAATATCCCTGCAGGAAAACTCGCAAATCACCAACACGTTTTAAAGTTCGCACATAGAAAGTTATGATTCTGCAATTGAAAAAATTCTACACATAAAAGAATGAAGCCAAGAACAAGAATAAATGAACTAGAGTAGATTAACAGAATTCATAATTTGAAATAAATTTTAAATAAGAACGACATGTCAAAAATAAAGTTCTAAGATTCGTCATAGTCTCATTTTCATTTGAATTGGCGCATATTTTTTACAAACATATTTTTTACAAACAATGCCATTTAGGCATCTTATGTAATGGTTATATATAATTAATAAGTTAAGTTTACATAGAAAGACTTTTATCTGATTCAGAACGGAAAACTCATCTAATTGAAAGCTTGCTTAAATTACACAAAACTATAAAAAATAAAGCTAATTCTTTCCTACGAGGAAAGCTACGAGGTTTCCTACGAGGTTTGCTAACGGTTAAACATTTTTTTTAATTCGTGCAAGTGTCGTTTGCATATCGAAAGGTTGTTGGTGCCTAAAAAATATATATGTGGGTACATGTCCATACGGGTGAGGTCGCCAAACGAGAAAGAGAGAGAAGTAGAGAGCTTGTATAAAGAAGGAAGATGGAGAGGAAAAATGGAGACAAATCAGAATTTTATGTAATCAAAATAACGTTTTTATTTTATTTTTGGAAAGCAGATATTCAGTAAAAAGCTGGAATAAAAAGAGGAAAAAACATGGAAAACAAAACCAAGGAAATTCAAAGGAATCGGAAATAAATTTTAAAATTATTTTAAATACAAACAAGATAAAAGACCAGCTGCAACAACTACAACTACAACGGCAACTCTAACAACAAAAACAGGTGGCTGAACAACAACAAAAACAAAGCAACCACACAAAGCTCAATCACAAACAAGGCAACGCAACAACAACAACAGCAAGAGAATGATAAAATACATACATAAAAAGTTTGTTAATACGACTATAAACAAAACAACATCAATGGAAAAACCGATACAAAAACCAGATCACGTTAAAAAAAGGGAAAAGTGAACAATAAAAAATACACATGCGAAATGAAATAGACAGAACAATTTAACACCAAAAGTGTACAATTTTAATTCGTTCTGCACAAATTTGTATCATCAGGACATACCCAAGCATGTAAAATTGAACACTTTTTTAAATTGTAAAAAGTGTATTAAAAAATTATTGACTTTTTGAACGATAGATTGCTAGAGCTTCTAAATAGTTTAACTCTGAAAAGTATCGAGACTTTTTCGCTTCCGCTTCCCTTCCGCTTTTAAAATAAAATCGCCATTTAAAATAATAATACATACGAAAATAAAATTCTGGACTTTTATAAAAAAACAATGTACTTTTTTTAATATTTTTCAACTCCCTTTTTATTTTTTTAACCATTTCATTTTCCATTGTAAAGCGGCTTCCGACTCCCTTTTTCCGTTAACTCCTTTGCCAATTCATGATTGAATGAATGAATGAATTAACGAACAGACGAATTAATTCATGAACTAATCACTCCCTAAGCGTTTTTCAATTTAAAACGATGAAAACGCTTTCTGAGGAAGTTTTTTGTCTATTTTTTCATTAATTCTACAATTCTGTCTACGAAAGAAATAAAGAATATATTTTCTTCACATCATTTCATTTGACTAGAATGCAAATCTAAAACAAACGTAATCTGGAATTTAAAATTAATGCTGATGTTAAAATTAACTTCTTCTTCCAAAATGCTACAATTTCAAATGAGGCTAAAACATCAATTCTGACGAAATGAGTCTGAACAGTTGAATCCTGAAGTGAAACCAGAAACCACAGTTCCCAAGGAACACAAGCTAAAATTAATAATCTATAGAGAAGACTAACTTCAATTTAGTTCTCATCGTTTACAGCTTCAAATTTTGTTACGTAATGAATTTTGAAATCAATCCTATTGTTGGAGGAAACTCTTTAAGGCTATGTGACAAATACAGACAAAAACAAAAACAAATTTTGGATCCTAGTTATTTTCATTTTTGTTACAGCTGTCTTCCTTCATTTTGATTTTTCCACATATATGAGCTTATCTTATTTTCTTCCTTACCCTCTTACCACCCCCTTTCATCAATCTGACTGTTCCCGGCTAGTGCACGTTGATGTATTACTTACAAAATATGTGCTTAAGGCTTCGGTTGCTCACTTTTCTACTAATTTCTATTGTATGCTTCAGGACCATTTTACTTCTTATTCCTCACTCTCTCTCTCTCTGTCTTTCTCCCACTTCTATTTTTATCTTTCTCTCCCTCTGTGTTTCTCTCTATTGTGTCCCATCGGCTCCCACAAATATCGATGCAAAGCATATAAAAAACATAACATAAAAAGTAAATGTTGCGTAAAACAGGAATGTAAATCTAATGCAGTGAGCATTTGCATTCCTTACAGTTTTAGTCTCACTTTTTAACTAATCTATTTGCCCTTTATTCTTTCTTTTCAGAAAAGATTTCTGCTTTTATGATGTTGTTTATTCGGGTTTTCGCCCACCCTGTCCCCGCCACTCACACATTTCCCGTTCTTTTCATCTCGATACATCACCCTCTAGAGGATTTAATTTCATTTATTTAGGTTTTTTAAGTTATTCATATTTTTTCGATTATTTTTTGTTTTTAATTTACGATTGTTTGATCCTGACTATGTTAACAGATGGCTTTAACTTTTGTTGTTGTTGTTTTTGTAGCTATTATTGGTATTATTGTAGTTCTTGTTTGTTGGACTCGCGCGAGCTTCAAATTGTTCCTGATGATGACCGACCCAAAGGTCCTTTAACAGTTATGCTATCATTAATATTGATGTCGTTGTTTTTGCTCTTGATTATCTTTTGTTCGTATCCGTGAATATGTCCAGAAGGCGTTGTATAAATATTACGAGATTGATAAGCCCAGAGAGTGACAAAAATGGAGAGATAGATAGACTGGATGTTTGAGTAATAAAATGGATACTCAATTTGCTCAAGTTAAGTTTTTAAATATTTTACTACGCTTCTGAAACTAAAATTATTCGCCTATATTCGAAATAATACACACAAAATAAAGCAAGCAGTAGACTCAATAGTTTGGTAGTACTGTCGTTTACAAACATTTACAAAATTTTCAAATCTAATCACACCTCGAAATATTTTCTCATCCTGAAAACCACCTCGTGAATCAAGCGATTACCTCCGACCTTCATATTTTGTTGTCTTCCCTAAATTTCATCGATCTTTCCTTCACAGAAAGCTTCAAACTCATTTATCGTATCTAAATTGCGTCTTACAATATTGTTTCGAATGAAAATCTCGATTAGTCCGTGTTCGTTAGATTTATTTGAAATTTAATAATAAAATAATAGAATCCATAGAAAACCAAAAGGCAAACTTTTACACATACCCTTATCCTGCTGCTAAACCAACTCTAAATTATTATCTTACCAGGTGAAGTCACCCACCCTTTTTTCCTTTCTTTGTTTCCATAAATTGGCAACCTCTTTCTGAACCTGTCTAGGGGCAATAAATTCAATTAGCCTAATGCTTTTTACGATAGCTTTACGTTAGATACCTTCCCCTTTCTCTCGACGTATTTATCAAAACACACAAACCTAAAAACTTTTACCACAACAACTGTTACTTCTACAATAATCGGCGATCGCTGTAGGCGACAATATATAGACAATCATACAACGAAACAGATATAAAGCGGAAACAAAAGTTCTTATTTTCCAAAGTAATAGAACGAGGAATCAAACAAAGAATGAAAATGGTACGCGCGAACCGGCGAAGAAAAGAGGCTGAGCAGACTGAGGTGGAAAGTATGAGAAAACTGTACGTAATAGACCGAGGTAACTTTTAACATAATTTGATATCTAAAAAAGAATGGAACTGAATATTACGCCGTTACAAGGATAACGACATTTCTATATCCGGCACATTTTCTGTCTCTCAGCCTCGCACTCATTATTTTCAATATCTTAGCAATAGCAAGACTGTTGTATATGAGTTTAAGTGTATGCCTCTTTATGTCATTGCCTAAGTTGTCGGCTGCCAATTGAACTCTTTTGTTTAAAATTTATGAGTTTAATTCATTCGTTTATTCGCTCTCTGATACTTGGATCAGTAACACTTCTGAGATTTGAGTGAAGTAAGACAGCGAGAAAGAGATATCATGGAGGAATTTTACGGGATGGTGTCAGGAAATGAGTTTTAAGCGAACAAAACGAAGGAAATTAAATTGCCTTACAGGCTTGCTTTCCAATAGCTCTCTCTCTCTCGTCCATCCCTCTCTCACTCTACCGGTTCAGTAAGTATTCGAGACCATTGGTCCTTTATATTGGAAAACTTTTAATTGTAATTGAATATTTATGTAATTACAATAGCAGGATCAAAAGTGAAGGAAATGCAAATCTTTGGAAAAGATTAAAGAAGCTGAAAGGTAAAGAGGAAAAGAAGGAAAAGAGGCAACATAAAAGTATGATATTGGTAAAAAAGGTGGTAAAGGTACGACGATTCTGAAGGGACTACAGGATGCTGAAAGCGATAATAATGATTGGGAACAGTTGTGTCAACGTCAACACTACATATCGTAGAAAATGAACCAATTGAAAATATTTGATTCGTTAAATGAATTTAATAACAAATACAATAATTATAATAAAAGAAATGAGTCTTCTGAGGTTTAAAAAGAAAGAAAATTGAAATACGAAAAAGGATGAAGAAGAATATAAAAATCTTGACATCGCTTTCGTTGAAATTGAAAGAAATTCCAGTTTTAATTTAATCTACAAATACAGAAAAAACCTTGTTCAACAAAAATATTTTTCTTCAAAAATGTTCATTTTTTAATATATTTTTTTAAAAAAACTTCTGTCTAATTACTTGAATTTTGTTTTATTTAAATTTTTTATTTAATTTGGTTTTTAATTTGTATTCTTAATTTTAAAATTATTATCGTACCAAAAACTAATTTCTTTAAATTCAATACTTTTTCAATCGTATGGAATAAATTTTGTAAAGCACAAAAAATATTGGAGACCTTTTTAAGCGCTTATAAAAAATAATTCGTTTAATTTTTGTTCATCCTCTCTTTGCTAACAATTACTTAATAATTATTATAATTATTTTTGAAAACCCGAAATTCTATTACTTGTTAATTGTTTCGCTACGAAAACGTTCGTAGCAATATTTTAGAATCATATGCAACGTTTTGTGAACGTTAAATTTTTTGTCAGATTAACTTGATTTCTCATGGGCGTAACGAATTTTTTACTACTGAATCTACAAGGCACCAAATGCATTAAAGTCGACCAACCGGTCGACCAAATGCGGGCAGACCCGCCCACAAGCTGTGAAATGGTTATTAAGATGGTCAATAAATCATTGCATTAAGCACGAATGATGTTGGCTAGAATGCTTCATTTCCAACCAGCGTTCTTATTATTTTAACTCCTTTTCCTTTTCACACACTCTCTCTCTCTCTCGCGTTCTCCCTCTCTGCCTTTATTTTTTATAAATCATCGCATTCTCGAAAGGAATGAATGGAAAATTTGGTTCATTTGGTCAACAGGATCGATGCGGTTCCTACTGTTATAAAATGGCAAAGCTATTGTTTCTAGGCGAGAAGAAGATAGGAAGAAGAGAATGAAGGTAAGAGAAAACAATAGGTAGAGGAGAAAGAAGGCAGCGGTGCCAGAAACATTTATGTGGGTTAACCGTAATGGCGAAGAATGGCAATTCACGCTTTATCCGGCGAACGGACAAAACGGAGGTGGTGAGTTTCGAGGAAATTAGCTTTCGGTACGGAGTGCTCAACTCACCTCACGCTGTGCCGCTTAGCATATGCGTGTTTCGATACATTTTCGCTACATCTTTTGTATTCTTTTTTTCTGTATTCACAGAAAGGCAAACACGTTAAATTATGAAATACTGAAATTAAACTCTGGGTAAAGATCTGTGAAGCCACACAATAAATTACATTGTGATTTGAATAACGATTATTACGAATTCACAGAAATTAGGCAGAAAGTTATTGTTTTATTTTTAAAAAGACGTTCTTTGCAAACCTATTCCCCTAAACAGTAAGAAGAGGTGGATATTTTTATTGTAGGGTGTCGTTAAATATTGCTGTTACTTGGTACGATACTTCGGAAACTAATCGAGCAATTAAGCACAGTATTGTCCACCCTATTCCTGGTTAAAATTTATTTGACAGTTAGTGTTGCTTTAGTCACAACGCATGGTGTGGCTTTCAACCGAATGATTTAAAATGGAAGTGATTAAAATTTCTTGAATACTATATTCTGTTAACGGTTTTAAAACGAAGCCAGAACTATTCCAAGTATGTATATAAAAGTGTGTATGAGTCTACTGTGTCTGTGTGTAAATTTGTGTTGAATGGCTTGATTTTGTGCTTCTAAACTTTTGATTGCGCCTACAGCATAAAAATTTATATCATAGCAATTGCGGCCAAACAACTGACTAATTATACAAACAAAAAGAACCGAAACAGCGATAACAGATATAGAATATTTGTATTTTTTGTAATATTTCTCCTTCATAGTGTTTTTGATTTAATGTTTGTTTTTACATGACATTGTTATAGAATCGCATTGATTGTCGCAGCATGCAATGTCCTATACGCTGTTGCTGTTTCTCTTAATACTATTGTCGTTGCTGTTACTACTGTTGCTTTATCCACGTCAGTATTGTGTTCTTGTGTCAGACAATTCTGTTCTGGCTTAATGAAATTCTCTTTAAAATAAATGCGGTCAATAAGCGTTGAAACATGCACCGATATTTATGCACCACCGTGAGTGGGATAAAAGCGGAGGAAAATAGCGCCATCGATAGCGTGAGAGACAAAGAATAAGCAGAACAAAAGCAAACGAATGCGAAACAAATAAATACCAAAACCATAGTCATTTTATTCTTACTGCACGGCGCATCAAACGGCGGATTCAGCAAGCAACGCTTGCAACGCAAGCAACGCAAACCGCCATTTCATGTGCTACCTCTTTGAAAAGCGTCAAACAGTTGGATTGCACAGAAGGAGATATATATCGGGAATAGAGATATTAAACTATTTGATAGGGTACGGCGGGTGGGCTTCGGGAGAGGTCAAATGAAAGAATGTTTCGGGTGGAAACACGAAATTGCGATTTTGTTGAAACTTTGTAATTTTTTTGATCGGCCAATGGCTATCGGCGAATTGAACAACGTTAAGAACGATAAAAAGCAACAACAACACCAACTAGTACTAATAGCAATCCCAACAACAACAAAAATAACAATGCCAACGATAATATCAGCGTAAATCCTGGCCACAAGCGATTGGCGATCATGTTTAGAACAAGTTTGATACTTTTCTAATTAACCGTTTTGCGACTAACCGCACACAAGCACGCGCACACATATCCACATACAGACACAAACACACAAAGTAATGCACAGGCACAACTTTAAAAGAACATCATTAGTATAAACATTTGCCGGGGTCAAACAAAAAGGAAACAAACACACGAACAAACGTAATATTTGTTTACATAACGTTATACGCCAGTGTTTGCTATGCGATATCATTGCTCATGATATATCTAACACCACCAACAATAACAACAGCAACTACAAGAACAAGAAAATTTTTCGGTTGGTTGGTATTTTGGACACGATTGGTCATTGTGGAATACAGTAATCCAGAAAATTGTTGAATATTAATAAGTTTAAGACCGTTTGTGGTTTAAATACGTTTAATTTTGAATTTTAAATGAAATTCTAATGCAATGAGATTTTAAACACGATGTGATAATGATGATATATGTATATCCGGTAAGAAGGTAATAACACTTTAGATAAAAAGTATCGATATTGTTGATGACATTGCATAAGATATAGAACGGCCTCGAATTACGAATTCTCATATATTAAAAATGCGTAAAACGGAAAAAGAACATTGTAAATCCAAAATATTCAAGGCATCATTTAATTCGAATCATTTTCCCCTAAATAAAAACTCTCTCAGTGGGAACATAAAAAGTGTGTATCAAAATAAATCACAGAATAATTCAACAGAAATTTAACATTGTCCGCATGCAAAATTACGCTGTTGCGTCTACAGCGATTGATTATAAACACACCCAATCCACACGCCAATCCTTTTCCTTCATCATGAAATTCTGGCCACCTGCTTTCTTAATTATAATAAAAGTTGCTGAAACAACCACTTGTGCGTTCTTTCCTGTTGTCTAGCGCATAGATTTTCGTCTTAAAACGTTTCATACAACAATCAGAAATCAATTGCTTTTTCACACGTTTCAAAATATTAAAGCAAATAATTTGTTGTATCAGAATAAAGAAGGCGAGATTTAAAGAAATCGAAATATATTGAATTTAGAGTTCTTTCTATAGTTTCCAACTTTATAAATTAAATCCATAAATAATATCAAGAAATTTATTTTTTTCTGTACACATTTGTTTATTTATTTCTTTATTTATTTAATTATTTATTTATTATTTAGTTATTTATAAGTTTACTAATTTATTTTTCATTTATTTAACAACTTATCCGTTTACTTATTCATGTGTTTAGTTATTTACTTATTAATCAATTTAATTACGCTTTATTCAATAATTATCTAACATAATTCTTTCTTTCTTCAGTTCCTAATTCATTTAATTATTAATTTTTTATTATTTGGTTTATTTATTTATTTATTTATTTATTTATTTATTTATTTATTTATTCATTTATTTATTTTTAATTAACTCGTTTGTTTTGTTATTTAATTACGTATTTATTTAATTATGCATTTATTTATATATTTATTTAATTATTGTTTATTTAACTATTTGTTTACTCTACAATTTATTTAATCATTTATTTATCAATTTATATATTTATTAAAGTAATTGTTATCTCTCGAACAAATATTTATCCGCACAAATTCATTTTTTACCTTTAATTGTATTTATGAATTTTTTAAAATATTGCATTATCTTCTAATACAATTAAGTAATAACAAATAAATAAATAATTAAATAAAGTTTTAAAGGGTTTCAACAAATACAAATTCTCAATAATAGAAAACATTTTCTTCTTCTCTAGACCTCAGAATCGAACTATAAATTTGCATTTCGGGAGTAGTGTACACAAGATTCGGACAGGCCTAGATATTTTTTTTGCCATTTCCTAAACTCCTTTTCTGTCAAATAATTCAACTGAGAAAATTGTTCAATAACTTTAGAAAATGCCTTCCCGCATGCGTTTCAATTGAAAACAATTTGAAGTTTCAGACAGACGAAATTTATTTAGTTCAGTTGTAAGACATGTCCTAGTGGAAGTATGGTAGTGTGTGTATGTCAGTTTAAGGCCAACATAAATATCATAAGTGAGCGCACACAATCCAAGTAAAAACTTTTTTAACAAATTTTACTTTATTCAAAAGTTTCGGTTTTCAAAAGAATTTTGTATATAAGATGAAATGAGAAATCAAAGAATGGATTACTTTTGCACGGAAAGACAGGACGGACTATTTAGTGGTGAGAAACAGAAAAAATTTTCGTAGACTAAAAACTTAGAAGGGGAAACCATTGACTCCTATCGAAAGCATGACCAATATTATTTTCAATTTTTGCCTCTCGCTAACGATTTTACAACATTCGTGTAATACGATTTACATCGTATCAGCTCGTTAGAGTAGTAACGAAGTGCCTGCTCGTTAGTGTCAATAATAACTCCGTTATGTCATAACCAATTCAACCATGAAAAATAAAATCTGAAATATTTTCTTCCAAAATTTTTTCTGAAATTATTTCCCAAATTATTGAACTTTCGGAGGTTCCAAAAAGTTAACTAAATTAAACTCAATTTTTTTGTATTAAACTCGCTTTTCAAAGTTCAATTGTAGTCGATCGAATGAATTTCTTTTAACGCCGGTTTGATATCCATCAATAATAATTGCATTTGCAACCTTAGGAAGACATAAAACGGGCTAGAATGGGATGCAATGAGACTAAACGGTATTAAAAAATCTAGTGTTATCAAACCGGCGTTAAAAGAAATTCATTCGATCGACTACAATTGAACTTTGAAAAGCGAGTTTAATACAAAAAAATTGAGTTTAATTTAGTTAACTTTTTGGAACCTCCGAAAGTTCAATAATTTGGGAAATAATTTCAGAAAAAATTTTGGAAGAAAATATTTCAGATTTTATTTTTCATGGTTGAATTGGTTATGACATAACGGAGTTATTATTGACACTAACGAGCGTAACTAACGATCGTTTTTAACTATAATGCGACCCTTCACTCATACGCATACATACACACACTCACAATTCGTTGTGTCATTCCGAAGATAACCTTTACATAAAGTTATGCTTGAAATATATATAAATAGACGCATATGCAGACGTCTGCGTTTGATTGTGTTTTGATAACTGCTTCTTCTTAATCTCAGTTTGTGGGTCCTTTACCTTAAAGCTTTCACCATATAAATCAAATAAGAAAATCAATCGATCTGACTGAATTCCTTATACCCTAGATCCAAACTGCAACTTAAATTTGCAGTTTGGATCCAATGACCAACTGAATGGGACGGGTCTCTTTTAATATTACAATTCTCGTGATTAATTTGGATCCACTAGTTCAGCTTGAAAACTTTTCTCAAAAAGTTCACACATAGAATAGTATAATAATGGGAGTGCCACACCTACTTTTTTGTGGATTTGTAAAGTCTAACACAACTATCTCGTTCATAAGATTTTACTGTCAAAATATCAATAGAGACTGTACCCCACCTAACGCATTACAAACGGAAGAACAAAGGTAATACACCGTATCTCTCCGGGTATAGGGGATAAAAACGAAATAAAACAAGAATAAAAGATATTACTTCTATTTAAAAAATTAAAGTTACGCTGACGGTTACGCTGACGCCTATGTTGTTGTTGGCGCCATTTTTTGTTGCAAGTGTGGCGTTGCCACTGGAGGGTGACCTTGCTGTCTCTGCTCTCTTTGCTCTTGTTGTTATTGTTATTCCATTTTTAGTTTCCTTGAGTTTGTGGAATTTTTGTGGAAACCATTTATTTTGTGACGGTTTTTTCTTTTCTTTACTTCGGTCCAAGAATTTTGAGGTTTCCGTTTTTATTTTCTAGTGGAAATTTTTTAAATTTTTAGGGTTTTCTTAGACCAGAATTTGTTATTGTATCTGGAGTGCTTTTTGTATCAGAATATGTGTTGCCCAAAATTCGTTATCTTTTATATTTGTGTTAGTTGTTCGTTGTTAACAAAGTTCGTTGTTATTGATTGAACTCGTTATTATTTTTTATGATTACGTCTCAAACAACTCGTTCGTTAGAGCGTTTTTTTCAATAGTATTGTTAACACTATTACCTTTACTAAATTTGCCGCTGTTTAACTTTATTATTTAAAAAACTCTTTTTAAATGCTCTTTAAAAAGTAGAAAAAACGAAGGAAATAACAACTAGTAATACTTCATAAATTGTTTCGAAATGTAGCCCAAGTGAGCCTTCATTATTGAACCAACAATAAAAACAAGATTTTTTTGAAAGTAGTACAAGAACATTATAAAACTAAAAAAATCAAGTTCTAAAACAGACCGAATTCGAGCAGAGATGTATAAACAAATCTACAAAACAATTATAAAATAAGAATCAAATAAAAACGTAATTTTTAAACATAATATTAAATTGAATTAAATCTTATAAATTCAGTGAAAAAAACGATAATTTTTAAATTATCAGATAAATATAGTAATGTAATGTGAAGACAATAATTTTTATAAAAAATTACTTTATCAAATTAGCAAAAAATATAACGCCAATCAAAATCAATTGAAATTCGAGTTGGGAACATCGACAACAACAATGACCAACAATCGTAACAACACAAAATCACCTACAATAACTGCATTAACAGTCAAAGCAAAATCAACAACAAAAACAAGCAATTACAACGAAAACAATAAAACAAGCAATTAAATCAATTGGAGCGGAAATAAAAACTACCTCAACTTTCACAAATAGCAGTCACTTAAGAAAAAACAACTACAACAACTGCCCGTGGGAGAGAGAGAGCAAGGAAAGTTATTCCAACATTTCCAACAACAATAACAAAACTCTGGTTGTTGTTTCAACATACTGCCAAGTTATTTCTGCAACGAAAATAAAACTAGCAATGTATGTACGTGCGCATATGTCGCTTTGTTGTTGCTCGGGCGGATAAGTAGTTACATTTAATCTCGGTCAAGAGGAAAACAATTGTTTTCAAAACAGAAACAAGGGAAGGTAGAACTTGACTGCAACAAGAAAAATTAAACTAACTACAAAATGCGAAATACCAAGCAACAACTATAAGCACAATAAATAAGAAGCAACAGCAATAATAAACGCCGTAAGAATAGGAAGCGATAACAGCAACAACAACACTAACAGAGACAGCAACAGCAGCAGCTAGTGAGTATTATAAATTACCGAGACGCAAACTATCGTTGAGACGGAATATCGCTGAGGTTGGGAAATGACAGCGAGTAGATATAACGAAAAAATTAGCTTTTTGGAAGTACTGATGGTGATAAACAAATAAGCTGATGGACGCGTTGGTGGAGAATAAAAATAACAGTAAGAGTAATAAGGTTTTCTTCTATTTTAACATCATACTTTTATTACTCCACCGCATACACATACACACATACGCATCATCACCAGCACCAGCTAAAACAGTAAACTATCATAATCACGACCGCAGACAACAAACATCATTAACAAGTATATCGTCGTTACCAAAGTGCAGACGAATTTTTGCCAAAAACAGCACCAACTACTACATCAACAACAACAACGAAGGGAACAACATGATGAAGAACAAAACAAGAACTCAGTTCTAAATTTGACAAAGATTTAACAACTAAAAGGTAACTTTTTACAATTTTATTCCTCCTGTTACCTTCCACCCGTTCATCAGCCTCTCTCCCGATACCTCTTTCTCCTTCACCCTCTTATTGTGATGTTGAAAACATTTATCAAAGCAATTAACGATTTAACACTTTTCCCTGAAGGACAACCAGACGGAACCGCACAATCTACTCAAGTCGAGTCAGCTGCTAAACCATTTTAAAAACAAGAGAACGTGGGGAAAGTCTTTAGACAATAAAAAAACTCGCCAGAAGCATCTTGCTCAGAGGAAACTCAAAGTGATTTGCGTCGAAGACGATGATGGGTGAAGTAGGAGGGAGGGGGGGATGGGAGATATAAAAACAAATTACAAGCCATTAAAAGGAAGCACTTAAGAAAAACAAAATTAAATAAATAAATAAAAGTAAAAATCAAAATGGAACCAAAAGCAGGCGAAATTAATCTGAATTCATTTCAAGAAAATGCACTAGGAAAACTTTAAAAAATTCCACATTTAAAAAAAGCCAGCTAAGGAAAATTGCTGTGAGAAGAACACATGGACAAACAGCAAAATCAGTAGCAACAACAACAACAACAACAACAACAACAACAACAACAACAACAACAACAATGCCTCGAAGGAGAATAATCTCAAAAGAACAAAGACCCACAAAGTGTTTTTAAGAAAAGAAAAGCCGCCAAATATCAAAAATTATTTTCAGCACACAAGCGGCTGTTAGTATCCATCCTCTGGTGTTTGTTGGCATTTAAATTACGATGATTGATGACCGCGTCATACTAAAATTGTCCCTTCTTGTCTTTTAAAAGGAATTTCACAGCAAATTTCTCTAAGCGGCAGCTAAGCTCATTTCCAGCAGAACATTCCTCTTAAACTCCCCTTGCCTTCGTTCTTCTTCTGTTTCCTTTTGTATGCTTTCACCCTCTACATAACATCTTTTTTCGTTTTTCCAACATGGTTTTGAAGCAGTTAAAGAATTTAGTTAATTTTCATCGTTTCAACACTCTTCTTAATCGCATCGCATGCATGGCGACGACAAACTTCTGTTTCATACCTTACACTCGACGAGGTGAGCATAACGAAATATCGTTGTATTCAAAGGCCCGACGAGAAGCAGTACGAAGTTGTTTTCAAAACGATAAACTCGTTTGTTTCTTAAGATCAACAAGTCCGATTCAGTCTTAGATTGTAATGGAAGAATCCTTTTAACAGCAAAAACAAAAGCTTTTTTTATCACAACCGCTCATTGAATGTATTTTTTTCACAGAATGCACTTAGATGGTTTTTCAAAACCAACGCTAAACTTAGAAATTATTTAGTTTTTAAAAAAAAGTTAATAGAAATATTAAGGAAATTCCATTAAGCAGAAGCTAAACCACATAAAAACATGTTTAGATCAAATACAAGTAAATCGCTTATGCCTCTCTTGTTTGTTTTGGTTCTGGAATCTTTTGGTCATTGTGGCTGTCAATTTTATCGGTTTTTTTAGTTTATACCTATTTTATCCTGATTTGCTACCTTTTCATAATGTTGGCGAAGCCAGCATCTATTCGCGAGAAACTTGTAAACTTCTGCAGCAAAAGTTTAAATATATTGCTTATTTTGTTGTTGTTGGCTCACACACACACATACGCGTGCTCACACACACACGTAAAAATAATAATTTTTTTTAATTTCTTCCAGCGCCAAGGGGTAGACAGGAAGGAACAAGGTGTGCGTTTATGTTGGGGGAGTAAGAAGAAAGTATAAAAGAAGTGTTCTGAAAACGCTGCAATGCGATGAAACATTTATAACTACTAGCGCGATTTAACGGTAATGAACTCGACATGCGATGGCTTCATCGTATCTCGCCATTTGTTTTATTCAAGAGTTTGTGCGGACGTATATTCATTTAAACTTTCAGCAACAGATAAAACCTGAAAGGTGCAAAATAGAGGTGAGAGAAAGTGTAGCAAATATTGCACCAACGGCAAAGCAAGAGGAAAAGGATTCACAGCTAAACCGGATACAAGCTGGAAAGTACTTAAAATTTATGCATTTCCTAAGTCACGGGTGGAATAAATGTTTCAACTGCTCCTGCTGCTGCTGCTGACGTTCTAGTCGTTTATATAAACCTTGAAAATTTATCTTATTTTTAGTTAAACATTGCAAGCATGAGAACTGTTACGGTAATAAATAAACGAATTCTTATGGCATTTTATGTACAACAATTTTAACAAAATTTAAAAAGGGTCTTTTCAATTAAGACATAACAATTATATATGCAAGTAAAACTCAGAATAATTTAAATATTCGACAGATATCAAGACATCGTTCAAAGAACATACACGAAACTTAATTGTCAAATTTAATTTCGTTCGTTTTGGTTCGTGTTATTACCGAGATTGCAACAGCGTTTAACGATTATTGGAAATCAATCACTAAACGAATATTTTCCCTTTAAAACAGTCTCTTCACATCCACGCCAGGTCGTTACTTTTTGTAACTGTTATGACGTTGTTTGGAACCCATGTGAATATTTTGCTAATACACAATTTGGTAATACACATTTTTCTAATTCGCAGAAGATGTCAAGTCAGGTAGCTTACTTCATCGATGAAAATTATGAAAGTTCGCAAATACAACTCAAAATAATATTGAGTAATAAAATCATAACATCTATTGACCTATTGGTCGCTGAGCCGTTGTTTGAGGCGTTTAATTCAAACAAGATTTAAGGATTAATTTATATACAAAATTAAATTCTTAAAGAAATCGCAATAATTATAACTACACTCAAATAAAAAGAAAACAATTGAGGGATTACCTAACTTAAAAATCATCTTTAAAATAAATGCGTATAATTGTCTTGAAATCAATTATCAAGAAATACCATGAGATTACGGTTTATTTCAATAACATAAATTATTCATCGATCAACATAAACACCATTCTGTGCTTAGGAGAGAAGCGTCCATATGCATAAGTTTTAATTGCTTTTGCTTTAAAAAAGTTTGCGTTGCAGAAGTTTGTGTTCCAAAACTTTGTCAACCTCTGGAATTTCTTTAAGTGCATAAAAATTTCAACGGGCAAAATTTCTTTAGAAGTGCGTAGAATTTTTCATTACAATTAAAATCTAATCAAAGCGTTTAATATAAACCACTTCAAAACAACAACAGCTTTTACAACTAATTCAAGCTTAGTAACGACGCCCAAAACCGAAACAGCATAAGAGCAACGCAACAACAACAACAACTAGTGAAACTGTACTTAATTAAACGTTTAGCAAAGCAGAAAATTTATGCATGAATTGTTTTTGCAAAGTTTGGCTTTTCGCGCTTTAACCGAAGTATTCAAAAATTGATGAAATGAAAAGGAGAATGACCGCAAAGAGGATGAGGGAGTGAGGGAGAAAGTGTGTGTGTGAGAGAGAGAAGGATTATTCACTCAAAGAGGAAAGAAGTGGTGAAAAATTTCGTTGGTTGAAGAGCTTTTGTGTTTTCTGTTTCTTTGTTGTTTTTGCTTTTGTTGTTTTGTTGTTGATGTTGCTACTCAAAGCGTGCTTCCGGTCACATGAGATTGCTGACAAGGATTGTGGTCGTTCGGCAAAGCCACCGCGATGATGATGGTGCCGATGAGAATAACGAGGGAAAGAAGGCGAAGGAGAGCACTAAAGAAGAAAGGCAGTGTGTCCTTTTTGTTGTTGTTGTTGTTGTTGTTTCCGGTGTTGTTGTTGTTGTTGTTGTTGTTGTCCTCGTTTTTGCGCTATGAGTTAGTTGCTTATTTGATTGCTTTTATTGTACTTTTTGCTTTGCCGGACAAACTGGCGAAACACTTCAAAAAATGCCTTTGAAAAGGTCTCTATAAATTGGTAGAGAAACAAATGTAGACAGAGGAGGACAGAGAGTGGGAGAAAACGAGAACGATACTATCTGTTTCCCAACAAAAATCCATATACATATAACACTTTTGAGAAACCTTTTCATTCCTCTTCCTCAAGTTAACATTCGAACTTTTTTAATACCGTTTAATGCCCCAGAAAATACTTTATCAATAATCCTTTCTCACAGTTCTAGACACTGATACCGGTTTCCCATAGTTTTACTATTCGGATTATCGTCATCATCATCAATTTCAATGAAATTATTTTACAAAAACATTCACTTCAACTAATCCTAATACACAACCCATATTTATATTCATTCATGATTCATTTTCAATCATGACTCATTTTAATTCGTGATTCATATTCACTCATACTCCCATTCATATTCATATTCATGGAATATGTTTTCCTCGTCAATAATTTGTTTTGAATTCCATTGTTTGCTTACTTTATATACTTTCCCTTTGCTTCTGCCTCTATCACCACCCACAACCCTTCAACCGCATTTCTTAATGACCAAAATTTCACAGTTTTCGATAGACTTTCCAATAATGAAATTTTCCCCACAAATTTTCTTTCCTTTCCACCACCCTCCAGAGCAATTGTTTAATTCCATTGTATTATTTTCTGTAATTATTTCTTTCTCCTTCATCTTCTCTTTCACCCTTTTTTTCCTATTAATAAAATTTTATAATTTACCTCAATTATTTTCGCATTTGCTAATTTTTGTTGTTTTTTTTTTTTTTTTTTGCTAATTTTTGTTGTCACATTCTGGTAGGAAACGCTAAGCCCAGAAGAATACAAATTTTCCTTTCTTTGTATATGATTAACGTTTCAATACTTAAAAGTCGAATTTTCGTTGAAATCCTGTAATCATTTTTTTAATTAAATCAGCTCTTAAATTATTTTATTCCGCTTCCTACATTCCCCCTCCCGCCCCATTCCTTTTAACCACTATCAAATTTTGGCCAGATTCATATCCGTTGAGAAACATCTTATCGGTTTTATCAGGTTTTTCTTCAACCAACCTTAACCCACGGCGCTTTTTTAAACCTCGATCAATTTTCCCTTCTGCATCGCCCAAATTCTTAGTAAATTTTGCCCACTTTCTCTGAATTCTTTCATTGGAACGCATTCCCAACACGATATGTTTGGTTTGGATTCGATCCATTCTGAGTTTTGTAATCCTTAATCCTTAAGCTGCAAAGAAAGAAAGAAACAACGAAGAAGGAAACACCACACAAAAACAATAAAATGCAAAAGCACCAAAAAAACTAAGGATAGTGCCTTCCTCAAAGACTTCAAGATAGTAAACCTCAAAATAATAAATGTAAAAAGGAGGGAGATGTATATAAAGTGAGAGACAGAACAATAGCGAGAGCGGGAAAAAAGATTAGGCAAAGGGAAGGAGAGAGGCGTTGAGAACAAAACTGTAAACTGTAAGTGTTGAGTAATGCATGCCTCGTCCTTGTTTTCGCAGCTCCAATTTCAGGCATTTCTTTAACCCCCAATCCTCTCAGTCCTCCTGGCCCTAACGCCGGTGCTTCGAGTGCACTTATTGCTGCGTCACTAGAGGGTATCTTTTCTAAGAAAAATCATTTCCGTCACCGTTGCCGGTATCGCTTCCAACACCACAATCCTCGTCATTCCTTTCAAAACCCGCCGAAGAGAACCCCAAACGTTATTCCGCGCTGAGATGAACTAATTTTCTTCAGGAGCGAAGTGAAAACAAAATCCAGAATAGTGTCGATTTTTCTCGGGGAAACTTCTGGTATTCTCGGGATAAACCGCTTCAACTGAACACAAATGCATTAACCAATACATGTTAGTAAATACATATTATATATATATATATATATATATATATATATATATATATATATATATATATATATATATATATATATATATATATATATATATATATATATATATATATATATATATATATATATATATATATATATATATATATATATATATATATATATATATATATATATATATATATATATATATATATATATATATATATATATATATATATATATATATATATATATATATATATATATATATATATATATATATATATATATATATATATATATATATATATATATATATATATATATATATATATATATATATATATATATATATATATATATATATATATATATATATATATATATATATATATATATATATATATATATATATATATATATATATATATATATATATATATATATATATATATATATATATATATATATATATATATATATATATATATATATATATATATATATATATATATATATATATATATATATATATATATATATATATATATATATATATATATATATATATATATATATATATATATATATATATATATATATATATATATATATATATATATATATATATATATATATATATATATATATATATATATATATATATATATATATATATATATATATATATATATATATATATATATATATATATATATATATATATATATATATATATATATATATATATATATATATATATATATATATATATATATATATATATATATATATATATATATATATATATATATATATATATATATATATATATATATATATATATATATATATATATATATATATATATATATATATATATATATATATATATATATATATATATATATATATATATATATATATATATATATATATATATATATATATATATATATATATATATATATATATATATATATATATATATATATATATATATATATATATATATATATATATATATATATATATATATATATATATATATATATATATATATATATATATATATATATATATATATATATATATATATATATATATATATATATATATATATATATATATATATATATATATATATATATATATATATATATATATATATATATATATATATATATATATATATATATATATATATATATATATATATATATATATATATATATATATATATATATATATATATATATATATATATATATATATATATATATATATATATATATATATATATATATATATATATATATATATATATATATATATATATATATATATATATATATATCATCCCATGCCACTTCTGATATCGGAAGCTGAAACCAAAGCTGATGAAATGCAACTGCATGGAAATATTACGCTAAGGCATAATTCGGTCGGTGCATCGTAACCCTCGAGTTGATGCGAAGCGTCGGACTGTTGGTTGGAGTTTTATGCATCCCACGGGCTTGGACACCGAATAGATTGAAAGTTGAATAGCATAAGGATTTTCTTTGTTTATTTCAATTTCTGCCTTTTATTTTACTCGCTCGTTTTTCTTTTATTGCGTTTATTTTTTATTTTTTTTTTTATTTTATATTTTTTTATTTTATTTTAAAACAGAAGCGGCTACGGGCCCCAAAGTAATTTCGACATGATTTGTTTGTAATACTGTTGATTCTTTTTATTGCTAGATGTTGTTTTTGTCGTTTTTATGAAAACCAGAATTAATTACACTTGCCCTTGCAAATTTTGATTACCTTTTATTGTTATTGTTGTACCCTTTGTTCGTTATTGTTGTCAAATGTTTGGTTACTCTTCTAGTATGCAGAATAACATTCCCCCACCTCGACACTGGTGCCGGTCTTACGCATGCACACCTACACACATTCGCCACACAACACGCACGCACACACAACCACTCACATATTCACACATAAACCGTTTACGAAGCAAGTACTCGCTCGGTCAGCCTTTCGGTTGTTGGTCGGTGGTAACTACAAAACCAGCAACAGCAAGTGGGTTTAAGCCGCACATCGTGAAGTCTCAACTAAAGCCTCAACCAAAGCGAAAAGGAAAACGGACCAAGCGATGATAAAGATCTCAGGATTCTTAATATTGTATTCATTTGTATAGCTTCTCATAATGTCGTTTAATAAAAAAGGACATCATTCGGAAACCCGACGAAAATAAAGGCGAATTGAAGTAGTTTTATTGTCACCAAAGGGCAGACAAATGAGACTTAGACAATTAATTTCTAAAAAAATCAATCAATTAATTTCTTAACCGCAATCCTATTTGTTAAATCGTAACAATAAATTTAAACCATGGACAATTTCTAACCACGCAATCATTAATTTTGTGAGCCTAATTGCAAGGAATCAATAATTAAGCGGCTAACTCTAATCGAGAATTAAGTAAATAATTCGAAATAAGGGCAAAGCGACTAAAACTATTTGATGATTAAATTACTAATTCGAATCGAGGATTAATTGACTGACTTCAATCAAGGACTAAGTGACTGACTCTAGCGCTAATCAAAGATTAAGCTACCAACTCTAATCGAGTATTAACTGAATAACTGTAATCGAGAATTAAGTGAGTAACGCTAATCAAGGATTAAGTAACCAACTCAAATCGAGGATTAAGTGATTACCTTTAATTAATTGATCCATGTAGGGCTTAAATTTAAGATTAACTGCTTGTTTTAATTTGCTTGCCATGACTTTAATTCCACTGACCATAATTTATGGCAATCAATCATTTTCTTCCTTACCAGCTTCTCTTTGTTTTCCTACTCTTCTCAATCGCTTTCTTTTTTTCCTTCCTCTCTTCTCCACTACTCTTCTGTTTCTTGTTTGTTTCAACTACTTTCGGTCTTCGGTTAATGTATTGAGCTCTTGATGCCTCCGAGCTCCTCAATCGCTTTGGGTGAGATTAGGGCCGTTATGCAAACTGCGTTTAATGTGGTGGCTACGCCTGTGTCACGAGAATCATGTAATTTCATGATTTCTTTTACCATCTAAATAAAATAAATCATCTTATGTAAAGGAATCAAAAGCCTCACTTTTAAAGAAATCCATCCCGTCCGTTCGTAATCCTCGGTCCTTTCTTACTATTTTACAAACTCTATAAGGTTCATGCTAACCAACTAGAATTATAAACGTCCTGCTCAAACACTCCTTCTCTACCACCAACTCTCCTACATCCGCCGACGTTCTGTTGTGATCTTTGGTAATGGCCAAGCCAGTTTGTTATGCAACCTTAACCTAGACGTATGGTTAATAAAGAATGCAATGCTTAGGAATCTTCTGAAAAATTTATTCTTTTTCTGAATGAAAAAATTAAGGAGATAGAGAATGAAACGTTTACCCAGGCTTCAACAGAGAGAGAGAGCGAGAGAGAGATAGCGAACTCATTATGAATACATCATATCGAGCCGAAACAAATAAGACTTATTTTAAAGTGTATGTAACGGAAATGGCTAGTGCTGTTGCTACTGTTTCTCCTCTTCGTCTTCTTCTTCTTTGTGCTTTTGCTGTGCCGGTGTATCATTTCATTTCTTTGATTATGTATGCATTTGCGAAATCAGTGCTGCATAAGTTCTGAGAGTTACTCACAAGCATCATATTTTATAGCTCTCTGAAGGCCCCTACATTCTACCGTCAAAAATAGAATGCAATGTTTTAAGCCTTCGAAGCAAACATTTAAGCAAAAGCAACAACAGCAATAATAGCAGTGACTGCAACTACTGCTCGTAACTACTACAACAACAGCAACTACTGCTACCACTACTGCTACGTCTAGCAATAGTATTATATTTCCTACCACTACTACTATTGTTTCTAACACAACCTCTACTACTTCCCCACCTGCATCAGTCTATGACTACCGTTTATCTGTCAGAATAACAGCAATATTAGCAACAATAGCAACAACAATAATAACAAACCACAAAAACCAACAATTGCATAAATATAATTTTGCGTCATTGCTCCCTCGGCCACCTGCATCGCCAAATGTGAGCCTTCTAACTCTTTTCCTTCTCCCCTATCTCTTCCCCAACGTACGTATACCCACCGCTAATATTTAGTGTGCAAACCTAAAAATCCCAAAGGCAAATAATGATAAAACGCTGCCAATCCATTGGGAGTCATAAAATCTTTCTATGTTTCTTTTAATTTTATTTTTATTTTTCCTTTTAGTTTGCTTAGTGGTTTATTTAGAAAAATAATATACGTCAATAAAGAAGAAAAGGGAACTAAGAAGGAGGAGTCATAGAAGTGTGGTAAAGTTATTTAAAGTGTAATAAATAGATTATTTAATTTACCAAACAAGATTCGAAAAAAAACTTGAAGGAAACTAAAGTAACACTTGCTTTCATCTGTCTCTTGTTTTTCTACTTAAAAGATTTCCTGCCATCTGAAGGAGTGTCCAAGGGTCTTAAAATGATGTTTTTCGAATAAACGTCGAATTAATAATAGAACAAGATTGTTAGCGCTTACGGCGGGTTCTCTGTGTCAGAATAAAGTTTGTAGAGGAAAGAAATGTATTAGAATCAATTTTGGAAAAAATAAACCAATTTTAACGTAAGAAGGCAAGATTAATGAGTGGTATTAGTAATAGTATGTAGTAAAGTAAGGATTAGTAGCAAAATTAATAGTAAAGGAATGGAAAGGAGTGAAGATTAGTTATTAAAAAAATGTTTCGAGTTGTCTCCAAAATTCTACAAAATATTTACATTTAAGAAAAGTTACCTTTTAGCGTAGCTGATCATAATGAACATCGAAAATAAGTATTATGACTATAGTTATCGTTAGGTTGTATCATAGGTATGTGTTGACTTAATGCTGGCGGTTTCAAATTAAACGTGTGGCTTTTAATTATCACTCAGATGCTATCTATCATCAATTAAACTGTTCAAATAAATAATAATAATGGTATTGCAACGATTATCATTATCAGACAAGAATGATGGCGCGAATACTGATAATCGTGACAACAGTCCCGTTCAATTGTGGCTCTAATCCACAGACGGCGAGACGATGCTGGTAACGGCCCAAGTGGTAATGGTGGTTATGTTAATGAATACAATGATTATGGTGTTGGCAGTGGTGTTGTTGCAGAATGGCGTTGCATACGATGAGCATACGTGTACTCAAAAAGTAAAAGTTGTGCAAACTTCAACGAGGTTGTGTTAGCTTTCTGAACGCATACATAAGTATTTTAAACGCAAGCACACACATACACATACATGCAAATGCGCACATACATCCCTCAATCAAACACTTATGACCTCACAAATAATTAATCTTCTACTCATGCTTGAGAATTATTGCATTATTTCTCGTTGTGATTTCTGTTTTACTACGTCTTCGTCCTCTGGACTTTCCTTTTATATCATTTTCAAGCTCATTTATTTCCTCTAAAGCTTTTCACATTTGTTTCCTTTTTTCACTTTTCTTACGCCGTCGATTACGTGCTTATGAATGCTTTTATTTATTACTGACATCATTTAATGCAATTTGCAACACATCAATCATCGCTATTTCTCTATCACACCACAATATCTCTCCTTCATCACTGCCTCCACCATCACCACCTTCGTCCGCAACTTTCATCATATCGTTCCTTTCATGCCCTCATGCTTTTGATCTTTCAAAAAGTCCGCTTTATGTGAAACGAATGCTGGTTTGATGCGCTTCATTTATGTACTCGGCTGGGTCATGGTCATTCGTATGGTGTGCATTTTGGGCTGCGATTTTGAGGCCTATTAAGGTCTAGCTGACTGCAGTTCTACCATTTAATTGAAAGTATATAACGTTCCCGCACGCCTACCGATAGAAGCCACTAAGCAAATGGAGGTTTCTAAATCAGTTCAAAACTCTTTAAGAACTTGCTTTCCAAACATCCTGCTCAATTGCTTGTAGTGCGTAAAAGCAATTCCGCGTTTTTCTTGTTCTCTATACGTTTTACTAGCTTATTTTTTAAGTAGTATCTTTCTATACAGTTTTTGTATACAGTTTTTTCCTCTATACAGTCTCTAGGATTACTTCTGTAGTTCAACCTTCCAACTCTATTCTCCTCATCTTTGCCCATCCCGCCCCTCCCTTACACATCTAGTCCTGCTTTCCTCCTACTCCTCCATCTCTTTATCTTCCTTTTCGGCTCTTCACCCCTTCTTCATTTTATTTCCCCTAAATATTATCCTTATTTCTTGGCTAAAATAATGTGAACAATAGACGGTGTGCGTATGTGTGTGTCTTGTGTATATTAATACATATACCGCACACATATGCATACATAAATTTGGAAAGTTGTGTAAATTTGTGTTAAGTTGCTAACTATTAAAACTAACAACAACCAGAACAACAGAAACAAAGAAAGTGTAGTTAAGTGAACAAATATTTCGTACAAAAAACTGGCTGACGGACGAATTTACTTTGCGTGTGCAGTAATTCCTTCTTCTTTTTTGGGGGCTTTGCTCAGCTTTCGGATTAAAATTTTTAAAAATTTTGCAAATATTTTGTAATGGTAGCGTAAACCAGTTGATTGCTTCATCAGTTATACTAAGAGACGTTAAAATTTTGTTTAATAAGAAATGAATTGGATTAAATTGAATTAAAAATTATCATTTATAATTTAAAATTAATAATTAAGATTAAATTAGTAAACATTTAAATGAGTAAACATATACTCATAAAATAATTTGAACTTAATTGATAGTTTAATTTGGGCTTAATTCTAACAATTTCAAGAATATAATGTGGACCATTCTTGGGTATCGAACGATCCTACTTTACCACAAACTAACTAATGAAACACGTTTGATTACTGTGACCTGAGATTGGTCTCGTTCGTAAATTTTGCGGTTCCTTTCTGTTACCTCTTTAGTTCAAATAAACATCAATATGGCCAGAATTTCTCCCGGGCCAAAATCTTTACGGTTTCATGAGAAACGAAAGGTTTCTGCTCTTCGTGTTCAAATAGTTTACAGTGGATTTCCATAATGGTGCCGTTTTAGAAGAAAAAGTGTATAGAACAGCAGAAACATATATAGAACTTTTACTCCGTATTCGTTCATACTTCACGGCTAGTTTTTACCACCATATTAAAAAAAATAATCAAACAAGAAGATATATGCGTTCAAGCTTCAATTCAATGATAGCTCCTCCATAATAAATATTTAATGTTTATGGCAGATCAATTTGAATCCATCTAATATGATAGAATTATTTAAATGATGTCATTAAACTCTATTTAATTTTCACTTAACAATAATCTAATAATCGAGTCTTTATTAATTTAATTCAAATAAGCCTACTGTAGACTGTAAAGTATTAATTTCAATACTGAAACTGAATAGATTTTTATAGCATATACTTAATAATTTAATTCGAATAAATTAATTTCAATAATTTAGTTTAATTTTACTATTACTTTGAGTAATAGTACTTTTTACTATTTTTGCTTTACTATTTTAATTTGATTTTACTATCGTAAAATAGCGTTATATGTACTAAATCTTATTTAGTCCAAATAAATTAACTTTGCTTTAAAACTTCTTCATTATTCAATGGTTCGCTTTAATGTCCCGACAATATATTTTTATAAACAATTTCAATTTCGTTCGCCAAATTTTCTTTCAAAACGAAAATGATATAACAAAACTTTTATGAATCACTTTCTACTCATTTAACAAACTTAAATAAACATTTTGAATCAAATATAATTTAGCAATTTTCCGGGTTAAAGTTCGAGCCAAATGACTTGTAATATTCTATGTTTTTGCGATATTTAAATAAAATAGAGAGAGGAACTGAATTTGAGCATAACAATTAACCTCTCTCTCTTTCTCTCTCTCGTATGCACTCTCTTATACACGCCCTCTATTTCTAAAATTCCTCGACTCCTCACCTAAATCTATAGAGCTTTAAGCTCTTCAAATTCAGCAAACTTTCAAGTTTATTTTTCCAAAACTTTCTCAAAAATCCCATTGCTCCTTTTTCTTGCAGTAAATTTCAGAAAAACCCACCATTTTTACTGTTCTCCAGGGAAAGTTTTTCATAAAGTTCAGAGTGTTGAATTAGCCGAAAAAATGGTATTTTTCAAGATTGAAAGGATTAAAAGAAGTGAAATTCCACAAAGGATTTATTTATCCACCACAAGGTAATTTTTCCACAAGGCGCTGAATGAAAACAATCAAAGGACTTTTAATAAAATGACTTCAAACATCAGTTTTGTTGAGGAATTTAGTGCTTATATGGAGAAGATAGGAAATTATTTTTAAGGGATATTTTATCCAAAAGCAGCGAAATATTGTATTACCGGATGCTAGCTTTGCTCCCTTAATTCAGCCCTACCTCAAACCTTATTTCCATAAGAATAGCACTACATACTTTTGTTTTCTCGAACTAAAAAATCATTCAAGGAGTTCAAGGACACGGTACTGTCGCTTTCGTAGATCACATTGATTTTATAGTATACAACGGAATTCCTTTCTGTTCCTAATCACTTTTCGCGTTTATTTGCTCATTTTAAGACTGGGATTCTATGTACTTCTGATGAGGTTTTGCGACACTTAGCTACCAGTACTCTAAGCACTATAGGTTGATAAGAAGACAAGCGCAATAAGCTCGATCACTGAAAACATGAAAAGATGTTATATATAAATTTAAAATACTGATGATTAATGAAATATAATGTCAAGACCGTAGATTACTTTTTTCACGAAATATACGAATGATAATTTTATACTTCTCCTAAGTTGCAATTTATGAATTCACAAAACAAACGTTTTCTATTTCTAAGAATATAAAAATTTCTAGAAGGCTGAGAACATTACTGTTTTTAATTTTTTTATTTACAAATTAATGAATTCTTATAATCTTTTTCACACATATTAGCCAAATAAATAACGGAAATTTGATAATATCATTAATTTCGTTATACTGGTTTGGTACTATCTGATGATAAGACCCGACAATACATTCATAAAAATCAGTCTCCGAACATGTTTTTTTCTTGCATAATACGCATAAACGTACAATCAAACAATTTCACATTTTTGTACTATTATAAATTGTAAAAGTTCAAATTCTTTATATCATTTTAAGAAATGTTTAAGGTCACGTTACGTTATTTCCAATCACTAATAGACGAATAATTGTCGCAAGAATGTTTTATGGTTAGAGGCACATTTTAAAAACATACAATTATTTAAAATTTATCAATAAAAGCTTTTACTCAAAGGAAATTACGTTAATCAATGAAGAACAAATTTTGATGCAATACAACTGAAAAACATAGAACAGACAAATATAAATCACTAGGGTCCTGGCGATAAATATGGTTCCATACTTACACATATATCTATATAACTAATACAATTATCTTAGCCAAAACCTACAGTATACAGAATGAATAAATTTCCCCTAAATATTAAATTACTTTATCGTTCCACGAGACCTAAAATTAATCAATAACTTGCGTAATTATTCAGATAGTTATCTTATTCGAATAGTTTTATTATTCGAGCACGAGTTTAGTTTATTAATTAATTCTAACGAAACTAATTTTAATTAAACTAATTTTCTGGACGATGTTGTTTTCTTCTTTCCTATTCTAATTTAATACAAAAAATGTGTAGACAATTTACACAATCAATTAAGTAACGAAAAAATCCTAATTCAACTAAATATATGTCCTTTTGACTTTTGTAAGTGTTGATGTTTTACACGGTATTTCCTTTTCAAGATTTTCTGTAGAATTTTTGCACTCATGACTGCGATCTTTTTCACCAATATCCATATTAGCTTTTTTCTCCTTAACAAAAAAATTTGTGTTAACCAACAAATTAACGTCTTTTCCATTATTGGTATGATTATGATGATGATTAATTGGAAATGGTCCCGTTCTATAAAAATAAGATTCACGTTTGGATTTTTTATACTATATGAAGACAATATTGACATACGTGCTTAGTTGGTTTCGATGGTTAGCATTAAACGCAGTTGTTTTGCACATACGACGAGAAATATATAAACCTACAAACACTCCAATTATGAAAACCAATGCTAGGACCATAACTGAAAATCCCCAATACAAGCTTCTACCAGCTAATTGTAGCCTCGATTCATTTATATGGAGGTGATCTAGAATTATAACATAAAATGAGCAAAACCAAAACTAAAAGCTTTAAAATTTAAACGAAAGTCCTAAAAATAGTTAAACGATAAATTTTTAAATAGTCTTCAACAACACGTCGCTCGAGTCGTGTATTGTCATGTTGTCAAGAAATATTTAAATAATGTACATATGTCGGACAAATCTCGGAGTATATCATCAACAAAAATGTTCGAGAATTTGGACTTTATTGTCTAACTCTATGCTTACTCTATGTTAGTCTATCTTTCAATTCAATACTTGCCATTTGATAAACGCCCAATATCATTTTTTAAGGTTATCCCTATTTGGTTATTATCTTTAAAATCATTTAAAATATTATGCCCGCCACCATAATCATATTCCGCAACATCAACAATGTTGTTAAATAAATTGAGTTTACCTCCATTTTTGTCACTAATATCAATACTCTCCTTTGCGCCGTATAAGCTATTATCCTCATATGAATCTGTCACGGAATGTTGAACATTATCATTCGGTAAATGCATATTATGATCTATTGTTATGACATTACCCGTCCCTTGAGTAATTGCCTTTGACGTAGAATCAATTGTCACATCAATTTTATTTATATTTGTATGTGGATTTATACGTGTAATTGGTTTTGGGCATAAAGACGCGGCAGCTTTTTTCGTCGAGTTCAAACTTTGCAAGTAAGCTTTAGTATCCATTTGATCACCTAATTTTTTGCACTCATGATTTTTCAAATCCCAAGCACAATTAGGATCTTGCAAACTAAGACATTCCTGACATTCATAAATGATGGAGCAATGATATAAAGGCACCGCGACTATACTGCCATCGCTAACTATCACAAGAGTGTTAAACTTTTTAGCAACAAAAAGTTCACGCACAGCAACGTTTTTTGGAAGAACTTGTAGTTCAGAAATGACAACCGTTTTTAAAGTAGACTCCACACCAGTTTGATTTTTCAGCTCAATAATATTAAAGAATTTGGTAATTTTACCATCATCAGTTCCAACATAGATAACCTCATAGGAATTGCCACTCAAATCCTTCACCTGACGATCCACAATAATTGCTGTTAAACGATGGTGTAAATTTACTTTTGTCAGCAAAGGACGATTGTATATTGCAGGTACGGCAGTTTCCATTAGAGGATGATTTTTAATAAAATTAACGTGTGTGCTAGACAACATACGCGAATCAGCAACGCATTCTACAGATTCAGGTACTTGATCGGACTCTGCGGGCAGCCAATTCGATTGACGATCTTTTTGTACTTTAAAACGGCCTTTAAATGCTGTCAAGATAGAGTCTACATTAAATGCGCAAATTGCAGAACCCGGTATAGCATTAACTGAGGTTGTAAACACAGCATAAACAACTGCACTTGCACCCTTTTCGACAACTCCGCTAATAGCTTCTGCAGAATATAGAAATTTTATAAAAATCTTTATAACAATAACAAAACTTACGTATCTCATCAAAATAAAATGGATATTCGCCGGGCATAGAGCAATTTAGGCGCGTTTTTAAGAAGGAACTCCAACTTTTTGATAAAGTATATGGTCCTCCTCGATCATTTTTGCAAACACGCCCTACACGAGAATAAATTGCTTTACCGCAATTCATATATTCCATAGCAATTTCTCTAAAGAAGAACATGACATAACCACCTCGTTCTATAGCACCAACAAAATCTGGCTGATTAAGCTGTGTTAAATCATATTGTTCAGTACGTAAAGCTTCGCGATATATTAAAGCCTCACTGCCAGAAAAATCTGCTACTGTAGCACTATACAGTTTACCATCAGTATAAATATACGTACTATTATGTGAGGGACTAAACTGGCATATTCCCTGAGCCAGCATATCCTCAACATTCTCAAAGTATTGTTTTAATTTCTGATTCTCAGAATCGAAATTACTCTTAATAATATAATGCCGACATTGTGGTTTATATGAATTCGTTCCACAAAGCATTATCTTGTCAGCAGCAATGCGAGCAAATACACGTATATAATTATGACAATCAGTTTCCTGTTTTCCCTTTATTGCACACAGTTGTCGATCAGCGTCAGATGAATGCCATTCCAAACGATTAATTTCACGCAATCCATTTAAGCTGATATTGTAAAGGACATCCCTAATTAATAAATAAAACAGCAAACTAAGCAACCAATTCTCATGTTGAAAGGATTGTTCGGAAAGTGATTTCGTTTTTGGTTTTCGTAATTACCGTTCTGCTACGAGAAAGTTAAGACACTAATTATGTAAGAAAATTGTTGCCCAGCCTGTCCAGTAAGATAATATAAAGGAGGTCGATAAAATGTAAGGAGGTAGATTGTTTTTGAAATCGATGCCGAATAACTACGAAATTACTTTCCAAGCAACCGTATTAAACAAACCATGTTATACGCTCGCTTACCGTGCACCAACTAATAATGAGTCCTCATCGTGTGCTAAAATTTTAAAATAATCGGTTTTGTTTCCTATAAATTTTGAGATTATGACATCATGTTCTAAAAATTAAGATGACTTTAGTAAAAACCTGCTATATTTTATAAAACTTGTAATTACTTGGTGGAAGATCAGGGGGTACATCAGGTACCCATGAAGAGATGGGATGTAAACAGTAAAATAGTAAAAGCGCTATGAACTCGGCAGTGTTTGGTAAATACATCCTGGAAAGCCTTTACTACGACTCCACTAAATAGGCATTAATAAGTTTCCCATAATATTCAAGATGCGAAATCATTCAAATACTCTTTTTCAAAATGTTTTTAAAACTTAATTTAGATAATGAACATGACCTAGGCGAAAATATGGTTAGATATGGTTAAAATAAGCTTTGCAATATTGCTTCAGTTTTTCAGTTTTCAATGGATTACTTTCCTATTTCCTAAGGATATGAATTATTTCATATATTATATAAAGAGACTACGCAAATAGCACTCAAGATTTCACAATCTAAATCAAGAATTCAAAATTCTTTGAGAAATCGTGACAACAGAGTCCAATGCTGAGGGTCGAGTTTTCAAAAACTGAAGTTCAGGAATTAATCCCTGATCTGTCGCATTACGGCGCACGCCACAGTGGAGTGGCCACTTCTGGTCACATTAGTATTAAAAATAGTGTGAGGACAAGATTGCAATTTCAAAAATTCAGTTATGGAAGTTCGAAATATGTCATCCACCATAAACACCAATATTGATGAAGCATAATGAGTGAAAAATGTATGAATAAAATGAATGTCCTATTAATTAATCCTATTGTTTGGACACAGATTTTATCAAAGAAAAAACTAACGAAGATAACTGAAGGTGTCGAACGTTAGAAATTCAAGTTTTCATCAACTATGAACATTTCAATAAAATGTATGTTGACATTAATATACTTCAAACGGTACCAACTCCAACTCGTTACGTTCTACAGTTTAAGAGATACAGACGAATAGAATTCATACTTCCACTCAAGCTTCTATCTTCTAAGTCAGATGACACATTCTCACAAAATTCAAAATATATTCACTATTATTGCAACCATTACCAAAAATATACATAATTCGGTATCTTTGTAGCAAGGATTTTGTATAGCGTCCAGTAAAATCGAAGGGAATAAGAAAACATTGAAAAATCCAGTTATCATCAAAAAATACGATTTTCGATAAAATACTATTTCACAAGAGTAAAATAACAATTCATACCTTTCATCCTCCAGGCGTTTCAAAATTCAGAAAAGTACAACTCTGAAACCAGAGAAGCCCAAGAACCTGTATTGTTAGAAGCAGCGTCCAAAAAATAAATCCAGCAACAGCATCAATAACAAAAATCGTGGATAATGTGGCAACCGTTCAGTTTAGGCCATTAATTGCACTGCTTTTTCTTTTTTAAACTTTATTTCTGGTAAATTATTCTTATAATTACAACCACAGCCAAAGAAAGCTATTTTCACAAAAAAAAACTCACTTTTATCAGTAATGGCCGAACTTTTATGTTCAATGACGTCGTCATACACTTTTCCCAAACAAAAACAGGTTGTTTCGCCGTCGCCAAGCTAGCCAACGCATTGTTTTATTGGCTAACAAAACAAACTCCCGACATTATTACTCAGATATTTAACTCACTTTTTTGGATACACAAATCTATTCTTGACTGCCAAGAAAATATTAATGATCTTATTCTGCTCCGTTGTTTTAAAGCACAAACAAAGCTCACAACATAAAATAAGCTGATATTGTCAGCATTTCATTGACTTTCTCAATAACGATCACAGAGAATTAATATTATTGAATTTCGAAAACAATTAATAAACCTCTAACAATAAAATTCGTGTCCGATGATCGCAGCAATACTCAATACGTTCAATTTAGAAAACTGCAAATTTTATCATAGAGATGTGCAAACGAATTCTTTGCTTGAATTATCGATCGTTGATCTGTATCTATCTCTATTACCGAAAAAGTTGTAATAGAGTGGTGGTGAGTTATGGTGAAAGCGAAATAGGCACATTGTGCATTGTGTTGCATTTAAAAGGAAATGGAAATTGTCGAACAAAGTAATCTGTGTGATGTAGACTCCTTACGGCACTTTCATGCGTAGAAGGAGGGGTGAAAACAAACTTATTGTTACATTATTTGAAACTTGCTCTGTGGATATTTCAAGTTCGATCAATGGATTGTAAATAATCTACGAAATAAATCAAATTTGTTGTTGTTTTTAACCTCATAGGTTTCTATTGCATAGTACTTATTACATGCTCACTACTTTTATTCATTCCATTCCAGTACCCCCTCAACAATTTACTTCAGATTCGCACGATGTATTCAGTTCAACAACCAATCCAAATTGACAGATGATCCAGTCAGCGACTTATTTACACACTGGATGCCGATATCATCGAAAATTCTGGAATCTGCCGACATGTTCATACTTATTATGATTGTAATTTATTTTAATATGAAAATAGATAGTTTTTTCAAAGGTATTTTCAGAAGCTAAAATACCAATCATCTCTACTGCTTCCTGCTTCTGCACCACTCGATATTCAAATAAACCAAAAATTTAACATAAATTCAAATTTAACTCGTTGCTTTTTATCGCGTCAGGATATGTGCAAATCTCGTTTTTTAGGAGAAAACTTTGTCTGTCCACCGTCCGCCTGTGAGTCTTTCTCGCTGTCTGTCCATTTATCTCTGTGATTGTGTGTATGTGTGTGTGTCTGTCTGTCTGAGTGCCTGTTGTCTGTCTATCTGTATTTCTCTCTCTCTGTATGCGTCCCTTTTTTACTCTTCTCTCTGTCAACCTGCCTAACTCTTTTTCTGTATATTTGTTTCACTGTCTGTGTGTATGCCTCTTTGTCTATCAGCCTGTGCTTCGATATTTGCCTGGCTATCTGCGGGCTGTCTAGCTGTCTGTCTGTCAGTTCGTCTGCCTACCTCGTCTGTCTGTCTGCCAATCTGTCCGACTAAATGTCCGTCTGTATATCTGTCTGTCTGTTCGCATCTCCGTCTGTCTGTCTGTTAGCCAGTCATTCGGTCTGTCTTTCTGACTCTTTGTTCGCCTGTCTGTTTGTATCTCTGTCTGTCTGTCGGTCTGGATATCTGTCTGTTTGTCTGTCTGTCTGAGTATCTGTGCTGTCTCTCAACAACGTCAACGTGTGTCTCTATCTATTTATGTGTCCCTCTGTCTGTTTCTATGTCAGTATAGTTGTCTGTCTGGAGTCACCCTTAACGCATCGAAGAAAGAAGCGCATCCTTAGAGCCTAAGATATTAAAAGCAATGAAAAAAACATTGAATGGACACAATGCTCGGCAGTCGTTAGATTACAATTATCTTGAAATCAGTCTCCCTCGATACAACAACTCAACAACAACATGCGTATTTTCCATGCAATGATATTTGAATGGTAATTTCTTTTCAATTATATATACATTCATGTAATGAACTATATAATTTTCTAAGGAAAAATTAATTCTCAAATTCATTAAATTAAAATAAATTAGTTACGGTGACTTTATTATTCCATATCAAAACGACCATATCAAACCAATTTTCATATAGTTGTGTTTGTACCCAATATAAATACGAATTTGTCCATTAGAAAAATTAGTTAGAAATAATCAGTCGCGCGTTAAAAACAAGGATAAACCAGTAACCAGTTTGGGATCTAGCAGTGAAGATGATTAAGATGCTGGCAATTATGAGAAATGATCCTTCTAAGGAATTCATTAAAGTTACCTTGTGTTTCTTATTTTTATTAATTTGTGATTTCAAGCTAATGCATTTCACTGGAGCTCAAATAAGTTCTATCTCACACTCCTCCAACAATTCATCCAGTTCTGCGAAACGGTCATCCAGCAATTCATCTTCTAATTTTGTTTCTGTTTTCCCGGGAACCGAAGGAATTTTAGGGGCACAAGCAAAAATGTTACTTAGTGCCGGCGATGTAGGAAATATTCTGGGAAAACTGAATATGTCAGGATCATTTCAATCATCAATACACAATTCTCATTCTCTCGAAAGCTTAAGCAACCAAACTGCTGCAACTCACAACATATTGCTGAACGGAATGAATGGAAATATGGCATCGATGAATATACCAACTGCTCAATTCTTGGCGTCGAATTCCCATTCGAATCAAAGCTCACAAAATCATTCGGCGGCATCTCAGAACATTTTGTTAAGCAGACTTAATGGAAATATGGCATCAATGAATATACCATATAGTCAATTCATGGCATCAAATTCCAATGGTTCTTCGAACCAAAGCTCACAGAATAATTCTGGAGCATCCCAGACCGTTTTACTAAATTTAATGAATGGAAATATGTCATCAATAAATTTGCCATCTGTTCAATTCATATCATCGAATTCACATTTGAATCCAAGCTCACAAAATCAATCTGCAACGATTCACAATATTGCGAGCAGCCGAACGAATGAAAATGTGAGTTCTGCGAATATGCCAACGGGTCAACTCATTGCATCGAACTCCCAATCAAATCAAAGCACACAAAATCAGTCCGTGCCATCTCAGAACATTCTGACTAGCAGAATGAATGGAAATGTAGGATCAGTGAATATACCAGGAGGACAAGTCATGACAGTCAAAGCTCGACCCAATCAAAGCTCAGAAAATCAAACCAAAACATTTCAAGATATTTTGGTCAGTAGAGTGGTGAGCGAAAATGTGGGTTCAGAGAACACTCCTCCAGGACTAGCAAGTCCGGTTACCAGTGGGTTTCTCTCACAAGAACAGACACCTTCTCCGGGAGTTACTCAACCACATAAACTGCGACAAGTCATCGGAGTACACCCTATCACGGAAACTAGAGAAGATTTAGTAAAACCTCAATTTTCTCGTGGCAAAATTATAGAAGTTCTTGCAAAGCCTGGAGTAAGGAAAAATGAATTAGGTTCTGTAGGTTTTAGCCCGAACACTCCATGGCAGAACGGAGAGGTCCTTCCAATAACTGGACGGAATCCACTCCACGGACAGCAACAATTTAGTCAAGGCGAAAATACGCCAACATTTTTTAGGCCCTCGATAAAAGGAAATACATGGGGACTGAAGGATCGAATTGAAGACACCGAGAAAACTTTTTCAGAACGCAAATTTCCTTCCTCCATAGTTCGCAGAGTTGTTACTCCAGTCCATAATAATAGGGTCTATCCCTTAGCCGGACGTAATCAAATCCAAAGACAACCGCAATTTCCTCAAGCGACAGTGTCTATAAGGCCCCCAGTAAAACGAATTACATGGAGACCATATCAAGGTCGACCAAATTTTCCGAAGAAGCAAGACAAAAATACCGAGCAAACTTTTCCAGAAGGAAACCCGCCTCCAAGTGGAAGTCGCCAACTGGTCACTCCGGGCCATATTAGCAGGGACTATCCAATAATTAGACATAATCAAATCCCACATCAACCCCAATTTCCTCAGGGAGGCAAATTAGCAGTTCCTACGTGGCCTCACAATCGTCTGAGACAACCGGGGGAGCAAGACAGATATACAGAGCAACGCTTCATAAACGGTGGTCGACAACCACCTTCCCTTGTAGTTCGTCGACCGGCGGTCACCGCAGGACAGAATAGGAAAGTCATTCAAATAACGGGACGTAATCAAATTTGGGGACAATCGCAGTTTTCTCAAGATGGAATTACGGCATTTTCAATAAATCCTCAAGTAAAACCGACTACAAAGAGACCAAGTCAAATGCGGCCAAGTTTTCCTAAGAATTATACTACAGTTATGGATCAAACTTTCACCGGAAGGCAACCGCCTGTATTCGGATTTCACCAATACAATAAGATCACTCCTACAACAGGACGTAATCCAATTGAAGGACAATCGCAATTTACACAAAAGAGAATCTTGGCAATTTATGGAAGGCCCCAAGTAAATGTAATGCTACATAAGCCAGACCGAACGCGATCAAATTTCCCATGGGACGCAACCTTTTCGGCAGAAAAGCTACCCCCTTTCGGAACTCGTCGGCCGCTTAGTCCCGGCCAGATTAATCCATCCCGTCTTTTAACTGCGTATAGACAAGTCGGACGCAATAGCTATGGTTTAGATCAAAACAGGGTGCGACATATTGCGAAGGACCCAACACGATCCTTTCTAAGGGATTTAACACCGGACGATTTAACAAAAAATCCACTACTACAGAAATTTTCGAATAAAAGACATTTATCGGAAAGAGATTGGCAAAAGTATAAATTGTTTGGAATATTGCTATCAGGACAAGGTCTATCCAAAGAAGATTTAGATAACAATTCATTACTTAAGCGACTTCTGATTAAAGAAAACCTGTCTCAAGAGGATCTCAATAAAAGAAGAATACTATCATTAGTTTCATCTGGAAGAGGTTTCACTAAAGATGATTTGTCTAAGAATCCATTACTTCAAAATATTTTATACGGACAATTTACACCTCAAACTGATATAACTGAAACTGGATTAGATGGTATTGATATAACTGAGACAAACATTTCCGAAGAAGATTTATCTAAAAATCCATTACTTCGAAAACTTTTGCGAGCTCAAATTTTGACTGGAGAGGATCTAGATAAGAAAGCAATACTCTCAATGTATTTAGCTGGGGAAGGTTTCTCCAAAGAAGATGTATCTAAAAATCCATTAATTAAAAGGCTTTTATCTAGAGAAAAGTCATCCAAAAAAGTCTTGCCAAAAAATCAATTTCTTAAGATAATTTTAAACGGAGGTAGCTTCTCCGATAATGATTTCATTGCAAATCCGTTACTTAGAGTATTATTATATGAAAATCTGTTACCTAAGGAACTATGGTCTAAAAATCCGTTACTCAAGCAACTTTCAATTAAAGGACACTTGACTAAAGAGGATTTATCTGGATATCCTTTATTTAACATGCTTTTAACCGAGAAATCATTGAATGCGGAAAATTTGTCGCGAAATCCATTCCTTCTGATACTTTTATCCGATAAAGATGTGACTAAAAAAGTTTTAACTAAAAATCGCTTAATTGAAAAACTTCAATCCGGAAAAGAATTGACGGAAGATGATTTATCTGAGAGACCATTCTACAGAGACATTTTGCAGCAGAAAAGAAATATATCCATACTGGATATAAGCGATTACCCCTTAATGGGATTTTTTCCCGGTTTGAATTTGAAAGAATTGCATAAAAATCCTTTGGTTTTAGTACTTTTAACAGATGAATATTTAAACCAAAGAGTTGTGTCCACCTATGGGCCCAGTATTTTATTAAGTGATAATCAATCTCCTCTTGAATATAATTTGAAGGAAAAACGTAACCAAACGAATTCGAAAGAAATCATAGGTAAATTGAGAGAGAATAGAGAAAGCCTTTTATTGTACAGTAATATTAACGAAAGAGACTTGCTTAAAAATCCGCAGAATCGAATTCATGTATCTAAAAGTGATTTAGAAGTAAGGAACTTATTTCAGAATTTAGATGGAAATAACTTTAAAAAACATGTGTATAAAATCCGTCCTGTAAGTGGTGATAATTGTTATTGTTCGGTGAAAGGTTTCCCACACAATCATAAAAATCAATAAACTATTGTATCCCAACAAATAATCCATGACCAAATTAATATTTTTTTTTGACTAAAAGGAATTAGCGTTTGTAAATCTATTTTTAATAATTTAGTCGAGAATAATTATTAAAAGATTATAATAAATTGATTGAAAGTTATAAAAAAGTCTCAAGTGGCAAGAACCACGTTTACAGGAAAACTAATAGAATTCATTATCGTCAAATATTTACCATTGTATATTCTCTCTCTCTCCCTCTCCTTGTAAAATTTAATGTTATGAAAATTAATCTACCATTAAACCTTCAGTTTAGGTGAATTAAGGCTAATTCGACTAAAGTTAATACACCACTAATACGACTCTTCCAAATGCTCCTAATTATGTTTTATTTCAAAACTTTTGGATGAATAATTTGAATCGAAAATTTTAAAAAGCTGTGCTACCAAGTTTTCCCTTACGTTCTGTTGACATTTCCAACGACCAAATAGGATTCACATCAGGATCATTGGGGAAGGTAATGCAGCTATTTATGCATTCATTTTTATGGCTGAGTTTTTAAACTAGCAGTTAAAATCGTCTTGATTGACGCGCCACAAATTAATCCTACAAGTGCTAAGATATAAATGGTGCGGCTATTTGTAAGCGACTATATGTCGCCTGTCTTACGAGATCGTCAATTATAAAACGATTGTATTGATTATATAAGAAGTAGTTGATTGAATGGATTATAAGTAAAATTTGTAATAGGCTTTCGTAACAACGGCTCACTTTGTACAAGATGTACTCGTATTTGAATTAAATTAAATCGAACCAAACCGACGATGCAATATTTTAGTACTTTGTAATTCGTAACTTTTTGTACAAACGGAAATTAACTGAACATGATTCTTTGCTACGACCAATACTAAAAGGTTCCCAAAAGTTCTCAACGAGATGATAGAAATTTTGTTTAAATATTTTATCTAGAATCTAATTAAAGGCATTTTTGAAACGATCCACTCTTGCTGTTGGGATACGTGTATATAGGTAAGACTGGATGCAAATGGCATCACCTGTTGCCTGGAAAATTCTTTCAACGAATTTAATATTTATAGGAAATTAATTATGAAAACTCCTCCTAACGTCAAAACTTCCAAAAACAATTTCAACTTTTATTCAATTCCATACAGTCTTAACCCAAATAATCCTTAATAAACTGATAGATGAATTTAAAAAGTTGGCATCTAAAATTAAAAATTATTTCAACTAAAATTGGAAATATAAAATAAAACAAAAAATCGAAATAATCAAACACTGAAACACACACACACACGCAAGCAAGCACGCACACATACTGCATTAATTCATTATCTCACGCCAATCAATAAGCTGGAATGTTTTCCCTTTTATCCTCTAAAACGTTCATCACCAACACAAAGGACACAAAGAACAAAAAAACAGTCCATCCGACAAAGAAGAACAATTATGTTGGAAAAGTTTCCACTTCACAACAACAACAAGAAGACAACGACAACAACAACATTAAAGAAAATAAGCGTCGGTCAGGGCAACTAATGGGTAATACAAAAAGTGGGCGTTTTTCAAAAAAACATTCGATACAATTTAATGCCTTCTAAAAGCAAAATGCACGCTTAGTGAAAATGGAAAGAAGAAAATTCGATAAAAAACGAGCGGGAAAGAGTTAAGGAAATTTTAAAAAATGCTGCCTTGGGAATTAAAGACAAACGAATAGGATAAATTAAAGAAGCAAAAATAGAAAACAGAAAAGAAAGCTAAAACTTACAAAGAAGGGAAAGAAGAAGAAGAAGAAGAAGACCCTCGACATAAAGGGACAAAGTGCAAAAAGATCAACAGCAGCAAGGATTGCACCAGCTGGCTAAAGATGGCAAGATGACCAACTTGCAAGATGACGTAACTTTACAAACGCTACAGCAGTACCGACAACATTATCATCGTCAGCAGCAGCATCATAAACAACAGCAACAACACTATGATATAATATGACGCTGAAGGTTTCATAACAAATCTACAACAACCATAATTGTAGGAGAAGCAACAACAACAACAACATGCTAAAGCATGAACAACATATGCGATTTAGTTTGTTGTTGTAACCAGAGAGGCGTTGAGTCAAATTAAGCAGAAAAGTTTAGATCTTTTGGTCGGTACTTCTTGTTTTTTCTTTCATTCCCCTAACTCCAATTTATTCAAACTTCCTTTGTTGTTGTTGTTCTGTGTTATTTCTCTTGGCTTTCTTACGTCACTTTTTTCTTCATTTTAAATAAGAAAATCTAAACTATGTAAGGAAATCTGAGAGATAAAACAAAACATTTTCGCGAAAAACTTCAAAAGAACAAAATAAAATTAAATTAAGCAAAGTGTAGAAAATTTATAACTGAGGATTAATTTATAACAATAGAAATTATTTTTATCTTTAAACTGTAAGTGATGAAATGGAGAGAGTGAGCGAGAAAAAGGAACATAGATAAGGAGAGTAAGAGAGAGATAGATACAGTGAGATAATATCTAACGAAGCTATTTCGATGCGAAAAACGCATGCTAGCAAAACAAATCTACTTCGGCAATAAATAATGATAATTTACTAAAATACAACATAAGCTTCCTTCTTTCTCCTTCTCCCCAACACCGCACTCCAACCCCTTTTCTACCATTCCACGAGTTTCCTTTCACGTTCATACACACACATACACACACATACTCATCCAAACAAAACATCGCTGTAAATTGCACAAAGTTTGCCCTTTCGTTCGAGCTCGAAATGATAACAAGAAAAATTATGCAAAAGCCAGAAACGATGCCATGCGACGACTCTGTCCTTCCTGCCGTTTTTAGAGCTCTTAAAGAACGATGAAAAATTCATGAAGATCGGTCGAGTTCAAATGACGAAGACGTGTCTTCACATACAGCGAGTCACCGGTTCGCGCTGATAAAGTGAGTTGGTTGTAAGTTGGTTAATAGATTTGGTTGGTTGTTTGATGGGTTTGGCTGATTTGATGGGTTTCGAGGAAAATGTGATAGAATTAGGGTATAATTTAAGGTTTTTAAACTTGAATGGAAAATATT